>CM027869.1:20256431-20676748 GCA_016097605.1 Eucalyptus guilfoylei | reverse complement strand
GAGGCCCGAATGGGGAGTTACGGAAGAAGGGGCACCTTCAAACCACCTACACCAACTCGAGCCTCCTTAAAGGGCCACCCACCTCGGCCGAAGTAGAGGCCATAAGCGTAGCACAATAAAAGCCTCAACTAGCCCGCAACCCCTATCTTAGACAAGACATTCCGAGGTTTTGGACCAGGAGAAGTTTCGAGGGCGAGGAGACGAAGTACCGAGACTAATCCCCTTCGCTAAAGACCACAAACCAGCTTGAAACCCATGCACGAATACTAGGCGAGAAGAATAGTAGTTCAACCGCGCCTTAACGAAGACCAAAGCAGGAATTGTAAGCTAATCCAAGAGAATCCACTCGGTGAGGGAGAGGAAGGAGGTAAGGCGACCCTATTCTCCAAAGCTCAGCCCAAACGAGCAACTATAGCTTCCAGATCAAGCAGGAATACCAGGCGAGAAGAAACAGGAACAGTGCTGCGCCCTAGGGCGAACTAGAACCAAAGATGCACGCCAACAAGGAAAAAAAATGCTTGGTGGGAAGATGGAAGGGGTTCAAACAAACCTGCCCTTCAATTTTGGCCCAAATGAGCGGCTAGAACTTCAGAACCGAGTAGAACACCAGCGGGATGAATAGGGACTCGATCGCGCCTCTTGGGAGAACCTGTGAACAGTAAACCGAGAGGAGACAAATGGCAAAGCTCACAAACTGTCGATTAGTTTTTATTTTCTGAATAGGAAAAAGTTCAAATTTGACTAAAAACTATAAACAAAAACAAGCATGTAATATTTTTAGTTATGACAATTATATTCTACATAAAATAATATAAACTAAGAAAAAGAAGGAAAGTAAATAATTGGGATAAGCACAATAGAAGTCCTAGAACTTATCAAAAAGTGCAACCGAATCTAAAATTTGCAAAAAGTGCAATCAAATCCTAAAATTTATCAAATTGATTTAATTAAGTCTTAAAGTTAACATTGTCAAACTTATTAACAGAAATCGGACGTGGCGGACGTGGCATTTTAAATAAATTTTTTATTTTCCATGTGGAATTTTAAATTAAATTTATTTTCCATGTGGTTTTTAAAATTATTATTATTCAATTTTTTTGAAAATGAGATTTAAAAACTAAAAAAGAAAAGATAAATTTTATTTTAAAACAAAATTGTTCAAAAAAAAAAAGAATGGCACCGGTGGGTGCGTTCGCCATTGCCGCCACCCATCACCGAAGGGGCCAATGACGATCGCCTACCACAGGCGAGGGTGGTCAACCCTCACTCGACCAAGGCAAGGCCTCGCTGAAATTGGTATCCAATGACGGTCGCCCACGTCTTTTTTTTTTTTGGGGACAATTTTGTTTTTTAAATAAATTTTAGCTTTTCTTTTTTAGTTTCTAAATCTAATTTTAAAAAAAATTGAATAAAAATAATAAAATAAAAATGTGGAAAATAAATATTCATTTAAAATGTCACGTTAGTCCATGTCAGCATTTTCCATTAATAAGTTTGATGAGTTAATATTAGAGCTAGTGAATCAATTTGACAGTGAAGCTTGTTAACGATTTTGTAAGTTTTAAAACGGTGACAAGTTTTAGAGCTTGATTATTTATCTCTAAATAATTTAAACATGCTTTAGATTGTAATGAAATTGAGGATTTCGTGAAAATGGAGGTGGATTTAGTTATATGGGGAGTGGAAATAACGTTGCCTTTTCAAATGGGAAAAGCATATGAAATGGTTATATAATATATAGGGAAAAATTATGCAAATTTGAGTCCTAACTCGCTTTGTATAAATACCAATTTCAGTCATAAACATTCCCTTTTAGTTAATTTAGTCATTCCACCAATTCATTTCCGGGCACGCTGAAATAACGATCCAAAGTCATTCAAAAATTGTTCTAAAATGATTATATTGAAATTTGACGCAAATGTTTAGCACTCAATTAACAAAATTGAAAATTTTAAAACTGAATTAGCATTCAACAACAAGGTTAGATTGATTGGACAATTTTTCAGTATATATTAATACTGGTGGTAAATGCGAGAAAGAAGTACTTTTATAATATTTATCCATACAAGAGGTAAATGTGAAGATAAAAAAAGAATAATTCGTACAATTCAATGCAATCATTCGCTCAACACTAGCTACTTGTAGTGTATTTTTAGCAGAAATTCATTTATCTATAGTGCACATAATATATTCACATTATATATTCTCTCTTTTGAGGAATCAAATTGAAATGTGGAAGCGATGGTTGCTGCCCTTTGCTGGTCGCATTGCCGCGTGGAATCTAAGCTTTGGGGGCAAGACTTGTCGACGGAGATTGCGACTTTGATTCTGCAAAGGGAAATTACCCGAAATTCTCAAGGAATATCTGGGTTTATTCTGGCCCTCCATTTTCAGCATCGATTAATACAAAACAGGTCGTTATTCTCACGACAATCATATAAGCATTTATCGCTAGGCAAAAGAGCTCACAGCTAGCTGTAAGATCCTGAAATCGACTCAGCTTCTAATCTAAGCAGGGCTGTAGACATTGCTGGTGCGTCGGTCTGGACATGGAGTATGCAGATCGCCGGCCAAGTAAGTAATTTACCATACCTGAAAGAACAAAGCCTGATTTGCTTCCAGATAAATCAATCAAATTTACATCATGGTCATCCGGGAACATGTCCAAGAAGGAGAGAAAAACAGCAAAATAAGACGAATCTTTTCTTTCGACCCAGATTTCTACTATGATTCCAAATGGAACGCCTCAACTATCATCGGTCCTCTTCAAGAACCTCACCAAATGTCACCATTGCTGAACTTGAGTATCTTCCTGGACTTGCACAGCCTCATCAAGAAGAACCACGCAAGCCCGCCTAGAGTCATGAGCCCGCTCACCAAGTACACAACCTTCGTGGCGTACACCATGATCACCACCAAGAATGCGCATGGCACCAGGCTCAGCGCCGCCAGCCACGGCAGGCTTAGTGGGATCTGGTACGGCCTCTTCAGCGTCGGCATCTTCCTTCGCAGCCACAGGAAGGACGCAAACTCCAGCAGCATCCCCAGGCTGTACAGGAAGTTGGCCGATGATATGATCGCAGTCAAGTTCATGTAGGAAAACCCAAAGCAGATGGCCGTGGACAACAGTATCCCCAACCAGGGGGTGTCGAACCATTTGGACCGGACCGCAAAGACCTGCGGCAGAATCCCCAGATCCGCCATGCCCAGGAGCTGGAACGAGCAGCTGCTTAGCTGGGCCTCGTAGAGCCCAATCGTCGACAGGACGGCCCCTATCTCAAGCCATATCTTGAGCCACTTCCCGCCGATGATCTCCGCCGCGTCGGCCATGAACCCGTCTCCCACTGGCTCTGGTCCACCATGACCGAGCCAGTCACGGCAAAAGCAGGGATCAGGTAGGCCACGCAGGTGAAGACCACGGCCACAAGGAGGGCCAAAGGGAAGGTCTTCTGTGGCATGTTGACTTCCCCTGCCATGGTGCTGACGTTGTCCCAAAAGTTGAGGTTCCAAAAGAGGGTGTTGAAGTACAAGTTCCAATCTTTCTTCACTCCCTTTTGGCCCAAGCTAAGCCACCTGCCACAAGAAAGTATCGACTCCCATTATGTGACGACCCAGATCCGGAGCAATACGGAGGGACGGACTAAGATCGCCTCGGCAGTATGCGGGCGAGGCTAAGGGTAAGGGCATGTCTCCCCTCCCACATCGTTTAGAGGGAGTCCTCATCTAAGCTTACAAGGTTTGGGTGTCTCTAAATATATATTAAGAAGCAACCTAACTTAGTTACAATTCAGTACAACGATCCTATGTTACAGTAAGAACCGAGGGCACTCACCTGTGAGGATGAATCTTCGGGATCGCGATCGAAGACATGACGAGGAAGGGCATTAGGGAAACAATGCCCAGTACGACCCGCAGTGTAGCCCACGATCGTCAGGCCGGTGTAATTCAGGAGGGACAGCATCAATGTTAATATCAGGATCGCGACGTTCCGCGGCCACCCAGATTCGAAGACCGGGAACAGCTTCTCGACGTAGCTTATGCAAAGGACCGGGAAGGAGGCCACGTTGATCACGCCGCTCAGGAACTTCCACGTCCCCATCAGGGAGCCGCAGAGGGGCCCGAACGCCCGCTCGGCCCACAGCACGAACCCCCCGTTGCCGGGGAACGCCGTGGAGAGCTCGGCCGTCACGAGGGCCTCCGGGATGCTCCAGATGAACGGGAAGACCAGGAACCCGACGAGGGCCAGCAGCGGCCCGGCCGCCTGGACCGCCGGCTCCTCGCCATACGGGCCACCAGCGACCTCGAAGTAGATCAGGAAGATGAGAGGGATGAGGGTCAGCTTCTTGGCGGCGCCCTTTGCCGCCGCCGGCCCGGCTGTGACGGGGAGGACCGCGGCGGCGTCCGGCCCAGGAGGGGACTTCTCCGGCGATGGCTTCGCGTTCTGCCGCTGGATCTCCGGCTCCATGGAGGACAGAGAGAGAGAGAGACACACACACACACACACAGGGACAGATGGGCTTCTGATTACAGAAGGTGGGGATGGAGGAGTTGGCCTTCTTCCTCCATCCTCCCTGTCTACGACAGCGAAGAAGGAGAATTCAGATGGGATGAGACTTTTGGAAGCTGGGGAAGATCTTTTATTTCAAGAAACCGAGAAGGATATCTTATGGACAGACGTTGTGAACCGAATTGTAAGCAGAAGATGACACAGATTAGACCTGAAAATAGTGGAGATATCGTCTTGTGGGGATCACGCGGAGGAATTTGAATAATCAAAGCCACAAGAAATCTATTCCTCATCCGCCATCTCCTCCGCTCCAGCTCACCACGAATTGGGAGGCAAAAGCCAAATTAGTCATCTCTCGGCCCGATTCTTCACTCCCCCCAATGACGCAAGAAATGTCCTCTTTTGGTTAAAGAAAAGAAAAGTTTCCAGTTTTTTTCTTTTTTCCTTTTTTCAACTTCCCCAGAAGTCCCAAACACAGAAACGTATGGTAAGAATCTTTAGGAATTGTTTGCACAAAAATTTGTAAATACCGGCATACATCTACTAGAGACCAATCTTTTGATTATCTTTCCTTTCTCGTATAATAGTTTTAGTTTCTGGATTTGCATTGTCGATTTAATTCCGCGTGTATCTTTATTTTGGATAGTAAGTCATCAATTAAATTATGATATTACATCTTATCCTAAATGCCATGTCATCAGTTAATTCTAACGTTACATATTCACGTTCTCAAGTTTTGCTGTCGATTGAATTTCAATATATTTTGTGTATGTTCAATTCTGTTTGAAGTAAAGTTACTCATTTTCTTATCTACCAGTGATATTTTCTATCCATAGTTGTCACAAAATCCATCTCCTTAATTGAAATCAAAGAAAGATTTTGGAAATATGAATCTTTTGCCTTAATTACTTAGGATAAGCTCTTCCTTGTTTTCAAAAGACTTTTTGAGTACCTTTACAAACAACCTTTTTTTTTTTTTTTTTTTGGTCAATTAAAATGATATATGAAAAGGAATATAAAAAATCACAGCAACAAAGCAAAGCTCATAGAGCTCCACGACAAACAAAAAACCAGAGATTAAGGCATTTCATTAGAGCATGAGTAGTAGAGATAATTATAGGCTCGACCTTCAAAAAAAAGATTTGGAACTATATCTAAGCAAAAGGATTGACAGCCAATCATCGAATCACACAATATCATCAATGATAAGCACACACCAGGATCTCCATTTGTAGTTATAGCTTTGTTCAAAGATGTGTGCCTAGGTTAGGCATCCCCAACACCATCACCGTACGGAGACAACATAAACATATTGAAAAAACTCAAATATGATATCGTGAGAGTGAGCCATGAAGCCAATGCGATTAATGAAAACACATTAAATGAGCACAAATTTGACATAGAAACTGTTGTGGACATAGTTGAAATTGAAGGCGGAGTACTTATTTATCAAAACTTCAAAATTTAAAATTAGATTGGAGAGAAAGCTCCCAAATATAAAATTGGGGGAGCAAATCATGAGAGTAAAAAATGAAACAAAAGAAAATAAAAGGAAAAGGAATAAGGAGGGGGAGGGAAAGATCTAGGTTAAATCCTTCACCTCAAAAGGTGGAAGAGATGAAGAAAGGTTCAAAGAGGAAAACAAAACAGGGAGAGGAACAACCTTGAGTTGTCTTATATGTAATAAAAGCTTCAACGTCATCTTCCATCTAAAGGTCTTTGGCTTTGGCTTTGGCTCTAGCTTTGGGGGAAGTTAGTTTGAACTGAGTTTCAGAGAAGCTTCCGTAAGCATCTTCAACTAAATGAATGGAGAGAAAAAAAGGTTTAATGTTATTAACACTCCTAAATTGATACCCCTAACACATTTGTAATAAATTATTTTTTTTTTCGTCTCACAAAAACCTCAAATTGGTAACTTCAAGACATGTATACTTCAAACTTGTTTTTGTCTCGTGAAAAAATTCAAACCAATACCCTAAGCCAAAAATCTACATTGAAATGTATATATGTTGATACATGCATATTCTTCATATTAGATCTGTCATTCTCCACATTTGATTGGTCTTACAATCATCTATCATATGTGGTGAAATGTATGCATTTTAGCAATATATTGGACCAAATAGCATCATATTATAGACTTGGGTTAGGGGTACTAATTTCAATATCTTTGTGAGATGAATGTTTTTTCGTAATAAATGTGTTATGGGATAGCATTTTGAGTTTTTAAGTGGTAACCAAAAGGAAAGAAGAAAAGTAAATCCTGAAATTTTCTTTTACAATAACATATTTGTGCTTTTCTTTTGGGGTCTCTTTCTTAGATTTCATTAACTTGGATAAACAGTGACCTTTGCTTATTTTTCATTGTTCTGGATAAAAGATGGACTTCTTCACGAAATTCCTTCTTTTTTTTAAACCTTCTGATTGCGCATCAAGCATGTTTCGTATACGTTAGCAATCATGTCTCAAAGTTAATAATCATGTTTCAAAACATTGAGTTAATTTTCTTTTCCAAGATAATATCTAAGAAAAAAAACGAAAACAAAGCACGTTTTAATCCATTTTCCCATTATATTATTTAAGTTTGAGGACGGGATAGGCTAACATGTTCTCAGATTTATAATTATAACCAAAAAAAATAATCTTCACGATCTAAATGGGTTTTCAAGAAAAGCAAAAATTGAGATACATGATAGTATTTTCATTTTCATTCACCGAAAAAAAGAAGAAGAAAAAACAACCAACATTTTCACGAATTAAATGGGTCCTTATGATGATCTTGATTTTATAAGATCATCATTAAGAGTCACTCTAAAACCATCACTGTCCTTGTTAGTCAGGAGCTTATAATTGACAATGCTAACCCTACTTTACTTGAATATTTCAAAAGATTATTGCGTTCTCACTTTATGTTTAAAGTAGAACATAGCTTGTGAAAGAAAATTGCTCTATTGACTGGCTTGCTAACAATGAAATCGACAAGCGCTTGGATAATAGTTCTTTTTATATTACCTTCAAGAGAGTTACTTCATGATTTATTAGGCGATAAAATAGGGATAATAGATTTACAACATTAAATTTTTATATTCAGCTTTTACCTTTTTTTATACAAAAAAGATGAGTCCTTATACTTAAGACCATGAAACCCTTTGAGTAACGTTAGGACTCGTTGGCCAAAATCAATGTATTAGGAGTAGGGTGTGAAATTGCGTTTTCTTATTGGAAGAAGGTGCTTAAATGCATGAATTATGTGACAATTCATTGTCCACATCCAATGCAATGGGCACAATGCACGTGATATGTCGGATTGTGTAGGTCTTACGTGGATCCACATTGTCCAATGAGGTATATGCATTGAAAGAGAGAGTTGTAATGATAATAAAATGTTCAAAATGGATCAACTTAATTGAAAACATGAAGAGAGGGTGTTATCATGTTAGAGATAATTTAAAACTAAACCTTCTAATTTTGCCAATGTAGTCATTCCGATTACTATGTGTTAGACATCGTTGACGCGGTCCAACCATTAGCAATTTTAGGTAAAAATTAGTCAGAATGATTACATCAAAATTTCATACAAACATGTAGTACTTAATTAATAAAATTGAAAATTTTAGAATTGAATTATCATTCGTACAATAGGCTTAAGATTAGTTGGATAATGGTGGCAAATTCAAGAAAGAAGTACTTTTACAATATTTATCCATATGAAGGGTAAATTTAATGATTAAAGAGTAATTCGTAGAATTCAATGCGATCATTCGCTCAACACTAACTGCTTCTAACTACTAATAGTATTTTATTAGCAGAGATTCACAAATTATCACGTTCATACACATAATATAATTACAGTATATGTTCTCTATCCTTTGAGGAATCAAGTTCGGATGGGGAAGTGATGGCCGCAGCCCTTGTTGGTCTCACATTGCTGCGTAGAATCTAAGCTTGTCGGCAAGACTTGTCAACGGAGATTGCGACTTTGGCTCTGCAGAGGGAAAATTGCAAGATTCTCACGGAATCTCTGGGTAATTCCGACCCCTCCGTTTACAGCATTGACTAATTAAAAAAAACACAGCAATTGGTATTCGCGAATCACAAATTGGTCAACACTTTCGCTTGTTTTTTTGAGTACGCACCTCTAGCAAAAGAGCTCACAGCTAGCTGTAAGATCCTGAAATCGGCTCAGCCTCCAATCTAAGCAAGCCTGCAGACACTGTGGTGAGTCGGTCTCGACATGGAGCATGCGGATTGCTGGCCGAGTAAGTAATTCATCATCTCTTCTAAGTAAGGATAATAGATTTTATGGTGGGTCGGTTCCACATTAAAATCTGGAATAAGACTGAGTAATTCATCAAATTTCCGGTTTGTGAGACCGAGAATCGGCCCACTCATTTCCAGGGTCGGTTTCGGAACTGGTAATTTCTCTATATATAATTTATTTCTTCCCTTTTTTTTTTTTTGTTTCTTCTATTCTCTATAAGTGGGTTTCCTAACATTAAAAGGAAAATATAATTTACTAACTGGGGTTTGCTTCAGAATAAAATATAAAAAAATTAAAGAAATCTTGGCTTGTGTG
Organism: Eucalyptus guilfoylei; assembly: GCA_016097605.1. Taxonomy (NCBI): domain Eukaryota; kingdom Viridiplantae; phylum Streptophyta; class Magnoliopsida; order Myrtales; family Myrtaceae; genus Eucalyptus; species Eucalyptus guilfoylei. The sequence goes on along the minus strand of CM027869.1, from coordinate 20,667,665 downwards.
TCGATGGGGCCAAGGAAGCGGACCAATTGATAGCAGATCATACAAATAATTAAGAGTAATACGGAAAAGGGAATTGGATAAGTTTCTATATATTTCAATGTTACTAGACATGAGCCTATTGATAGATTTTATAAGACAACTATATATAATAAGACAATATTACAATATAAATTATAATCAATTAGGATTACAATATGAAAGATACACAAAATCGAGTGATATGTTTCTAACACAAATGATATCGATGATCGTATATCCAATCCTATTGTTATATACAGACAATCACAAATTTTAAGAGTGGCCTCCATCGATTCAAGATGTGGCTCTCACCTGTCACCACGTAGCGCTTTGTCCTAATAGATGCACGTGATGTCATTCGATCACATATCTTGTATCCATATACAAACATGGAGAATACACATTAACATAACCAATCCAAATTATATACAAACATAGCATACAAATTACAAATACTATAACGGGTGCAAACACTAACATTAAATTCCATAACACTATGATCAACTAACATTTAAGGCAATATCTAGAATTTCGAACCTAGTGACATGCCACTGATACGCCAGATTAAATATGGATATATTTTGTGATGGATGCTAGAATCAACTAACGCTAACGTTCTTTACCAAAAAAACTAACGCTATCATGAATATTTTTAAAATATTTTTTTTGGTTTTTCCTTTTATTTTCTTAACGCCCTTGTTGGCACTGAGCGAGTGTCGCAACAGCCCTAGCCACTAGGCGATTGGCTTGTGGGCCCTCACCGAGTTTGGGCGTAGGTTAGCTAGCGACCTTTGTAAAGATAAAATATCTTAAAAGTCAAATTTCTGTGAAAGCTAAATAATTACGATGACAAGAACATGGGACAAGCTTTGAGTAAAGACAAAATAGAAATCAAATATGAGCAGCTAAAGCATGGGAAAAGACCCTCTCCTTTCTTTACCCTACCCACCTCGGCGGATCACATCTGGTGCCTTTACTGATCATTGTCAACTCCTCTTGGCACTTTGAATAATGAAACTTCAAACATGGATTGGTCCTTGGAAATCAAACCATAATGCATATATTAACCGGGGTAGACAATTGGCAGTCGGTTAATTTGACTTGCCCGTAAAGGCATGCCAACTCTGCAATGGACCTTTTACTTTGCGGTGATAACCGGGAATTGAAGTTCCTGACGTGGTGTCTACAAGGGCCCCTAATTCCTAATCAATATTTTTCTTCCTAACTATTAAGGAATACAGGGACAATGTTTCGGGTCTCCCAGTATAGCCCATTTCTTCCCTTGAGCCTTTTAAAGATCTGCTTAGATCTAATCATTGTCAACTTCTTTTGGCACTTGAATAATGAAACTTCAAAGATGGATTGGTCCTTGGAAATCAAACCATAGAGTATTATATTATCGGCCCTAAAATTTTGATTTATTCAATGTGGTCTTCGAACTTTAGCCAAATATATAATGTTACTCGTGAATTTATAATTTATTTAATGTAATCCCCGAACTTTTTATACGTGTTCAATTTAGTCTGTGATAGTCAATATCGTCCTTCTATCAATTAAAGTTAGCAGAACTCGTTGATTTTGTTTCCAATATGATGAGTTTGAAGCGAACAAAAAAAGGGTACATGTGGATCATTCACAGAAGATATTTAAATCAAAAGAGGATATAATAATCCAGATTATTAAATAATACACGTAATCATATTTCATATTGTATACATTGAAAGGATTATTAATTAAGTACACATCATGTCCTTATTTTAGGTAAAGTCCACTCCAAGCCCTCTTAAAATGGCTCCACTTGAGGCCCTTGTTTAAAATTCTACAATCTAGGCATTGGAAAATCCTATTTCTAAGGGTTTAAAAGAAGAGCGATTAATTAAGTGCACATCATTGGTGCTCAAAGGCCGCCTATAAATTATATATAAGATAAGATAAGATAACCCAGTAAGCATAAATATAATAGATAATAGATTTTAGCAAATAAATCAATGATTACACACACATATATACATATATATTCCCAAGTGATTGGGCCTGCCTTTTGGGCTTTACCTGCATGCACCTGAGAAACGACGTAGTCCAGCGTTTCCTCTCCGGAAAATCTCCCGTCTCTTTCCTCTCTCTCCAGCCTCCGGCGCAAGCACGCAAAGCCTCTCCCTCTCTCTCTCGCAGAAAGATCGCAGCAATGGAGATAGTCTCGCCAAGAAACGCTTTCGGTGCAGTACACGGTTACAACAGTGGCCGCGGCGGCATCAGAATAGGCCCAATAATCACCGCGCCGCTCCGTCGCCGGACCGGCGGCTGCGGCGGCTGTGGCGCCATACGCTCCAAGCTGTCCAGATTCCAAGGTACTTCCCTCACCGGTCACCCTCCTTGTCCTTGTGCCCGTTTCCACCGTCTTATGACTTATGGGAAGAGGGTTCGGCTAATTTCTATAGAACTCGCCAGCAAGTGGCGTCGCGGTCGACGTTCGTCGCTCTGGCGCCGGTTTCGATTCGCTCGACCGCGTGGTTCTTTCGGGTTCGACCATGTGTCGTGCTTGGTGATAGTTTTCTAATCTGAATCTTGGGTTTGGAGGTTCCACGGCTCATCTTCTTTGTGGTCGATTCTTTTTTTCTTTTTCTTTTTTTCCCGCCATTAATGGCCGCGGCTATTCGCTTTCTTGACTTCTTTGGAATCGAAGTGAAAATATCGTAAAAATAGAATATTTTTGAGATTTGGTTGTTGTCTTCTGTTGCTGCACTAGTTGAATAGAGCCATCTTCCATTCTGGGAAAATCCGAGGACTCGGTGTAAATTAGTTTGGTAAAGGGAAATGGCTACACTTATTAAGACTGGTTTACTAAATTGCGATGTCTCGTACTGTTAATGTTCTTGAATATGACCCATTTTTTTAAAGGGATACTCTCTGTCTAACCCATCTTTTAGTGGACCAATTTTATACACCAGTGTTAAGAAGTGTAGCATTGCTTTTTGGCAAATCCTATAAAATGTCCTGCTTTTACAGTGTGAAGAATTTTTCGTAGCTTGTTTAGTTGGCTCTGATGTGGAATTCAGTTACAAGTTTCCTTAGGTTTGGCTGCATTTTTCATAGTATAGAATTTCGAATGCTACACCAGGATTGCTTCAGTTGCCTTCTTCCTGCAGTTATGTTTCTATATGTGGCATGAATTGTGCTTCAATTATCTTTGAAATGGCATAAGTGTTTCCATGAGGTGTATTGTTGCATTGCTGGATGAGGCAGGCCGGCTGGTTTTTGTCCCTAGGAGCCCCTACTTCCACACCCTTTGTGGCTGTTTTTTCACCCTTGACAATAATAAATGTTTTAAACAATTGGCATACCCTCTTCAAAAAGTGGCAAATATTAGGAAGTGAGTGACCTTCGTCTGTGCAAAGTGTGTCTGTCTTCAACATCTCCCCTCAGTGTTGTCTGGAAAAAATCAAGAGAATGCAGAGCCAATATTAGAAGCCTAGAAGCACTGTGCACATTTCTCCGTGGTTGTAGCCTTGTCTGACTTTTGCAGTCAAAAATTCAATACGAGACCTCTGTATCAAGCGGCCCTTCAAACTTTTAATCAATAGTCTTCGTGGATATATTACTTTTAAAGTTTTTACGCATGACATTTCCCTTTCCCTTTGTCAGCAGATTTGAACTTAATTAATAGACTGGTTAGCAAGTGGTACTGAGAAGTAGGGCCAACTAGCTCCCACTTACGTTTCTATTTTTGTTCCTTAGGCCAGTGGCAGTCCTTCATGGAAAGTTTGACATTGTTGCCTGATGCTTTCCAATTTTTGAAGCCAAAACCGCAAAAGGATCCTGTGTACTAAATCATAAGAGTGTCACATGTTTAATTTTTCCTTTGTCAATTGTAACCACTGCTTTTCTCTTGGTTAGGTGCTATCTTATTTGCAGTTTGGAATAACAGTTATATAAATTTTTGGATAACCTAATAGCTTCTTTTCTGTTTTTCTTGGCCATATGCTTACCTCTTTCTTGTGGAACATATTCTGCATTTAGATTTTCAGGACTATGCAAAACCGTCCGTCTTTTTCCAACCACAGAGATTAAGTTCTGCTCAGGACACTCAGAAGAAGAGAAAATGTTATTAGGCGATGTTGGCAATTCTCAATCCTTGTACAAGATTAAGCTACATACAAGTAGGATGTATGGTTCAGGGTTAACTGATGTCAATGCTGGAATTCTGCTCTGCTTGATCGATGAACATGGACATTCGTTATTACAAAGGCTATCTGCAACTCCATTGACTGAGTTTTCAGTGGAACGGCAGGAAGAAGTTGATCATAACATTCTTCATTTTCAAAGAGCTTCTGTTGATGAATTCACTTTTAAAGGACCCAAGCTTGGAGGACCTCAAGCTCTCTGGATTAGTCTTGAATCAGGTTTGCCTACTGTGGAATTGCTGTACATCGATGAAAGGACATTACATTCTTACATATGTATATATAGTCAGTTCCATAGGTTATCTATTGCAGCAGTTTCAATGAGGGAGAACTATCATAGGTCTACAGTTATATATGCGAGTAGATCTGGACAGTTTAGTTTTGGGTGGTCATTCAGCATGTCAACTTTCCATTAGTAAACATCACCAGCTAGTCATTTGATGCACTATGTTGTTATGATTGTCGAACTCCACCAGTGATTTAATGATTTTGCAAGGAATGTCTTCCCATTGGTCAAAAATGCAATAAGTCATACCACTTAACTTCCCTAACAGCATTAGCTTTTTATCTTTTTTATGATCTTGTTGTCAATCTTAACTTTCTCTTTTTCATTATGAAGATCAGGCCAATGGAGATTAGGTCGTGTCACTCTCTCTGTTATTCATGCCCGCCAACCATCACTGGAGGAGCACACTGCAAAAGAAATACAGTATGGGGGTTACCAGTATGATTTTGAAGCTGATGATATTTTAATTGGGGAGGGAAGTGATAGTTCCATGATTGAACTTAGACCTTCCCTTGTCAAGGAATTGTCTGGAGATTCACACACCTTGTTGAGCAATAGCATGCAGGAATCGACTTCTCCTAGTCCTAAAATGTCTAGTGAGGAAAGCATGCAGGAATATGCAGATCTGAAGCTTTCCTTGTTACTCTACGATGCCATGCTGGTCTCTGTCGGCACAGCAGTTGCGTCTGTCTCAGCCGGTGAGAAGGATGCTCTTGCATTCTTAACTGGTGGGCTTGGAGGATTTGTCTATCTGTTGATATTGCAAAGATCCGTAGACGAATTGCCTGCTCCCGCAACAATCTCTAGGAACTCTGTTGATCAAGCGTTTCGTCAGTTGAAGGGTCCAATAACAACTCTGGCATTGGCAGCAACTGTTTTTTTCGGAGTACTCAAGTACAGCTCAGGTGAGGTCCCTGTGGCATTAACGTCGGAAGAGCTCATTGTTGGGATGATTGGATTCATTGCATGTAAAGTTGCAGTGGTGTTGGCCGCATTTAAGCCCATAACATTTATTTTCAAGCGGGACGACTGAACGACAGAAATTATTTCTCGTTTTTTCAGTGTTTTATATTTTATGTAAAGCCTCAAACCCAAAGGAACATTCGAATTTAAAACTCTCAGAAGAATTTTCCACCACGGTTGAACCAACAGCGGCCCAGTTCAGCTTATGCATTATGTTGTAGGATTGCAAATTTTACTGTATACCTCACTACCAGTGGAAATTTGAACTGATGTGGTATGATGGCATGGTTCGCCAAGGGTTACACTTTCGCTTGTATTATATTTTGCTAATTTGGGTCAGCGATTATTATTTTGGTTGACGGAAGTTGTAGTACAACATTGCCACTGAACCGCATCATACCAAAGGATTCTTGCCAATATAATGACATGTTTCATCATTGCCAGGTAAAATAACTAAAATATACAGCGTTTTTCCCTGTTCTTTTTTGGGTTTTGGCTAGCATTATATTTATGCTTATTGGCTCGGGTAAAATCTTGTACATGCTTACTTTGATACGGTTCATGCCTTTGCAGGAGTCGACCTGCATGTGTGGCTTTAGTATGATGTCAATGTGTGCACAGGCTCAAGGGATGTTGACAGTCGAATGGTTCAGACGATGATTAATACAAGGCTTTGAACGTAAAGAACCACGCAACATACATTTTCAGCTGGTTCAGCATCTAGACATAATTTACAACACTTAGCAAGAGCAGTCTTGCACGCTTCAGTGCAAATTCACAATTCAGAGAGAGATAGAGAGAGAGAGAGAGAGAGAGAGAGAGAGACAGACTCCATAATAATGAAAACGACCTACCATTCTTGATCCTGGCCACAGCAAAGACCTCAATCCATCAATTGTTGTAAATTCGAAATCAGAATATCGTTCCCCACCAAAATCCACATTGGCTGATAGATCATATGAGTTTCTTTCTAACAGAATGTTTCTCTAAATTTAATTGCCCATTCAATTAAGCCCAGAACATTCGTACATCAAAACTAAAGCCAAAAGAACTGACAAGGAAGGCAAAGAAAATCACTCATTTGAAGAAAAGAAAACCCGTCTTCCTCTACAAGCCTGATCTCGCAGCCAGTCTTCCCAGAAAACAAGTATGTCAAAAATTAAGAAAATAGAGGGTAAAAGGCAAACAATTACAAGTTGTCGCTGCACCATTTCCTGCACGGTTGCCCTTCCTTTTCAACCCAAAGCCCCGCCAGTAACATTTTAGATGCCTTGCCATTGACATTTTAGATGCCTCAAACCCAGTAGGCACCATCATCCAGAAGCTCCAGCTCTGGAAACTTCAATCGCCAGCCCAACCTCATTTGAAAGGAACTATGCACCCGCGAGAAGATATGCTTACCTGAAGCCTGCTACATCAAAGGAAATAATCTGGCATTCTGCGAGTTACATCAGGCTCTCCCCTCTTTGGAGCTGGCTCAAACTGCAGAGTTCAAAAGTGCATTATATTAGTTCAAGTATTGCATGTCAAATTCTCCCTATAGCTATTGTGCCTTGCTTCTGCATGCATGCACATAAGTGCTTGCGCAGGCATATGGAGAGAGAGAGAGAAACCTGAATGAATGTGTGGCCATTGCAGTCATCAACTTCCAGGATGGATGCCATGTTACCACAGCGATAACAGTAGTTAGGTGCACTAAATATTGTAACGACTTTTTGATCCTGTCAAGATCACATGATTTATTTTTCATAAGCGTCATAATCACAAATTCAAATGAAAAAAAATCTGCAGCTTGAAGGGAAGTAATTACATGACCCCAGTTATATCCTTCCATAACCAACTGATGAGCTCGAGCAATTAGCTTCAAATTATTTGTATGGTTAAACTGCTCAGATATGTCCTGCAAAAACAATCCAACACAACATTGAAATTTATGGCTCTCGATTGAATACTTTGGTTGTGGATGATGACAAGTAGGAAAAAGGAAGAAATAGCAAAAATGAAATACTACAAACCTGACCGAAGGTATAACCAGCACCTCTGGGTGAAATACCCCAACCACAGCGGTCATCCGGGTCAGACCATAGGAGATCACACATAGGGCCCTCATGAGGAACTTCTTGAACACGATCAAAATTACGTATATTATCAAGGGTTTCGATAGATGGGGACAACCCACCATGCAGACAAAAGATTTCCGATTCAACCTTCAAAACAAAACAAAAGAAAAGAATTATAAACTTGATACATGAGAACCAAATTTTGGGACAGTGAGGCTGATCGAGAAAATTTCAAATCAGTGATTATTCAACCATCTTGTCAGGGAGAGAGAGAGAGAGAGAGAGAGAGAGCAGAAGGCAAATAAGGGTGCATTTGATTAGGCTTTGCAAATGAGCCTTTGGGAAATGTAAATGCTTTTGATCTTCTTGAGGAAATGCAATTGCGTTTGGTAAAAATCCTTTGTAAAGCTATTTTGTCCTAAATAATGTTTGGCAAATATTTTTTTGCTAAAGGCTTTTGAGTCTAATTTTTTTCTTTCTTTAATTAAAAAAATCAAAACCTTCCGGTGAAGGGCAATGGCTGCTGGCAAGCCAGATCTAGCACCAGCGACCATCGCCCTAGGTCGTGCGACCCCCAGCAAGGATCACGCGACCTCAAGCGTCGCCATCTAGGCAATCACCTGGTGTCCCGCGACCCAAGCAGCCGTCCTACGACTTTGCCAGCCCCTAGCCGGCCCGATCTAGCCTCGCCAGCCACCCTCGCTGGCTGCTGCCCTAGCTCAAAGAAGCTGAACAGTCATGAGGGACAATCAGAAAATTAAAGAATTGGTGAGGGTAGTCTTGAAAGAAAAAAATTAGTTTCAGCACTTGACCAAATGCTGAAAGCCCAATGCCTCAAAAGTCCCCTGGGAAAGCTGAACCACTCGCACCCTAAATCCAAAAGACTCAGCATGTGAACTGCTAAAGTCTACAGAAAAATTCTTGGATAAGACAAATGTATCAGCTATTTCAAATGAAGAAGGACAAAGTTCACTCCTCCCAGCAAATTAGACAACAACGTCCCAGACAATTAACCACCAAACAATTAACCACCGGAATAGGGTTTTCAAGGCGTTTCTTTCACAAAAAATTCTTGATGGAAGAATGTTTTCTGTGAAAAGTATTCATAAGGAAAATGGCTGACTTCAATTGTTTGGTGGTATACTTGATGTGAGATAACTTTTCAAGCTTAGATCGTACTTCCAGAAATTACTCTCCATTATAATTATAATTGGTTCCTTGACAGTTAAGGAGCTTAGGAAAACAATTTCTTCCTTTTACGATGGAGAAATCATTTTCCTCTATTTTAAGTCTGGTACTTTACCATAAAAGCTTTTCTGTTGATTATCCACTTTTTGCGAACCAAACAAATGAAGTTTGCAAAGTCATTCCCTCAAATTATTTTTCATGAATCCACACACCCTAAGTATCAAATATGATGGCAAACAGCTTATCAAAACCTAAATTTCAGTACTGAGCACTTTTGCTAGGTAGCTCTGGAACAGAATACACCACTTTTCTGTTTATGCTTATAATACTTTCCATGAGGAACGCTCCCCCTTATGGACACGGGGTTGAACAACAAAAGCTAGGAAAAATTACTAAAAGGTTCTGTACCACCTTTTCTTTTCGGTATTCTAAAACTCTAGGACTGATATGACAGTAGGAAAGTATGACGGCTCTTGCGATTTGAGACAATCATGCAAACATGCACTGCTTTTGGTGAGAGAGTGGGGTCAAAGGAGCAATACTTCAATCCAAAGTGACGAAAAAGAAGACTTCATATGGTGCCAAAGATGCAAACAGACACTCCATTAGATTGGTGATGCATATGATATGCAGTTCAGTCATAGTAAGTGCATCATCCTAATGATCAGGAAAACACACGAGGCATGGCAAAAGGGCAGCATCCCTGTCCTCACAGGAAAATTTTCAACAGTCGTGCTCAATTCAACTCCCTCAGCCCAGAAAAATAGCTCAAAGGTTTACAAGTCTCAACTTTTCCATGTATTTCCAAATACGAAAATGGTAAAAATATAAAATCTGCTAAAAGATATATTCAGACTAACCAGGGCCGTCAATGGAAGATAGTCAAAAAGATCAGTGAATATCTTCCAAACGTTAGCATTACCATACCTGCAGATAGAGAAAAAGGAGTACATTCTCCAATTATGTTAAGGAGAGATGACAGCTGACTTGTTTCAAAATAAAGCTCCACATCTGACCACAAAAGCAATAAAGCATATACCCTCCTGAGAACCCAAAAGATAAAGTCTCCAGTGTCTATATTAAATTCACCCATCCAAATAAAACCTGAAACCAACCGAATATATAAGCAAAAATTTTCACACTGGAACACCAAACCTCCGACTAGATAACTGAGTAATAAGTACAAACCCTTAAAATGGTACTCATTCACAACATCTTTTCATGTATGTGGTGAACACATGAAACCATTCATCAAGGAACTTCCAAAGAAGTTCACACAGACTCGTTGTTTTATGGCCTGAAATAAGACCAAATATATCACGAAAGACATTACCAATCTACCAAATGCCAAGGGCCTACTATCAAATAATAAGAAATATTGGCAATCTAAAACAGTAACAAACCTATGACTGTCTTAACAAAGTGAGTTTATAGCACACAAGCATGGCCTATGAAGAATGAACTGTCTTACAGAAATGATCAGAATAAAGACATCCAAAAATGTACTGCACAAAATTTCCAAAAGAACATGGAAAGAAACTCACTTTCGCAGGCATTCATCATAAAACCCATAAACTTGAGTTATCTGCAATCCAAATGCAATGAGATTAAATCAGAACTAATGACTCAATCAAAGATTGGTTGAAGAACACGAGACAAATTTATGTCACAGAGAAGGTAAACAAGGAGGCCAAAATGATGATACCTCTTTATAAGAAAGAATCAGAGCAGGATTAATTTGTGAAGCTAGAAAAGACTCAAAATGCACTAAAGCATTGTTAATTAACTTGAAAGCGCTTAAATTTGAAGAATGACTACCTGGCGACTTTCATGGTTTCCTCTAAGAATTGTAATCCGCTGAGGATGACGCACTTTCAGTGCCACCAAGAGCTGAAAATGTTCCTCGAATCAATATAATTATAAACAAATGAATATACATTACCCACTAACAGCACTAAGAGTATGCTGTGATTCTCTAAAGAGAATGCTCCGAAGAGAATTCAATAGTGAAACTAGTTATGAGACTCCCCATCTAAAAAGTAAAGCCAATTACATCGATAGTTTAAGAAAGAAATACAAATACTTACTGAAACAGTTTCAACTGAATAATATCCTCGATCAACATAATCTCCCATGAACAAGTAATTAGTATCTGGGCACTATATCAACAGCAATAAACTCCAATTAGACCATATTCGCATAACTAGATATAAAAAAGTATAAACAAGTAACCAAAGAAGCAAATGGTTTTATACGACAAAAGAAGGTTAACTACACAAAGAAAAGTTACGCTAGTCAACAATATATAGCATTAAAGAACAAAGGTTTGGCAATTCTCATGCAGATATCTATTCAGAGGATGAAAATGTCAAAACAAGGTCCAACAACCATTCTGCAATCTGGTGTGACCGGGAAAAGAAAAAGAAGTTTGATCGAGGCACCATATAACCAATGTGAAAGCTCATCATGATAAGGAGGATGATATATCTAAACTATGCAAAACACAGCACAAGTTTCAAGCATGAGTGATTTTCATTTAAATAAAATCGTCAGTATTAGACTGCATGCAAAACATCTTAATGCGTCAATTACATTACGACTATTCTTTCTTAGATCAGTTGCTAAAAGCATATTCACTAAAACAAGCACGTCCGTTCTTCTCTATGAAAAACAAAAAAAACCACCGGGGCAATAGTATTAACCGTCGATTCCACTTCTTTTCATATGTAAAGATAAATTCATCATAAGACACCAAGAAGGTGTCAACTCTTGAACAAGATACCCTAAGGAAAATAATTTCACCTTCCCTCCAATGCGGAAAAGTTCAGCCAGATCATGGAATTGTCCATGAATATCACCACATATTGTGACAGGGCTTTTTACAGGCTGTATGCAAGAGTTAGAGGGAAAAGACAATCAAGATATGTTGCACCTCATAAAAAATATTAAGAAAAGTCAACTCAGAGTGTACACTGCGTGGGAAGATTCCACACACTGCATGGGAATTTTTGTGATAATATCCACACACACCTGGACATTATCTTCTTCCATTAGGATCTCCTTAGCCTTCTCACATAGCACTCTAACCTGTTTCACAATCAATAATGTCATTCTCAGTCAAAAGTCAAAGGCAATCATTTGACTACTCATCATGATATACACACCAGAAAGAGAGAAAGCCAGCAAAATAAGACAGTATAAGGGCTTGAGTGAGTCAAGCTACTCGAAAGTCGAAGATAAAGTGCTCCATAGCAGTATACTCGTGAATTTACAGTCAGCATGATTGTTTATGAAACTTGAATTGAATTATTGTACCTAGGGTAGTATTTAAAGTTGACCCCAAGCCTTGTATTGCTTAATTGAGCAGCTTCAAAGCCTCATTATGCTTTCAATTTTTTCTAAATGCTTCTTAGTAATGTACACACAAGTGGCGCATTTTTTTTTTTTTTTGGTTTAAAGGCATTTGCCCCAACTTAGTTATACACTTGAGAATTGCAGAAGCTGTTTGCAGTCTCCAATCTCTACAACACTCAGCCCTCACCTCGTTATGGCTGCCCCTCTACATAAGACATTTAGTCCAACAAAGAACAGCTAAAATCACTAGCGGCGAGATGTTGCTCACCATGATAACATCCCGTGACGACAAAGATAGGCAACGGGAGACTCTTAAGAGGCTACAACAGCAGAAAAAGTCCTCATTCTCACGATGGAACGCAACTTCGTCGCAATATCACCGCTGACAAGACATTGCTCCGTCAAGACATCTTTCAATTAACGGAGGATCTCCAACCACAGATCGACACCATTCGACATTGACAAGAACTACTATTCACATCGCACAGCATTACCCAGAGGAAAAAAACACCCACATCAAGAAAAAGGAAAACCATCAGAAGTCTAGTCTCACCACACCTGCCGCAACATCAACCCATTACCCTGGTAAATCATAAAGACGGAATCAAAGGGCAACCCAAGAATCGGCCTCGCTCATGCTACCCAGAAAAGACCACTTTTTTTCCGCTAACACGACCTAACCGTAGATCCGCCAAGGAGATGGATTGCAGAAAATCCAAGCTACGACCAACTCCACAAATCCACACGCGAAAAAGAGGAAAAACAGATTAAAAAGAAGCAACTTCGCATCGCAACGACGCAAGAGCTTCGATTCGACCGCGGACCCCCGATCCAATTCCACTTCCCCCCTAACAAAATCCCAGATTGGAGCGGGGGATCGATTGGAAGCGAGCTAGAAGAAGCGGCACCTGCTGTTCGGACAAGGGCTTGCACTGCAGCAGCTGGGAGACGTGGCCGTCGATGCCGGCGTGCGAGTGGGAGGAGGACAGTGAATCCGAGCTCATTTCTCCCTCCCTTCCTGCTCTCTCTCTCTCTCTTTCTGTGAAGCTCCTCCCTGATCCTCGCGCCTCCTCGGGATCTATCTCTCCTCAGAATTCCACGGCGTAGCCAACGTCTCCTCTCCTCGTCTCCTCAATTTGAAAAATTGGGAAAGGCCTTGCGATGCCCTTTTCACTTGGTAGAAACGAAGAAGAGGGAACGATAGAGACCCATAATTTCTTTTAAGGATTCATGCCACGATCACCTTCAAATTCGTAGATCTGTCATAAATTTCTCTCCAATTAATTTTTAGGTCATTAAAAAATCCTAAATTAATATACTCATAATTTATTTACTTACGTTTGATTCCTACCCGAAAATTTATATTAATTTAAGATTCTTTGTGATTCAAAAATTAATTTGTGGTTAATTAATCACATGTATATCAATTAGAGATTTTTAATATTTTGGATTTTTTTTACATTACATTATTTTTTTAATTTAAGCAATCAACTGAAGAAAAAAAAAAAAGGCCTTCAGACTATCATTCGGTCCGACCATAAATGTGGGAATAATTGTTTTCACTGGCGTTGGATCTAAAAATAAACAGCATTTTCTCTGATTGCGAAAACTGACATTTTGGCTTGTTTATACAATTTGTAATTGTCTCTTCATATCTGTTCATTATTGTAAAGACAAGAATATAGATGAAACACCAAATGGAACATAAGGCGATGATTTCCAGCAATCTGGAACCGCAAAATAGATTTAGCCGATCCGGGTAGGCAAATCTCCTCTTTACGTTGGAAGCCTTGACAATCCTAATGACAGTTGTCTGGGCGTTCAATTTTACTAGTACGAAAGTTGTTTCGGAATTTTCACAAATTTAATTATTTCCTTTTTTTAATTGAGCCACATTTTCATTACAAGTTATTTTCATACATTATTTAAATGGAGGAATTGCACATCAAGCTTTAGAGCTTTTTCGCATTGTATAATATGATTTCTAAACTCTCACTTTGGACGTAATCCTTATATCGTGAAAAATCGGGTAAATGTGTCATTCAATTAACCATATATTTCTTCACATATTGTGTGTCTCAGATACAGAAGTTGCAATTTCATATTTGAATCACGTGATGTTGAGGTCGCAAGACCTTAATTGGTGTTTAACGAGAGAAATAGAGAGAGAGAGAGAGTTTTTGATGATTAGATAGAGAGTCGAGTTAAGATGTCAACGATGATGATTTGAGAGAAGGAGAGGACCATGCAACAAGTCAGCTTTAGCGACGAAGAAGACACTCGACCAAACTTTATTGAGTCGTTTTCTAAAAATTTAAGGATTGTATCAAACTAAAAAGAAGTACAAAGATCGTCAAGACATTAGCCTATATCAGGCAAGATTGCTATGGTGCTAATGCTATGACAATTTGAATTGGGTTCATACATAAATAATGTGCAAAAACTCTTGGCATGTCTCCTATGATTTCTTCAACAAAATGAAATGAGTACAAGCCGCACAAGAATAGGCAGTCTTGCCAGATAATTGAACAACGTCTCAATCGGTCCCGGGTTGGCATTCGCGATTGGCGTCGGTGGATCTCGGGAACCCGAAATGACTTCAGAGGTTGGAGAATAAATTGAAGCGTAACTGAAGGGATGGGAAGAGAAAAGGATTTGCTTTTCTATATTGTTCCTGAGCCAGGCGCTTGCAAACAATCTTCAGGTTGGACGATTGTACAAGTCTCGCACTATTCTCATTGGATCCATCATGCTGATAAAGTACTGATAATGCTGCTAGTTTCACCACCTACCGTACAAGGAAAAGCTCTTAAAGAGCCGAATGCTTGCGAATCTAACATCGAGGTGGGCCGAGCATTTGTAAATCATTTTTGGTGATCGTATAAAAAGCTTCATCGATATTTTCAGACATGCAACTCTGCTTTTAATTCATCCAATTGAGTCATTCCTTAGCTTTGCTCGCATCAAGTCATTCCTTAGCTTTGCTCACATCCTTGCATCTGATAACCTATCACAAAGATATTCGAACTTTCTTCTATGGTCACTTAACTCTCACCAAACATCACTGACTATAAATTTAAAATATGGCTTCCCTTTAGCTTAACTAAGGTCATGGTAAAAACTGAACAAAGCACCTAAACGACAGGGAGTCTAGACCCATCATGTTTTATATTGTAGCGGGTATCTGTTAAGACTCAAATCACATTGCCATATTTCAATTGCGCTAATGAAAATCTAG
Source organism: Eucalyptus guilfoylei (assembly GCA_016097605.1). Lineage (NCBI taxonomy): Eukaryota > Viridiplantae > Streptophyta > Magnoliopsida > Myrtales > Myrtaceae > Eucalyptus > Eucalyptus guilfoylei. Next base: position 20,652,377 of record CM027869.1, on the reverse strand, counting down.
AAGTGCATTCATTGGCAAGACCTTGACGGTGTTAGAAACAAAACTAATTGACAATAGTCTCAGAATTTTTATTAATAGGAGGAAAGATAAACCGAAAAAACAAATATAGGCTCACAAGTTGATTAAGGCTCGAACTTTCCCGTTCGATTCAGAACATAATTTGTGATCATTGGGACAATCGGAGTCTTTGCAAGGACATGGAGACAATGGTAAACGATCGATGGCTCGCTTAGCACCTGGACGAAGCAAGACACCAAGAGGGCACCTGGCCAATTGACCAAGATTGGCCAGGTGCCCATACGACATCCAACACCTAGGGCGCTTTCCAGTGTAATCGAGGTGCCGAGACGGCCCCATTCAAATTAGAACTTGTGAAAAACCTAGAATTCTGAGAGCTGTCCTCTGGGAGAGTTGAAAGCTTCAGAAAACTTCTTTTTTGTGATTGAGCCTTGTAAGTTTGAGAGTTGTCCAGGATTGACAAACAATAAAGTGCGAGTGTTCCAACAATTGTATTCTTTTCTTAATGACTATAGTGAAACTATTTTATCGAGCTTTCTTCATGATGCATATCCCCAAAACACATAAATGCGCAATGTTAAATTTACTTTTCCACCATTAATTTCTTGCTCAAATCGTTTCATTCATCCATAATTCCTCATTAGTTGTAACAAATTGACTTTAAAGTATGGATTGTCGTTGATTCTGGGAATTATATGTTGGTAATTTTTGCTATGGCTTCTGTGAAGTTTGAGTTTGAGAAATTCACTAGCTAAGATAGTTTTAGCTCGTGATGTGTTAAGATGTATGCACTACCTGAGACACAAGGCTTGGATGTAGGATCGTAGAGGGATGACAATTTTCCCTAGAGAAGGAAAGTAGAAGAAAATGCTGATACCTTGGAAAATTTAGAAACACACTCTTATCCCTCAAGAACAGGTTCGCTACCATAACCATCCAGTGATCGATCATCAACAGATTCAACAATGAGCACACACATTGAGATTTTCCGCTCTATTTGTAATGGTTTGTAGTTTATGTATAAGTTTAATATCCTCATTACCATCATCGTGCAAAGACACTAACATCAATAAATTGAAATAACACGAATCAAATACCTGTAAGGAACTCCCGAAACTATATCTAATTTTAAATCGGGAGAGTAACACCCCTAAATCTAGATATAAATCTAAATTGGAAGAGGAAATGGGCTTAATTTCATAAAGGTTGTGGAGCCGGATCACGATCATCCTCCTCTATGGCTATCAATTGGACGAATAGCAAAATTGGTCTCTACGTTTACCTAAGATTAACTGTAGAAATTTATTTATGCACACAAACTCCCAAAACAAAGGAGAGCTTCAAAAGAGAGTAGAATTTTTTGGAGATGAGGGGGTTTATTGACAATGAGAGAAAAGAACGAACCCTAATAAAAAAAACTTTATATGTCCTAAATGTCATAAAATTACCAAAATAACTCACTTGTCATATTACTTTAGCAATTTCCAAATATTGGTTAGTTAGATAAATTGTCTAGATTAGGCAATTACTTGTCAAACTAACTAAGACTTACCATCGAAGCATCTTAACATGTAAATAGCTCGCAAAATTTTCAATTTTAGGGGAAAAAAAACTCTTACTTTTTGAAATCACAAAATAGCCCATATTCTACAATACTTAGACTTTTTACCAGATTTCATGTCCTTTAATTCATCTACTTTAATCATTAATGAATAATCATTTTAATTAATGAAGTCCAATGCTAATAAAAGCATTTTTTTTTTGTCGGTCTTACTCTAACACTCATTCTCAGACTTTTACCCTGCCTCCTTACAGAGCGTGGGAGTCGAAACCCACTCCTGAAATGAAATCATCCCCACCCTAATCCCCCCTAAGAATGTGGGGATTTGAACCCCCCACCTCTCCCTTCCAAGTTGGAAGGGTGACCATGACCAGGCGAACCCCCGTGGTTTAATAAAAGCATTTATATGTAGTGATTTTTTGTGTATTACACAAAATTACCATTTAACCTTTTAGTATGTAGCCTCATCTCTCTAATATTTTTTTTTTTTGTCAAAAGGAGATTTTATTTATTTCAAGCGGAGAACCGCGAAAGCCCACTCTTTGGAGCGTCAACACATAATAGGGCCCAAAGGGCGAGGGAGGGGGAAGCCCACCAATTCGGAGGAATTGTCTTCATACGCCGGTGACGTGCGGCCCAATCCGCCACCGAGTTTTTGAACGTGGGCGGTGAACCGGAGCCCACTCGCGGCAACTGCTGTAGAAGTGAACAACACTCACTCAGCGCCCCACGTGCGTTCCACTCCATCTGCTGTTCGTGCATCAAGCTGTCGGTCAAGACTTTGCTGTCAGTCTCCACAACTGCTTCACCGAGTTCTTTCTCTTTCACAAATTTTAGGGCTTCGAGAACCCCTAGGGTTTCAACCTACAAAATCGTCTCCGCCCATACTGACTTCGTGAATCCATCTAAGAGGGTGCCGAAGGAGTCCCAGACAACGCAGGCCACTGCTCCTTCCGTCAATCCTTCCCCCAACGACCCATTGACGTTAAGCTTGAGACAGCCAGTTTTCGGAGCTCGCCAGGTAAGTAGGTTCGGCTGTTCTTCGTTTTTTCCAGCTGGTGCGTGCTCGCATCCCCATTTTTGGTAGCTGTTTTGCTGAGATTTTGCTAGATCTATGACTTTGCAGACCCTTGGTTTGGTTCCTCGAAAAATATAATTGTTGCGCTCCTTCCAGACTTGCCATAGAAGATTGCCGATTGTTTCCAGAGAAGGGAGGTGCGACTGTTTCCTTATAAATTTTACCAACCATTCATCTGTTCGTTTAACTTCCTGTGCATCTATTTGCAGGTTGATTTCCGGGTTGTTCCATACTCTGGCAGCCCATGGACAAAGGAGAAGGGTGTGTTCGACCGTTTCCACCTTGGCTTTATAGAGATCGCACATCCGGTCAGGTGAGATCTTTCTTTTCCATAGATTCTCCTTGGTTGGTATAGCATTTTGACAAGCATTCCATACAAATAACTTCACTTTTGGGCTGGTTTTCATTTGCCAAATTGCATTCCATAATGCTGTTGGAGTTTGATATGAGGAAGAAGGGTGCTCAGTTGTTCTGTTTGCTGTGTTGGTATCTCTGAGCAAGTTATAGCCGTTCTTGACTGTAAAAGACCCGTTTTTTATGCCCGTCCATATTAATTCGTCACTGAAAAAGGGACCATTGATTGGTATTGCAAGGATTTCCTGAGTAGTCTGATCATCAAAAAGATTTTGTAGCAGTGGTTCATTCCATTGTTGTGTCTCCAGTAGGATTAGTTCCGAGACTTGCTAGGGATCATTTCTATTTGCCGGCCCTCCTATTAATCCTCTTTTCAGCCATTTGTCTGTTCTAATATTAACAGTTTCTCCATTTCCTATCGACCATCTGACTTAATCTGCAATAGCCTCTCTTCCAATAAGCAAACTTTTCCATCCCCATGAAGGATTACAACCTGTATCAGCATGCCAAAGATACGAACGACAAAAAATACAGCCCTTTCAATAATTTACTCCATAACGCATCCGGATTTTTTACCAACCTCCAAGCTTGTTTCCCCAATAAAGCTTTATTAACAAGATGTGAGATCTCTAAAACCCATTCCTCCTCTATCTTTTCTCGCTTCATGATTTCCCATTTTTTCCAATGCAAACCAGCCTTTGAATCACTTTGTTTTTCCACCGAAATTAGCTATTTTTTTTTCTCTATAGCCTTACAAATTGACACTGGAATTTTGAAAACCGACATGGCATATTGTGGTACCGCTGCACCTCGATTTTAGGAGAATTGCTTTACCGGCTTTTGATATGAGTTGCTCCTTCCAGCCCTCCAATTTCATATTGATCCGATTCAGAATCCACCCAAACATTTGCCTCTTCGATGCTCCCCAATCAGATGGTATTCACAGATACTTTCCTGTTCGTTCTAGCTCTGGCACCCTTAATTCTCTCTTCATATTGTCCTTTAATGAAGGTGGACAGTCTTTACTAAAGAAGATTCCCGACTTATTCAAGTTGACAGCTTGTCCTGAGGCATAACAATATTGATTAATGACAGCTGCAATGTTTTGGCATTCCTAGATAGAACCATCTAAGAAAAAAACCAAATCATCCGCAAACAACAAATGAGTTAAAGTAGGGCAGAATTTGTTCAACTTGATTCCCTTAATATTTCCTTCTTGTAGCGCCTTTCCCATCAAAGTTGATAAGCTATTTGCTACCAAGATAAATAGATAGGGTGATAGAGGATCGCCTTGTCGAATGCCTCGGTGGGAGCGAAAGCAAGAAGAGGTTCCCGTTAAGCTTAATACTAAAAGTGACTGTGGTGACACATTGCATTATCCAATGAACCCATTTAGCACGAACCCCATTTTCAGCAAGCAGCCTTCTAAAAATCCCATTCAATCCGTCGTAGGCTTTCTTCATGTCAAGTTTCAGCACCGCTTGGAAATGTTTTTTCCTTTTCCTCTTTCTCAATTGATGCAACACCTCTTGTACAATATAAATATTATCTTGAATCTGTCTTCCACTAACAAATGCGCTTTGCTCTCCTGAAATCAGCATAGGTAGCCATCTTTTTAGTCTGTTCGCCAAGATTTTTGCTATAATTTTGTAGGCAAAATTGCATAGGCTAATAGGGCGATATTGATCAAGTGTCTCCGGATGGGGGGTCTTTGGGATTAACGTAATATGTGTTCTGTTAAGGGCTGGTTCCAATACTCCCGAAAGAAAAAAAACCTCAAACTTCCTTTAATATGTCGGGACTTATGATATCCCGGTGATCTTTGATAAAAAAGTCCATTTAAACCATATGGACCGGGGGCTTTCGAGCTCCTAGTTGAAAAACAGCAAGCATGAATTTCTTCCATAGTTACTTCCGCCACTAAACATTCATTTATATCATTTCCGATTAGCATAGGACATTGATCCGACCGGGTTGTAGTTGCGAGGCCCTACCGATGTATATAGCTCCTGGAAAAAGACATGGTGAGGTGCTTGAAGTTGCTGTTTTCCCCCGACCCACTAATCTTCTGCATTTTTCAGCATATTAATTCTATTTTTTTTGTCTCCTTTGGATCGTTGCTGCATGGAAATACTTTGTATTTTTGTCTCCCCAACGAAGCCAATTGACCCGTGATCTCAAACCCCAAAACATTTCCTCTCTACGCCATAAGGTTTCTAGCTCTTCTTTTATTCTCTTGACCCTATTTGTATCTTGATAACTCCGGTGGCTGTTTGTTATGGATTGAAGCTCCTTCTTTAGTGCTGTAATACGGAAATTATTATTGGGGAATTTCCTTTTGCTCCATGCTTTTAATGCTTGGCTGGTGGAATATAATTTATCGCTTAATCCTCCATGGATACAAAGTTGAGATTGCCATGCATGTTTAACTATCTCCCTGCATTCACCATCTTCAACCCAAAAGGCTTTGAAATTAAAATCTTTTTGTTTCTTGACAGATTCAGCACTACTCACCACAAGGAGTGGACTATGATCGGACCCCACAGCTGGCAGAGCAAAAACTTCAGCCTCCGGGAACATGAGCTGCCAATCCATCGAGCAGAATACTCTATCCAATTTCTCCTTGACCAGATCAGCCCCTTCTCTGTTATTAGACCAGGTAAACGCGCATCCTTTACAGTCAATTTCCATTAACAAATAGTCATGAATATAATTTTGAAACGCCTGCATTCTAGAATTCTCTGCCATCCTTCTCCCCACTTTCTCCCAATAATAAAGTACTTCATTGAAATCCCCCATGCACACCCATGGGAGTGTATTAGAAGAAGCTATCTATCTTAGTTTCTCCTATAGCTGTAATCTTTCCCCATATATGTTCGGAGCATGCACACAACTTATCTGCATTTTTATCCTACTCTCATAATCAAAACAGATCAAATTTATCATTTCTTGAGAGCTGAACTCCACTTCCACAGCCATTTCCTCATTCCATAAAACCGCCATCCCCCCCGCAATGCCTTTCGATTCCTCCACAAAACTATTTTTAAACTTCAGTTGTCTTTTAAGACGAGCTACCACTGTTTCTTTGTTTTTTTTTTTTTTTTGATGATCCAGGAAACCCCGAAAGCCGGCAGCCGGCGGGGAGAACCTAGGGGCAGCACAGGTGAAACCACCACCCCATGCTACCGTGTAAGTCACCACACAGCGCTTCAGCCTCCCTGCTTCGCAGGGGCTTCGAACCTTGGCCTCCGCGGTGGAGAACAAAGGATCTACCATCCACGATGCAACGGCCGGTGGTCTGTTTCTTTGTTTTTTGTTTCCATTAACAAGATTAAATTGGGCCGTTCCTGAGCCACCATGGCTCTCAAATTCTAAACTGTCAGTGGTGTGCCCAACCCCTGACAGTTCCAGCAAATCGCTCTCATTTGTAACCCGGTGGCTTATTTGGGCTAGCCACCAAAGCCCGTCTCCTGGTTTCTTCGGAAAGACTGATAGGAGTATCCTGCAAATTTGCTTCATCCAAACTAGCCAAATCCACAACTGAAGGATTATAAGGAGTATACCTCTTTAACTTCTTTGCTGGTGAACTTTTCATGATCTTACTTTCCTTCTTTAAACCTATTTTTTTTTCCAAGAAAGAGGAAATGACAGCTTTCTGGATTTGCTGTTTTGGTTCATCTATATTCATAATGCCTTTTCCTTTCTCCTGTTGCTGTTCCATTTGGTGTTCAGGTGAACTTACATCCATTTGTGCCCTGTTTAGAGATTGTGTTTGTTCTGAATTTTTTCCTTCTGTTTGCTCTCCTGTAAATATAACTATTTGAGTGTCATGAGAGGATATGATGTTGTCTTCCTGCATTTCCATCTCTTCTTCAGCCACCTTTTCATCATAAAATATCTCCCAAAAAGGGCTATTCTCTTTCACCTCTGCTTTGAGCCAGTTGCCAAACTTACTTTTCTTCCTATCTTCAATTTTTGTCACATCATACGGAATTTCTTCACAAGTGGTTGTAAAATGCCCAACTCTTTCGCATGAGTAGCAGAATCTAGGTAACCTCTCATACTTAAAATCCAACCAAACCTTCTCCTCTCCCATACTGAATAAAATACCTGGTTTCAAAGGTTTTGCCAGGTCCAATTCTACTCTAGCTCTCCCCACCTTCTGAAACGCAACTCCTTTTTTCTCCACTTTTGCTTCCTTTACACCTCCTATTTTTTGGGCAACATGAGACACAATCTCTTCACTACACCATTCGATTGGTAGACCATGGATTTGAACCCAAAATTCATAGCTTGTAAATTTATAACAGTGCGCAAGTTTATTTGGCTCCCACAGTTTAAGTATCAGTAAATTGCTCGCAAAGGACCATGGGCTGTTCACTAATATTATGTTTTTGTCCCTTTCGGACTCAAAGGTGAAGGATAAGATATCATATTCGCGTTGCGCAAAATTCAGAGAGTCTACCTTCCAAGCTCGCGTCATAGTGGTAAGAAATGCCTGATAATTTATATTTCCTCCCGAATACAGCTTACCAAACACTGTTCGTTTACATTCATCTAGCATCTCCTCTGAAATAACTCTTTCCCAAGGCGGGGCATCCACCTCTGTTCGCAAATTCCCAAGTCTCTTGCACAATAAGGCTAGGCGACAGTCTTTTTCCCCGAATTCATCCATTTAAACTCCCCAATAAGCAGTTATGATGAAAAAACACTAGAAAAGCCAGAGATCAGAACCAGACCTTGCCCACTTTTCACTAGAAGAGCCAGAAATCAAAACCAGACCTTGCCCACTTTCCATCTTCCCTCCATTGCAGAAATCCCATCGAACGTAATCATCCAGCCATGTTTTAAGAGAGAAAGCCCCATACGAAAGATACTCCAAGACAGCCCCGAAAGATCCCTCACAGGAAGCTATTCAACTAAAGACAAACCTGTTAAGTCTCGCGTATCGAGGATGCGTCGACATCTTCAGCGATCCAAGGGAAAAAGAAGAGCAAAGCCGACTGAAGATTACATAGTAGGTTTTGGGTTTTGGGTTTACGGACAAAAACAGCAAGGCAAAATTTAGGGTTTGGGGGCAGCTACCATAGAAGGTAGGGAGAGCTCTCGAGCGAGAGAGGGAAAAAGAACACCTTTTTCTCTAATATATTTGCCTACTAGGTAACATGACAAACAATGTCTAATTCTATTTTTTTTTCCAAAACAAAAAAAGAACATAATTCCATTTGGTAATTTTTTTTGTTCTCGGGAATACATTTAGAAAATAATCAAAAAGTAAAACAAAAGTAGATTCTATTTTTGTGGGAACAACTCCAAAATCCAACCCAAATATTTTTCTTTTTTTTTTCCCCTCTTTTCTTTTCTTTCTTTTCCTCTTCCTCTTCTTCTTCTCCTAGCCGGTTGTCAACCATCGCCATGGCTGGCAATAGGCTAAACAAGGTTCGGTGAGGGTTGCCCTTGCCCAACCATCGCAAGGTCAAGGCCAGCGACCTCGCCAACTCTTGTCTAGCCAACTGTTGGCTATCGTTGTGGCTGGCAACCACAATAGGAAGAAGAAGAGAAAGAAAAGAGAAATAAAATGAAATAAAATTATTAAAATATTAAAAAAAATAAGTCATAAAAAAATTTGAGAGTTGTCCAAAAGTATTTATTAAAGGGAATAAAAATTTTGGACAATTACAAAATGCTTTCGAATACTCAAAAACTTGTATAAAACTTATATATATATATATATATATATATATATATATATATATATATATATTTCGAAGCATAAATCATTCTTAGAAATATAATAGTTACCAAATACATCATCACTTATCAAAATTATTCAAAATCCCCTTGAAATCATTCCACGTGCTTTTATTCTAGAAATACATTTAGATGAGTTAAATATATAGTCTCGCCTAGCAGCAAATTTACATGGAAACAATAGACATTGTTTTAGTCTTATATAAACAAAGCAATAACCATGGTGCTAATAATGTAAAATCACTCACACATATAGTCTTGCGTCTTATTAGCTTATCATATAATCATTAATTTCTTTTAACTACATGGATCTATGTTATTATCCATCGTTTAAACTAAAATTAAACAAGGATCAAGAGCACTAAGTGGATCAACCCATTTTAGCACCAAGAGATTTACTTACCTCGGATGAGAAGCTTTGTGTGAACAAAGACCTTCATCCATCTTAAAATCAAGTGAGACAATCTTGAATTGACCCTAGTTAAGCCAATCAAACACTTAGTCTAACAATATCAAGGGGACCAAAATGTTGAGGGAAACTCTTACCTCAAAGAAACTTGTTTAGTTAAATGGAGCAGAGTAATTTCATCTCCTTACTCTTAGCTTGCATAATTCTAAAAATCAGTGGATCATGAGTATGTTTAAGTGGTACGGCTTCTAGTTTTGATAGAGAAGAAAATGTACAAGAGATGAGCTGTGCGAAGAGGACGATGAATTGTACTGGTGGAGACACAGAGAGCATGATTCGACCGAGGCAAATGTACGAATGAGGAGCATGATTTGGAAGATTAGAGAGCATGACTGGCCAAGTAGGTGCACGAATGAGGAGGCTTGATTTGTAAGCTTAGACAGCATTAATGGGTTATAATTAATAGAAGCGACGTAAGGAATGATGTAATATGAAAAGTACCAAAATAGGTCAAGGAATGTGGGACACTATGTTAGTGACAAATGGTTGGTGAAAGTGAGGTTACGGGCAAAAAGGTAATTCTCCAAAAGATATTTGTGATTTCGATGACTACTGAGGAACCTGGTGTTGGTTTTATATGTCAATAAATTAGAAAAATATTTTGGAACCACTGAAATAATTACCCAATATATATTTCTAGGCACGTCAATCCCGCCCAATAATTCTATGTCGACATATTTTTCATCATTAATCTCCTATAACATCTCATCTACTAATTTCTATTTGCTTTATGCACATTGAAGTTAGTAAAATCATTTTACTAATTGCTTAATCTCAATTGCAACTTATTCTGATACTGCTCGAAACTAATAAATTCGTGTTCTTATAAAGTTTGACCAGCAAAGCATTTTCATCAATTTCAACTGTGTTGCCTTTCTTGACCCTTTAAAAGATTCAATCTCTCTACAAAGTCAGATACTTAAATATCACGGTTCGAAAGCATATTTTAAAGATATTTTCCTATCTTAACAAATTTAATGAGAGAGTCGTGCTTTGCGAAATTATAAAATATTTCATTTAAACCATTTATCATCTTGATACCATATATAATATTAATGAAGAAACTTCGAGATGCTCCACCGGTGCCCAAACAGGATGACGTTTGGAACCCATGGTGCTTTCCAATGTAGTAGCCGGACGCCCGTGCCTATTTTCGCAAGCGCACGGTGCGACCTCAATTCCAAAGTTCTAAAACTCTCATTTCTTGAGTTTATTATATGTAGAACTTCTAAAATATCCGGAGAACTTTGAGATCCGTCATCCAAAAGAGTCAAGAGCGTGAGAAAACACTCTTCTTGCAATCGATTCTCATGTGCTTGGGTAATATCCAGGATTGAGAAACCCTTGAATGCAAGTGTTCAAGCAACTTGAGAAACCCTTGAATGCAAGTGTTCAAGCAACTATAATCTAATTATAATGGAATCATCTCGCCGATCTCTTTCACGTTAATTGACTATGTCACGTTCACTGTTCTGCTAATTATTTCTAGCTCAAATAGCTTCGTTATCCACCCCTCCTTGTTAGTACACAGAGTCAGATATTTTGTTAAACCACCCCCATAACATGAGCATTGACATTTCTGCTTCTTCTGCTTCTTCTTCTTCTTTTTGTTCTTTTCGTTTGTAGTATTTTGACTTTTTCCGGTACCAATCTGTCTAAATAAGGCAAGACAAAATGTGCAGACCAATTCACCAGAATAAATTAATACCCCAAGAGGCAAAAAGAGAAAAAAAAAGGTTAAGAATAGTTGCGTGGAAAATAGAGGCATGAAGGGATAAGAAGGGAAGACCCTCGAAGGAGAGGGTGCAATGAGCTTGCAGATGTCTCAGCTAATCCCTTTGAAACGCCCGCACCAGCCAAAGAAGCAAGTAAACGTTAAATATATATATCCATACACTATACACAGACCATCTTTGCCGATTGATGCATTGATTGATGACGTCCGAGTTCTAATTTTTTTTTTTTTTTCTTTAAGGCCGGTTGAATTAACTTACTCGAGATTGATCTGCTGCCCTTCCTTAATTAATTGGACATTGATTGTGACACTGTAATTTTTTTTTCTATAATTTCTTTGTCAAAATAAATAGGAACCTTGAAATGGTCTAAGGGACAGAGACGGCTCGATCTTTTTTAAAGTTTTGACGGACAACCATTTTCGTTATTATTGAAATTGTGCTCTTGAAAATCGTGGAAGAAATTGTCCAATCAATCATAAACCCATAATATGGATATCAATTCAATCCTATATTTTTCTAGTTTTGTCAATTTAGTCCCAAACGTTTTATGTGAAATTGCAATGCAGTTATTTGGACTGAGTTTTGCAAACAATCGCCGATGTGGTGGTGCGCACGTAAAATAGCCGACAATGACTGAACCATCTCGTCAGTGATTTTTGACGAAAATTGATCAGAAAAACTACATTATAATTTCTTGTAAAGATGTAGGACTAGATTAATAAAATTGAAAAATTTAGAACTGAACTGACATTTCAAATAAAAGATTTAAGGCCAATTAGTTAATTTGTTAAAAAATCAGTAACAGATACGCCTTATATGAACCTTATAGTCTTCCTAAATGTTAAGGTCATGCACCTTATGATTGAATCAAACAGTAATTGTCCAAAGGTGGTCAAACCAATTGCCAAATCGAGAAAATTATGATTTGATCATGATGAATGACACCTCACTCCTTTGACTCCAGATGAGAACACGAGAGGCTTGATATTTTCAAGTTTGATGCTGTCGCATTTAGCAAGGAAGAAGGCTTTGGTAGCAATAATCACTATGGTTGAGGTCGGTAGATAAGCATAATCCGGAGAGAAATTGAAAGAGTGAGTCTCATTCGGCACGAAATGTTCGGTAATTTATCACTTAACAATGGATAGAATAAAACATTTGATTTGACCAGTAGGCTAATGGACCTCCACCACGTCGTGTGGCCACGAAATGTTCGATAATTTATCACTTAACAATGGATAGAATAAAACATTTGATTTGACCAGTAGGCTAATGGACCTCCACCACGTCGTGTGGCCCTTTTGTGGCTTCATGCCGTCTTTTACCTCGACATACAATCGCCTATAATCTCACCCCCTCCGTAAGACGATCTCGAGAGCCTTCTCCGTCTTCTCTCCTCCATCTCCCTTCGTCTTGCATCTCTGCTGCAACCCCTCTCCCCTCCATTTCCATTGAGGTTGGGCATTTTGGGATTCGTCATCCTCGTTGAATTTGATAAGTGAGCTACTTGATTTGTAAATACCCCTAAATCTACTTGGTTTGATGAGGGCCTCTATCACAAAAAGTTCGACCCTCGTGGGTACGATCAAGCATTCTCACTCTATTGGCATGCTCTAATTGAAATCGGTGATAAACCATTCCAATTTCGAAATTTGAACATATATCATACAATCAAATCAGCAACAATAAAAATTTCCACCACTAATGCAAGGTGAGTCAAGGGTCATCTTGACAGTAGATGTGTACATACAACAACAATTTTATTTCTCATCTCGCTCCCAATTTAAAGTAAAGGCGGGATACATGAAAGTTGGCAAAAGGAGTAAAACTAAAAAGCCTCTAAGGGTGCTTCTAAAAGAAATTTTGAACAACCATTCATCTTTCCAAATTACAGAAAATGAATTTCAGTCAATTCACAAAAAAAATATCTAGATATTACAAAAAAAAAAATTAATGTGGGGAAAACCATTTGGTTATGGAAAATCCTCCGTCATTTAATAGGGGGAAGCCCCTTCGCGAATGGCATTGACCTAAAAGACTGCCGATGCGTAACGACGAGTAGACTCCGACAACCTCCTTTGTCTTCATCTCTCTCTCTCTCGATCGACGACAGCAGATTTTTGACCAACCATGCATCCCAATAAATTAAACCCAAGAAAAAAAAAATACTGTATCCCTCTCTCTCTCTCTCTCTCTTCCCTTTTCCTCCTTTCTTTAATCTAACCACTGTGTCCATTTTTCACTCCTAAAGCTGCCATACCCACAGAGAGAGAGAGAGAGAGAGAGAGAGGGAGGTGTTTCTCTTTTCTTTAGTCGACGACTCGGGTAAAGGGAGCTCCTTTTGGTGCGCGTGTCTTGTTTGTCGCTCGCATTTTGCAGGGTTCCGGAAGACAACAAGCGCTCCCTTTTCCTTTCCCCCTCCCTCTCTTCCCTTTTCTCTGTTCTGGGTCTCGATCAGATTCGGGCCACTGAAGCTCCGGCGCTTCCTCGATCTGAGTTCTTGGGTCGCTCTTGGGTCGCTCGACCTCGGGACGCTGAGTGTCGCTTCGTTCTATGAGTCTGGTAATCTGAAATGGACGGAGTCGTCGAACGCCAAGCCCCGAATGCCGAACGGCGCCTCCGCGCCCAGGCTCCGCTGGTAAGAGCTCAATTTTGGTCTTCCCACTTCATGGGTTTCTGCTTTTTTTTAGTGTGCCTTCGTGGGATTCATGTCGGGGATCTCTTTGAGCATTTCTTGTCTCTTTTGGGGGGCTCGCTGGATTTTTGGTTTTCGGTCTGGTGTTAGAGAAAGCTGGGGAGCAAAGATGGGGTTTTGTGTACTTGGGTGGCTGAAATTCGGTGATTTCGGCGTGATCTTGATGATTGTGCTGGCGATCGTTTCGTCCGTGCATATAATTGTGGATTTGGGAGGATACCCAGATGAGAATTGCGGTGTAGGAATGCGTTTGCTAATGAGATTGCCTTTTTTTTATTCATCTGTTTTCTTCCCTTTCTCGTGTTTTGCCGGCATTGTCTCGTGTCCTGCCTCTCGAATACCCAGCTCATCCTGTGTTGACGTTTAGCAAGCGACGAGTCACGGCTCCCTGCTGCTCCCCTTTAGTTCTCCAATTTTTTTCGGGCAGGGCTTCTGTCTATGGAGTTGCAATAAAAGCTTAACCTTTTAAAATCAAGGATCTAGATTTTCTTTTCTAAAATATATGATTTTGCCGATTGTGATAAATTTCCGTTTGATGCTTTGCAGGTTGATTCTGTATCATGCTATTGCAGAGTCGATTCCAGCTTAAAAACAGTTGTTGGCGCAAGGAAGTTTGTCCCAGGCTCCAAGATTTGCATACAGCCTGACATCAACCCTAATGCACACAGAACCAAGAACTCGCGCAGGGAGAGGACCCGAGTGCAGCCCCCTCTTTTACCAGGCCTTCCTGATGATCTTGCAATTCTTTGTCTGATTCGAGTCCCTCGCATCGAGCATATAAAGCTCCGCCATGTTTGCCAAAGATGGAAGAACGTTGTCAGAAGCAGTTATTTTTACTCCCTGAGAAAGAGTCTTGGACTGGCAGAGGAATGGGTATATGTAATGAAACGAGATCGTGATGGAAGGATCTCATGGCATGCTTTTGACCCTACATATCAGCTCTGGCAGCCACTTCCTCCTGTTCCAAGTGAGTATTCTGAAGCTCTTGGCTTTGGCTGTGCAGTGCTGAGTGGTCACCGCCTGTACTTATTTGGAGGAAAAGATCCGCTTAGGGGATCTATGAGACGGGTTGTCTTTTACAATGCTTGGACAAACAGATGGCAAAAGGCACCGGAGATGCTCAGGAAACGCCACTTCTTTGGCTTTTGTGTTATAAACAACTGTCTCTATGTGGCTGGTGGCGAGTGTGAGGGAACACAAAGGACTCTCCGTTCTGGTGAAGTATTTGACCCCAACAAACGCCGGTGGAGCCCTATCACAGATATGAGTACAGCTATGGTGCCTTTTATTGGAGTTGTCTACGATGGAAAATGGTTCTTGAAAGGACTCGGGTCTCATCAGGAAGTGATGAGCGAAGCCTATGTCCCTGAAACTAACACATGGACCGCAGTTAGTGATGGGATGATCGCAGGTTGGCGCAACCCAAGCATCTCTTTAAATGGACAGCTCTATGCTTTAGATTGTCGTGATGGTTGCAAGCTTAGGGTTTATGATAGAGACACCGATTCATGGAGCAGATTTATAGATAGCAAGCTCCATCTAGGAAACTCCCGAGCTCTGGAGGCTGCGGCTCTTGTTCCTCTGAATGGGAAGCTGTGCATCATACGCAACAACATGAGCATCAGTCTGGTCGATGTTTCAAGTCCCGATAAGCACGTGGAGACGAACCCTCAGCTCTGGGAAAATATTGCCACCAAAGGTCATTTCCGGACACTTGTCACTAATCTATGGTCAAGTATTGCCGGCCGGAGCGGTTTAAAGAGTCATATTGTGCATTGCCAGGTTCTTCAAGCCTAAGAACCAGCGTTCTTGTTCATTAAACTCTCTAGAATTTTGTTCAGATCATTATGCCTGTGTTTCCCTCAAGAATTTGGGCCGCCTGTGAATATGCCATAGTTGCAGTTTATGGAGAGAATCTGCAGCAATTGGTCGTTGGATAAAATGATGAGCCAAGAGTTGAGAATGTAAAATCGGTGGTTTGGAAGACTCAAATCAACAGATCGATTCACTGGAGGCACCGTATTCCAAAATGTACTCTGCCTTTCATGCGATATAATTGTAATGACAAGGTACATTGTCAGTTTTAGCAACAGAACTTGATGTCATTCATTTATATTCATCATGAGAGGAGGTAATTATAGACCAGGACATGCGGTTACAGGGCCGTGCGCCTTTTGTTGTTTGATTATTTCAGTAGTATGATTTTCGTAATGTTTGTGAATATACATATTTTCACATTTAGAATGTATATACTCAATTTGTGTTGGCAGTGATGAATTGCACAATGCGGACTATCTCTACCTCTCTTTTTATTGAAGTTGTTCTGTTACTTGTACCTCAATTCTCAAGAGTACACTGCAGAGAAGCTTTCACCATATCATGCACATGTCACGTGTATGTTGTATTCGGGACTACCCTCCACGGTTTCGTGGCTCGCCTCTATGGTTTCTTCCTCCTCTTCGAGTCTCATTTCTCATTGTATCATTGATCTTGCGAAGATTTGATGCAATATCTTAAGCATTAGAAGTTCGACAAGTAAATGTAACCAAACCATATGTTTCCCAATGTTATTAAATTACAATCATGATCTCCTCCATAAGAAAGAAGAATGGGATGAAGAGAACCTTCCCATGACAGCAGGCAGGACATAAAAGAAATTACAACATTTACGATGTTATATTATAGGAGCCGGTAAATTCATGGAACAGAAGTAGTTCCACCACGAAAGGATAACAAAGTTCATCCGGTGTCAACTAAAAACTATATACAAGAGTGCTTGTTATTGTATGAGGAGAGACACCAAAGCATCGAATTGATGGCGGATTCCTCCAGTCTCGCCAGATCTCCTTTACCTGTAACTAAAAGAAAATGCAGACAGCAATGAGGTATTAAAGTTCGCCCAAACCTGTAATATGGCTTAAAAGTAAAGGTCGAATGGCAGAACGACAATACTACGTCCTATAACTGAATGAGACTGCAAGTCGTCCACCAGGTGCTTAACCCAGATTATCCATGTAATGCACTTCAATGAACAACAGTTGTTTACCATAATTCCAACAATACTTTTTCCTCCTCAAAATGGACCAGCAACTCTACTTATTGATCTATGGAGATTTTATGATTGCCAACAAACAAGAAAACAGTAGAAGTAAAAGTCATACAATGACCAAGAACCACGGTTTTCCAGGACACAATCATTTAATCATGCATGCTGTAAGTTCGTCCAAGATTCCGTCCAAGATTCTCCAAAATAATTCAGCAATCCGTTAACAGTTTTCATCATCTAAGAAGTGCAAGGACCAGCAAGATCTGCCAACTACAGGGAATAGCACCACGAGTACCAGCATTGGTCTATATATGAAGCTGGTACTGTTCGATCTTTCCTCAGTGGTATAAAGTTAAAGCATTCACCGACAAAACAAGGACACAGAGAATTGGAGAAGCACACGCGAGAAACCAAAATTCAAAGTTTAGAAACTTAGAACTGTTGCTTCGATTCGATAGGAGGAGCCAACAGCATATACATACTGAAATAGAAAAACACAGACAGGCTATACTTAGACCGCTAGTAAGGTTATTACTAGAATTTGACTCAAACTAGATCATAAACTAGTGCACCAAGGCCATAGGTTCATACTCGACGGGTGTTAATGACCACGTTGTCCATATCAGTCAGTAGTCGAACGCAAAAGATTCCTCTTTGCCTATGTTCTCACAGAGAATTTTCTCGCACATAGGTACAGGGTCTAGCTGGTTTTCGAGGTAATCAAATTTACTAGTTCGAAAATGACAAATCTCTCGAGCGAATTAACCGTTTCATCGAGCGAGCGTGTCTTATTGCAGCACAACCAGCTGAAGAAACACCGGAGGGATGGGAAGGAAAACTATTGGCTCGAACTGGTAATATAGCTCCGAATTTCCAGGAGAAAGTACAGAGGCTACTTCAGCATTGCACATAAGCAAGAGGAAAGCCGAAATCGAGTAAAGGGCAGCATCGAATTTGCATTGGAAACAGACCCGGATCATATTATCGCAAGTCCAACATTCATGTGCAGACATCAACCGGATAGCGGACCCGATTCCGAAGAACACGAGGAAAGAAATTACCAATCTTTTGCACTAAAAATCAATGAATCTTCCATGTCATGTCAATTGCAATTTACCAATCGCATCAACACAATCCAAAACGTGCAATTGCAAAGAATCACAAAACGATTGATTGACAACTGGCACCATCATTACTTCCCTACCTCACATGGAAGCTGCCTTGGGGGTTTCACCGCAGGCGTTGCTCTTGCAGGCAGGGATGGCCTCGAACTGATCGGCCGGCAGCTTCTCCGACAGGGCCCCGACGTAGAACTCGATCATGCCGGAGCCCGAGTCCGACTTGATGCTCGTCACGGGGAGCCAGACGAAGAGCTTCTTGGCCTGGATCCCGGACACGCCGGACACCGACCCGTAGCTCAGCTTCCCGGAGATCTTCCGGTCGTAGTAGACGAGCTGGTCGAACTGCACGTAGCAGGGCGCGCGGAGGCGGATCTCGAAGGCGCCGTCGTCGGAGAGGGAGTAGGACGCCACGTTGTCGGGCAGGATGCCCCTGGGGAACCCGTACTGAGGGAGGAGCTCGTGCACGTCGTCGCCGCCGCCGCCGACGGTCCGGAGGGCCCCGAGGCGGGCGGAGGAGGCGGCGGGGACGGCGGCGGCGGCGAGGAGGACGACGGCGAGGACGACGGTGGAGACGGACGCCATTGACGGGGAGCTGAGAAAGTTGGACTTTTCTTTGGAACGTGCTGCACGCCAAGCCTTCAAAACGAGGAGATATATTGTTGACTACCTTCGCCGGGAAGTATTGTCTATTTAAATTGATTTATTAAAATAATGTAAGTTGTTATGTCTATCTATCTATAAATGATCATTTTAAATTAATACGGTAGGTTTGAATATGAATCGGAATTTAAAAGTCAGCTTTTCTTTTCAACGTTCAAAATTGAACGATTGATTGCAAGCTTCAACTTCCCCGATCCTTAATTAAGACGGGTCAACTCAAACCCGGAAAAGGAAATGAACTATACTTTTTGAAAAATCCACTTCAACCATTTCATCGACTAGATTAGCAAAGAAAATAATTATTTCACAAAATTTCAAACCAGTCCCATCCTAAAAAGTATTAGGCTCCATCTATTTGCCAGAAAATAAGTGATTTTAAATATATTTCTAAATAAATATCACTTATTTCTCTTATTGCTTGAATTATAAATTGATGAAAAATATTTCGTAGGTAATCATTTTCAAGGACCATAAAAAAATTTTGTTCATTTATCTTTATAAGTAATAAAAATAATTATTTATACAAAATCATATTTTCAAATCAACTATTTTTTCCAAAACAAAACTGCCTAAAAGTTTCAATACCTTTTAACTCTAAGAGGGGGAAAAAGAGAGTGGGAAGACCAGTTTTTTCTGCCATTATTATTGGTATATAAAATAGCTCTTGCATATTTTATTATTGTTATCAATTTTGCTGACGCTTTTTCCAGAAGCTTAACTAAAATATAACGAAATTTACAGCCAGGTACCACGGAATTTCCGTTACAATCTCACAATACATTGAACTTTCAATCTTTTGGCAATCTTTGACCAAGAAGTAGTCGATTTTTCAATGAACACGCGATCAACATGGGGCACGCGATCAATATGGGGCACCACATTCGTCCAAAAAGAACCTATTCAAATTGCGATCAATGCCAAATCAATTGCAGACTTTGAAAATTAAGAACACAAGCAACTAAAATTGAACTTGTAGTCGTCCAAAAAGAACCTAAGAACCTATTCAAATTGCGATCAATGCCAAATCAATTGCAGACTTTGAAAATTAAGTACGCTAAGAAACTAAAATTGAATTTCAATAAGTACATTTCACCTAGATTTTCGGCATATGCGATTACATAGCGAACAAATAACCTATTTGATAACTTCTCGAAAACAATTTTTACTTATATATATATTGCTCTCTAGATGAATTTCTGAACATTTAAAAGTATTTGATAATTATCCAAAATTTTTGCTTACAAATATAAATGTGTTTAATAAGTCCTCATATTCTTTTATGATTTAGAATTTTTTTTTTTCCTTCTTCTCCTTCCTTTGGCCAACAACCTCATCAGAGCATCACCAACCCCTGCGAAGTCAAGCCTCCTGATACTTAGGCAAGCTAGATTTGGTGAGATCAAGCTCGCCCAAGCTCGCCCAACCACCGATGAGACTCAATCTAGCTTGGCCACCGCGAGGTCAACCTCATCCAACCATCAGGATGACTCCTGATACTTAGGCAAGCTAGATTTGGTGAGATCAAGCTCGCCCAACCACCGATGAGACTCAATCTCGCTTGGCCACCGCGAGGTCAACCTCATCCAACCATCAGGAAGGCTCGACCTAGCTAGGAGCGACTCTCCAATGAGACCACTAGCCAAAGAAAGAAGGAGAAGAAAAGAGAAAAGAAGAAAGGAAAAAAGAATAAACTTGATTCCGGAGTTATTCCTAAGAACAAAGAAGTAACTTTTTTTTCACTTCTTAATTGTATTCCAAATCTATTCTAAAAAACAAAAGAGTCACCAAACGGAATTATGTCCTTTTTTTTTGTTCAAAAAACAAGAATAGAATCAAACAGCCAAACAGGGCCGAAACATTACTAATTGGCATTTCTAAGTTTCTAACCACGATTAAATTCCATCCATTTATCTAATTGAACGATACACCAGATAAAAAGACATCATCCTTGTAATTGCCAAAGGCCTTTCTAGACCTTTACCACCAGTATGTTTTTGCATTGTTCGTCTCCACACTCGCAGGACAAAGGTCTCTAATCATAATGCTTCGTCCCCAGGTAGAGAAGTCGAAATTGAGATACGGGAACACTTTACATGTACATGACACTTATACTTATTACATGGTCCATCGAGACAGTACCATACATCTACTCAACCTTGTTGATTTTCTACCTCCATCAGCCTCTTGGTTGCAGAGCCTGAAAATGAAGCTGGTTGCGGCAATAAGTTTGAATTGCATGATCCACCACAGGTATCCCCAATAATATCTGGGGATGCCTACTCTGTGATTAGCATCTGAACATCATCGACCATGGTGGGAAGCTGCCAAAGGAGGCACATGTAATAGTATCATCAGCATCAATACCACAACTTACAACCATGGAAAATTAGACAGATATCAAGAACATCAAGATCGTGAGGTTAGTATTAACTTTTACAGAGCATTTATTTTCAACCATCCTTCTGAAAAGACATACTACATGTGGAACTAGATGACTCGCACGCTATCACTTAAAGAGTCGAGAGACAGCAAGCGTTGCCCTCAAGCAACATATTTCCCAAAATGAATGGAATGATGCTTGCTCATGTCGAATCTATAAGCAACAAAGAGGCCAACTTTAAGTAGGCCTCCTCTTGCTTGGCCAGTTGAGTAAGTTTTAGCTTTATTGAAGAGGGTCATCTAAACCTAATCAGACAAAAAGTACGTGGTGAAGTGCAGAACACTGAAGAGGACATAGGACAAGCTCTAAGTCGTGTATTTACTTATCGCATGGCCATTGACATAATCAAGTCGATAAATCAGTTGTACAAAATGCTGATAAAAGAAAACCTACTGCGGGAATGAGATGCATCATCAGCCCTTACAAATACTAAAATCCGTGATGCCACTTCCGACTTATCTAAAAGCCATAAACAGAAATTGGAAACACAATTTTCCCTTTCTTCCTCGGCATTGAAATCACGTTGTACCATGAACAGCCCATCAGCTAGCTTATGCAAACAGGTGGAAGAGTAACTTTATGTCAACCAATTTAATACCATGCAGCCAAACATCAAAGGCTGATGACGGGACAAGCAACAATTCTGTACTTTAAGGAACAACCAATTCTTTAAGGTACCGTTCACTTTCTACAGGAGTACAAGCAACTGCACAATACTGTCATCTTCCAATCATTAGTTTTACATTCCTTCAAGCCAGACGCAATTGTTTGAAAAAAGATTCATCCTTTCTCGGGTAAATTCAGCGAGGAAAAGTAAGCAACCGCAAATATATCCAAAAGATAATGACAAACATGATAAAAGCCAAAACATTTCAGCATATGATGCTCTCCCGAGGAACTCAAAGAGCAATAAGCTATCAGTCCAACAAATCCGTCAAGCTATGCTACGCATGCAATCCCACAACGCTTTTTCATAAGCAAACAACTAGCAGCGGCAACTATCAATCTCAAAAGCGACACAATCGATGTAGCTCCCAAATGCCACAAGACCCATCCGAACTCGAGAAGACACGAATCACAACCCACGAAGAAACCATCAAAATCAGCACCAAAGAAACGACAGCATATCAATCGCAACCAACTCCGCAGAATTCCTAACGACCACGCATGAATTTATCCACCCACACGCATAATCGCTCGCGGATGTACCTGGATCCCTCGCTTCCACGACCCGCCGCAGGGGCCGGCGACCTTGTCCCGGCACGAGTGTACGGTCTGGAACTGGTCCACGTCGAGCTTCTTATTGACGAACCCCACCTGGAAGTAGATGGAGTCGGAGGGGGGCAGGTCGACCCTGATCTCGTCGACGTCGAGCCAGAACAGGAACCGCTGAACCTGGATCCCCTTCAGGTCCGTGATGGAGCCGTAGCTGAGCTTCCCGGTGACCCGCCGGTCGTAGTAGACCAGGTAGTCGAACTGGACGTAGCAGGGCGCCTCCAGCTCGACGGCGAACCGGCCGTCGTCGGAGAGGTCGTAGGACCGGACGGAGTCCGGCAGGAGGCCCCGGGGAGGCCGAACTCGGGGAGGAGCTCGTAGACCGTCGCGGGGGAGCCAGAGCTAGGGCTAGAGAGAGAAAGGGGAGGTAAAAAGGCGAGGAGGGAGAGGAGGGAGAGGAGGGTTAGAGAGAGAAAGAGGGAGGAATCGGCCATTGGAGGAGGACTGGTTGGTGGCGGAGTTTTAGAGAGAGAAGGGATGGATTGACGAAGTGATGTGGACGGGATTTTATACGCGGGGGAGAAACGGTGTCGTGCGGGGCTTTGATGGGGGACGAGACGAGGTGCCGTGATGGAGAAGGGACAAAACCGGAGGGAATCTCCCCCGAGCGCTCCGGATTTTTTAAAGGCGTCAAATTTGGATTAGTGGATCTTAATTCTTAATGATAATCAAGGATTTGAAAAACGAGTATTCTAATGAATAAATGAAAATTTCTCATTTTGCGAAATTCGTTGCAGAGGGGGAAGGTTCGTGTATAAGTCCAATGCGTGCTGAAAACGGGATGTAGACGGGCCTCGTCTTATACGGAAATCGGGCATACGCCCGACGTGGTCCAAACACGTTCAAACGATGCCCCGATAAGGACACTATCGAAGAATTATTCTACCTTTCAATTAGTCCTGATGGAGAAAGTTTCTGACCATTTCGGTTTCGCCAAAATGCCACTTGATTCAGTAGAAATCGCATGTATAAAAACTTCGAGACTGAAATTCCCGAATCCCGGATCGATCCGCAAAGGCCGACCCGACGATGGCCCTCGTCCTTGTGTGATCTCGAATGAGTGTGACCGTGGGAGAGAGATGCGGGTAATAATAGTGGTGGTTGGAGATTCACTACAGCAATTGATGGCAGTCATTGCGATTAGTGGTGAGGGTACAATAGGGTTTTTCAAAGAACATGAAGGAAAGGGGAAAAAAATGGAACAACGTTGCAAATGCACCTCGATCATTAATTTTTAAGTGACTCAGTGCATTGTACTGATAAGAGTATAGATTGAAAATGTCAATCTATTACTGAATTGGAAAGAACGATACATTTTAAGGAATCACAATCGACTTTATTGTCTAGAAGAAGAAAATACGGATTATGTTTTAATATAAGAGATTTGGAATCTCTTAGCTCTGAAATTTCTCGTTCTTGCTCTAAAATTAGAAATAAACATGATTGCTTTTAAAATTATGATAAGTAAATTTTTTTTTTTTTTTTTGGCTATCAAGAAAATTGATTACGCTGGGTTTTGTTTTTACATGACTAATTTTATTTATAACTACAAAGTTTTATATACTTATTGCACGGGAGGTGGGCTTGGTCGCCTATAAGGAGGTGGTGGACTTACAGGTTGTATGTGAACTGGTAGAGCAAGTCGACGTCCTGGCGGTGCCGAGCAAACCGCTCTCGGGGGAGCCGGAGGAGGTGACGGCGTAGGGGGTTGATAAACTGGTGGAGTTGGGTGAAAAACTCGCGAAGGTGGCGCTGATGGACGTTGAGGAGATCCATATATCGGCGGTGCTCGAGGGGTTGAAGCTGGTTGGCTGCTATGTGACGGCGCACCATGGCCGGGAGGAGCTGATGGCGGCGAACGTAAGACAGGATGTTGTCCATAACCAGGAAAAGGCGTTCTAGATACTGGCGCTGCCGGGGATCCAGGTGTTGCTGTTGGAGGCGTATCAGCCACAAGGAATGACGGAGGTGGCGGATGGCCGCCATAATACGATGCAAAGGATGAACAGGTGGAGGATTTGGAGGCCCGTCCATTGTATCCACTCGCTACAGCACTGAGCGAGATGATCGGGATGTACACAACAATGCTTTCCTTCAACAGCGAAGCACTCGAACTCGCTCTAATTCTGGGCAGGAAGCTAAAATGCAGGTTAAATAGCCGAGCTTTTGTATGCAACTGAAGCGGCCATAATCAAAGGACGGGACGAACTCGACGACCAGGACCATCTTCAGGATCTGGACTCAATTTAAGGAGGAGATGCCAGCATCTTTTGGCACGGTGTTTACGGGTTTGCGTCGATACCAGTCCAGACGCTTCGTGAATCTCCCGGTTCTTAGTATTTCCATCGAATGGGAGACACTGGACAAACTCTTACTCTTGTATTTACTTATTGCGTGGCCACCATTGACATAATCAAGTCAACAAACCAGTCGCACATAATGCTGATAAGAGAAAACCAGCTGCACGAATGAGACGCATTGTTGGTCCTTACAAGTACTGAAATTTGTGGCGCCACTTCCAACTTATCTAAAAGCCATAAACAGAAACTGGAAACGTGATTTTCCCCATCTTCCCCTCCGCATTGAACTCACGTTATAGGTGGAAGAGTAACTTTAATTCAACCACTTCGATACCATGCAGCTAAACATCAAAGGTTGATCACGGGAGAAGCAATAATTCTATACTAAAGGAACAACCAGTTCTATAAGTATTGTTCACTTTCCGCAGGAGTACAAGCAACTGCACTATACTGTCATCTTCCCATCAGTAGTTTTTTTTATTCCTTCAATCCAGAAGCAATTGTTTGAAAAAAAGATTCATCCTTTATCGGGTAATTTCAGCGAGGAAAAGTAGACAACAGCGAATATCCAGAAGGAATTGATAAACATAGTAAAAGCTAAAAGATTTCAACATATGGAGCTTTCCTGAGGAACTCAAAGAGCAATAATCTGTCAGTCAAACAAATCCGTCATGTTATGCATGCAACGCCATAACGTTTTTTCATAAGCAAAAAACAACTAGCAGCAGCAGCAACTACCAGTCTCAAAAGCGACACACAATCGACGTAGCTTTCAAATGCCACAAGACCCATCTGAACTCAAGAAGACACGAATCCAACCCGCGAAGAAACCATCAAAATCAGCACCAAAGAAACGACAGCATATCAATCGCAAACAAACTCCGCAGAATTCCCCACGACGACACATGAATTTATCCATCCACACGCATAATCGCTCGCGGATTTACCTGGATCCCTCGCTTCCACGACCCGCCGCAGGGGCCGGCGACCTTGTCCCGGCACGAGTGGACGGTCTTGAACTGGTCCACGTCGAGCTTCTTGTTGACGAACCCCACCTGGAAGTAGACGGAGTCGGAGGGGGGCAGGTCGACCCCGATCTCGTCGACGTCGAGCCAGAACAGGAACCGCTGAACCTGGATCCCCTTCAGGTCCGTGATGGAGCCGTAGCTGAGCTTCCCGGTGACCCGCCGGTCGTAGCAGACCAGGTAGTCGAACTAGACGTAGCGGGGGCCCTCGAAGTCGACGGCGAACCGGCAGCCGTCGGAGAGGTTGCAGGACCGGACGGAGTCCGGAAGCAGGCCGCCGGGGAGGCCGAACTTGGGGAGGAGCTCGTAGACTATCGGAGGGGAGCTAGGGTTAGGGATAGAGAGAGAAAGGGGAGGGAAGAGAGCGAGGATGGAGACGAGAGTTAGAGAGAGAAAAACCGGAGGGAAGCTCCGAGGCGTCAAATTTGGATTAATGGATCTTAATGATAATCAAAGATAAAAGAACAAGCATTCTAATGGATAAATTAAAATCTCTCATTTCATGAAATTCGCTGCAGAGGGGATGGTTCGTGTAAAAGTCCAATGCGTGCTAAGAATAGATGCACACGGGCCTCGTCTTATATGGAAATCCGGCATATGCCCGACTTGATTCCGACATGTTCGAACAATGCCTGATAGCGAGACTCCATCGGAGAATTTGTTTGCTTTTTGATTAATCCTGACGGCGATCGAAATGCCTCTTGATTTACTAGAAATCACATGTATATAAACTTCGAAATTGAAATTCTCCAATCCCGGATCGATCCACGAAAGTCGACCTGATGACGGGGCTCATTCTTTTTTTTTTTGGTCGGAAATATAGCTTTCATTACTTAATTAACATCCGAAAAACACAAAGTCCCAACATCATAACATAAAATTAACATAAAAGAATGCGGGGGATAAGTAATCCAGTCGAGAGGGAGTTCTACTGCTTTGAGCCTACATGGTAAAAAGTGTTTCTGTTCCCAGGAACACAAATTTTTGTTTTTTTGTTCTTGGGAACAAAAAAGGAACAAAAACGTGTTTGTTTGCGTTTTTGTTAAAAATTATTTTTTGTTTAAACACATCTGGGCGGAAACAATAAACAAAAAAAAGTTGTTTCATGTTTCTGGAAAAAAATTTATGAACATTTTTTCTCTCTCTTCCATTTTCTTCTCTCTTTTTTCTTCTTCTTTTCTTCTTCTTTTTTCTTTCTTTTTTCTTTGGCCGGTCGCGGCCTCGCCATGGCCGGCGACGCCGTCGAGGGCCGGCGACCTCGCGGCCCGGGTTGGGTGAGCTCGAGCTCGCCCGGCTAAGGCGAGGCCGAGCCTCGCCCGGCCGGCGGGCGGCGAGCCTCGCCGTGGCCGGGCGAGGCCGCCGCCCTCGTCGGCGGTCGCCGGCCATGGCCGAGGCCGGCGACCGGCCAAAAGAAGAAAGAAGAAAAAAGGAAAAAGGAAAAAGGAAAAATAAATAAGAAAAAAGAAAAAATAAGAAAGAAAATAGAAAAATAAAAATAAAAAATATTAAAAAATTAAAAAAATTAAAAGAAATAAAAAAATTATACAAATTTACCAAACATGTTTCTATTCTTTTTATATTTCTGAAACAAATTTACTAAACGCGTTTTTTTTTTGTTTGAAATTGTTAAATACTTTTTTTATTTCGGTTAAAAACAATTTTTAAATAGAAATGTTACCAAACACACTTTGTGTGCCTTCGCGACCAATCTGCTGCTCGATTGGCTTCTCTGGGCTCATGGGCCAATTTGACGCGAGGCATGTGATTTAGGAGAAATCTGCAATCTTCAATGATGGATCGGGCAGCCCATGAAATTTCATTTTGGCCCAGGATGCTTTGCACGGCTTCTAGATTATCTAAGGAGATCTGAAACTCCTGTTCACTTCCCAAGTACTCACCCGTTCGTGATCTCGAATGTGTGTGGCTGTGGGAGAGAGATGCTGGCAATAATGCGGTGGTTGGAGATTTACTACGGGGATTGATGGCAGCGATTGCAATTTGTGGTGAGGGTACCATAGGGTTTTTCGAAGAACACGAAGGAAAGGGGAAAAAAATGGAACAACATTGCAAATGCACCTCAATTATTAATTTTTAAGTGACTCATTGCATTGTACTTATAAGAGTGCAAAATTGAAAATGTCAATTTAATACTGAATGGAAAAAAGCCGAGTCCCTATAACATAAAAATAACCAATTATTGATATAACTATCAATGGTGATGGTGGTCTAGCGGCATTAGTTAGTACTTTGCAAATGCAAGATCCCAATTAGTTTTTGGAAGTAGTAAGTTTCGTTAGAGGTTGTTTACTAAAGTGTATCATCTTTCCGTTTATGTATAAAACCTTTTATCTTATTAAAAAAAACATATTTAGACACACTTTAAGGAATCACAATCGACTTAATTACGAGGAAGAAGAAAATACATATTAGTTTTTAATAGAAGAGATTTGGGACCTCTAGGCACTGAAATTTCTCCTTGTTGCTCTGAAATTAGAAATAAGCAAAATTGCTTTTTAAATTATGAAAAAAAAAATAATTGGCTATCAAGATAATTGATTACACTGGGTTTTGTTTTTCGTCACTAATATTACTTATAATTGCCCAAACAATATTTTTCAATAAAAATTAGAGAAAATTTCAAATAAGGATATGAAGTATCATCATTTTCTCAAATAAGGGCCTGAAATTAATTTTGTTTCAAATAAGGACCAAAAGTTGTTATATTAATCTTAAAGAAAGGCCTGAAGTAGTTATTATTGCTTCAAATAGGGAAAAAAACCACAAAAAACTCCACACTGGAATCCCAAGGAATAAGGAACCATATCATTTACTCAAATATTTTGGATGTTGTCGGGCTCCCTGTTATTGTCTCCGCGATACTTTAAAAGAAGATCCTGAAGTTTTTTCCCTGCAGAATCCAATGAAAAAACTTAGGAGAGCTGCCTGTTGACATAGCTCACTAGCTGTACAGCTAACAGAGAATGAGAGAAACTTTGAAAGGGGAAAGCCACCGAATATCAAAGGATGAAGTCTGATAGAGCAGGGATATAAGGGTACAGTGACACACTGCCTCAATAGAGTTTTCTGCTATGTGTTCAGTTCCGGCTATAGCATCAAGCGACACCAGGAGTTCCCCCAAACACTTCATTGGGAAGTGCTTTCATAGAAAGTCCCATTGAAGTGTTCGGGGGAACTCTAGGGGACACCCGATTCATATTGTTCCTCTCCTCTTCTAGTGAGTCATCTGCCTTGAGTTGATGAGCAAAAGAAACAATGCAGTGCTCTATATATAGGAACTACTCCACTTGAGGAAGGAGCATTGTGTGTCAGGATAAGGCTCTTGCCATGTACCTAGACGTGCCTCTGAGCAACATGAAAGTCCCCGGAATGCATCGACATGAATTATTGTGGTATGCGATTCTATTCCTTTTTACTTCTTTATCAGTTTCAAGTCGCTTTTTCCTCGTCTTCTGACAATCTAGTGATTAATCTGTGGCTCAGCATGAATTTTGCCCGTTTTTCGGCCTGCTTCATCTGCCACCGAGCATCCACTTTCTTGGCCTTCAGAATCCAGTTTTCATTAGATGATTACAAAAGTGTTTGTGATTGAAGTTCCATTTCACCTAGCACCAAAGAATATGGTTCTGTCAACTGGACATACTCCATATATGTATGATCTGGATGTTCAGATGTGTATGAGTTGTTTAAGTGAAAACCTCTATTAATTCAAAGTTGGAAATCCTTTAAAGTGTTCGAGACATCCTTGACTGATGTAACTAGTATCTATAATTTGTAATTCTACAGTCCTTGAGACATCATTTACGACGAGATGTCACAGAATTTTTATTGATGGATTCGTAATTCTACTGGTTTTTGTCCTAGCTCTTTCTGTTTCCTTTTATAGTGGTTACTTTCTGTATTTTCGCGTTAACTTCCCCTTTTAGTTCCAATACCTAATAAAGCATGAAAGAGCCCCTCAAGTGAAAGGGTAAAGAGAAGACTGGAGCGGATGGGGCAAGCAAGACAAGGCTGGCATGGAGAAAAAAAGATTGTGGCAGCATGCCATCGGATAATATTCTTGCTGCTCATCTGACGCATGAAGACGACCGGATTCATTTCTGTTAATTGCATGGATCTGATCACATCAGATGGTCCAGGTCTCAAAAAGCAAATCATTTCTTGCGTAGAGAGAATCTGCACTTATATTTTTAGGTTCATGAGATTTGCCTTTGCCACACAAAAGTTCAAATCTTATCTCAAAAAGCATGCTATTCCTTGCACCACAGGAATTTCTAAATCAAAACATAACTTGGGTCATAATTGACTTTTAGAGTAATTGGCGTCTCGCCTAAAACATGACATTGCACACGGTTAATCACCATACCATCTGAAACAAGTGAAGTTATCAGATTACTCATAACTCCGGCATTGCTTTTGATGTAAAGCATGCAGTTACCCTCTCAAACTTGTTTCTAAGGTCATTCACCTAACATGTGGATTCGAGTCACTCATATTTTCCGCCACATTACCAGGGCTAATTATCCTTTATTCAGAAGCACCGAAAGCAATCCCAGCGTGTTAAATGCCAGAAATCTGAACGCAGAACTTTCACATCCAGAAAAAGCGATAGCAACAAAACTTGTGGACATTCAGCTTGATATGATTCCTCTCCCCACTTATCGATCTACCCAGCAAATCTGACCAGGTTCATTTCGGCCAACCTAGGGTTGATAAATTTCTCCGCTTTTCCAGTTTCCTCCACCAAACCCAGCCTTCTTTTTCTAAGGAATTACCGGTACTAAGTTATCCTCATAAATAGCAGTCCTTACTTAGTGCACCCTCAGCATCCAGGCAAAACACAGGGAAGAAGGAAAAGAAGAGCAAAAAAGAGTCAGCTGTTCCCTGGAGTTCCCCTGATCACTTCACTGGGGCGCATGGTCCTTCATGCAGAATAAAGGATTGTCTCAACTACAGCCCTACTGAAGTGTTTGGGGGAACTTCGGGGGACATCTGACACTGATCACCAGAGGGTTGTCTTTGTTTTATGTGCTGTGTTTCGTTTGTTTCAATGGTGCAAGAAATGACTGACCCGAGTTCGGTCTCGAGCTTTCTTAGTGAGGTCTCTAACTCGCGTCATGTCGAGACCTTATCCACTCGAAAGCTCCAAAGTCAACCCTGAAGAAATGAAGTTCGGAGTGGAACTGAATTTGTTCTTTTAGTTTCTGCTCCTGCGGCGAACTGAGGACATTCCCGCCTGTTTTGAGGAAATTTTTGTGTGGTTGCATGCTTTGTGAGTTCAATTCTACCATAGCTGTTCAAACTGTATTCATGCATCAAATTTCAATATCTTCTAAATCCCCACTTTTTGGTATTCTTTGCATTGTATGGCACTGCTTTAAATTAGGCACGCTTTGACAAATTCCATCTCTTAGTATGTTTGGTATGGCTCTTGCATGTGACATTGATTCGGCCTCCACATGTCTCGGTTCAACTAATGATGTGAGACGGGTGATCGTTTGGCGATGTTTAGGGTTGGGAGGTATGCTTCTTCTCTATGAAATTACTGCAAATTCCACTACTTAAATGTGGCAGCCTTTTATTTCCTTTTGTTTCTTTTATTGCACTCCCAATCTAATTTTAGATCCAGGAGCTTTTCTCTCTCGATTTTAAATTTGGAAGTTTTTCTCTCCAATCTAATTTTATATTTAAGAGTTTTAATGAATAACTACTCCACCTCCAATTTCAATTATGTTCACAGCAGCTTTAATGTTAAATTTGCGATCGTTCAACGTTTTTGTGTTAAAAGTTTTGGCATTTCGTGTCTACTATATATTTATGTTATCTCCGTATGGTGATGGTGTTGGGGACACTAAATCTAGATATACACTACTAGAAGGCAAAATTGTATTTGCAGATGGAGATCGAGTATAAGCTTATTACTGATGAAGATGTTTGATTTGGTGGTAGTCACATATTTGTTCTTGAAGGAAGAAATTAACTTTTGTCTCATCTCTGCCAACTATACTCTAATGATATAACTTGATTTTTGATTTTCAGTTTATTTTCAGGTCTATGGGCTTGCCTTGGTATGGTGACTTTTGAGATTTCCGGTAAATCTTTTTATGTATCATTTTAATAATGAATAGAAATATCTTTTGACCCAAAAAAAAAAAGGCATCCTTCACTAAAATAACTTTTGTCTGCCAGGTTTAAGTTCCAATTCAAATTTTTAGGCAAAACAGAGTCCAAATAGTAATTCCACACATGACAAGATGATGTTTGCACATAAATCCACAATAGCCACTGCTATTTTAATTGAAAATGAAATATTATTTGACTAAATTCTACATGCTAAGTTCACAAGAAGCTCTTTGCACATAAATCCACAATAGGCATTCCCTAGAACTGCTATTTCAATTAAAACTGATATATTACTCGATTTGATTCCACCTGTCAAGTTCACAACAAGCTCTTTGCACATAAATTCACTGTAGCCATTCCCTAGAACTGCTATTTCAATTAAAAATGAAATATCACTTGATTAAATTCTACATCCTAAGTTCACAAAGAGCTCTTTGCACATAGATCCACAATAGCAATTCCCTAGAACTGCTTTTTCAATTAAAAATGAATATTACATGATTAAATTCCGCATGCTAAGTTCCATATCTAGCGTTTCGGACAGCAAGTGAACCTACATATAATTTCAAAATCCAAGTGAGTTGGAAATGGGTTTTAAGCTGAACATACACATTTATTTTAACCTTTGAGTTTTAAGACCCGGTAAGGGTGTGCTTTTTTTGACCAAGGGTGTGCTTTTCAATTTTGAAGTGACCCATATGACCCATTTAAAAAAATTTGGGTCATAAATAAGTTTAAGACCCATTTGGACATGTCTACATTGCAAATAAGCAGGTAGACCTGCATAAATTTCAGAACCTTGGTCCTCCTAACATTACAGCAGCTAACAATGAGCGATTGGTCCAAGGACTGAATATCTCAATCCTTGGACGTTTCAACTTATCGAGCAAACAGTAGTACATCCTGAGCTAGATTGTTTCGATTAACAAATCATCTTAGCTTCTTGTGGGTTCTGAAGCATCCCGACCAAAAACCACGGTCAATTTTGCCCCGGTCCAAGCTACATGCACCCGAGGACACTTTGCTGATCAGCGCAGGGAAAGAGTGTGTATAGGAGACATTACACCTTCACACCGCTTTCAAGCCAGTCAAATATTCACTTAATAAGAAGCTCACACTGCAATGGTTCTCAAGTTTCTCAATGTAAATTAAACAGTCCAAGAGTCAGTTCAGCACGTTCTACACAGAAAGAGTCTCCTCTAGCAACTGGAATCCCAAGGAATAAGGAACCACATCATTTACTCAAATATTTTGGATGTTGTCGGGCTCCCTGTTATTGTCTCCGCGATACTTTAATGGAAGATCCTAAAGTTTTTTCCTTACAGAATCCAATGAAAAAACTTAGGAGAGATGCCTGTGTGACATAGCTCACCAGCTGTACGGCTAATAGAACGAGAAAAACTTTGAAAGGGGAAAGCCACTGAATATTAATCTCAAAGAAATGCCTGAAGTAATTATCATTGTTTCAAATAATAACCTAGTTTCATCGACTCGCCGGTTAGCAAAAAATTCCAACCCATCAAGGGTATTTTTGACCAACACAATTTAATTTTTAATTTAATTATATTAAAACTTTAAAAAAAAAAAAAAAAGAGGAAGGAGAATAACCCACGGGAGGGCTTTTTCCCGCCTTTGGCCGCACGTCCCCTTGTTGGTGGGGCCGCGGTGACACTCGGGGAGGTTGCTAGTGCTTGAGTAAGGGCTGGCACAACGAGGGCTTGTTAGCCCTCGCCAGGGTAGGGAGAGAGTGGCGACCCTCTCCTAGATTTGGGTGAGGCCCTCGCCCAATGCCTTCAAACCTAGGCGGTAAGGTCCGGGGCCCTAGGCGAGGGTTGCCAGGCGATGTGAGGGCCGACGACCCTTGCCTAGATTGAGAGAGGGTCGTTGCCCTCTCTTGTCTTTGACTAGGGCTAGCAGGCCCACGCCTTTAATCGACGGGGTTGTTGGGCCTCGCCCAAGTGCCAACGACCCTGCTTGCCATCATTGCTACCCGACCGGTGATGGGGTGGTGGCCACAGGCGGAGGGAGCCTATTTTTTCCCTTTATTTATTTTTCTTAAGTTTTACTTTTATTTAGTTCATTTTTTTACAAAAAATAGAAAAGGAAAAAATTTAAAAAGATGGAATCATCCTTCATAACTGGTGAGTTCAAGCCCTTATTTGAGATTAATATAGTCATTTCAGACTCTTATTTGAAATAATGTCTACTTCAGGCATTTATTTGAGAAACTGATGGCACTTTAAGTTTTATTTGAAATAATATTCACTTTAAGCCCTTATTTGAGAAAATGAAAGCATTTCAAACCCTTATTTAGAATTTTCCCTAAAGATCATTTAAAAAATTGCTATCCAAACATAATTAAACAACCCTCTAGCTTTATGCTGATGAATTGTTTTCTAGCGTTTGTTACTAATACATCACGAATTGCGAACAGCTAGAAATATTTTTTTAATAAAAAAATGCAATAATAATTCGAATTTATTATCATACAATCCAAACTTCATATTATCACGAGCTTATCAAATCACTTGTGTTGTGAACGAGAAAAAATCGCGTATCAATTTAGGACCACTATACAAAGTTTTATATACATACACGTCGCATCTAATGATTGAGTTCCATTAATAATTCGTCTTTCTTTAAACAAGAAATCAATATATTGTTTTTGTGAAGATGGCATCTAATGATCGATATTTTCGGTACATGAGGGAGGGATAATTGACATATTACATAATTAATTGAATGATTAAAAAAGTATACATAGGCTAAAACTTGAACTACTTTTTCTAAGGTATAATATGATGTGTGTTTTATACGTGTGCAATACATTGATGCCGTATGTATCTATGCTTACGTATTTTACTCATGGTTATTGAATATTTTAATTGATTCATTGTTAAAAAGGGATTAGAGATTCGAAGTGCCTCGCACCTTCATTTTTCAATGGTTTCTTTGATCTTATTCATATCAATTTTTCTCCCCTCTTCCTCCATCTTATTCGATTCCCTGTTGAGCTTTCCCTTGTTCCTTCGACCTTTTAGTAATTTGCACAAAAACAATGTTAAACACACATATTTTTTTTAAATAATTAAAACGAAGAGAAGAGTTGGATAAAAAGATAAATGATCGATTCTCTCAAGTAAGTACCAACGTCTTTCAAGTCTTAATTCCACGCCTAATTACGTTTTGGCCTCGTGAAAAAAAATCACAAATTTTTATCTCTATGTCTAACTCTTGCTCTCATTAACATTGCCATTAAAGATCTAACGTGGCAACGAAAATGATCTATCATATCAAATATGGCACTATTAATATTCTATCAAATAACATCGTCAAAAGTTTGGTGTGTTATCACCTAACTTTATTAAGAAAGGCGCTTTTGATGATTTTTATTGATGGGAAAAAGATAAAAAGGGATGATTGGTGTTAATGACCTCCTCTCTTGGACATCATCATAGGAGATCCGCATATAAATAAAATGTTTGGTTTGAGTCATAATTACTGCTCATTTTAAATGAATCACCCGTCATCACCACTCCACTAATGTGTTATTGAGAATAGAGTCGAGACAATCCTATATCATGGTACCGGAACCGCGAGGCATTAGAACCTACGATCAAATTCCACGCCACCTGGCCCGCCGCCGCCGCGCTGGCCGGCCGGACACATTCGATTTGTCGGCGCGGAAGGTAGAAGAAAGGCATATTGGGCTACGAAGAAGAAGAAGAAGAAAAGCCCAAAAGTCAAGAAAATCTGCGAGGGCCCGCTCAAAATCGACGCCCTAAACAAGAGAAAGAAGGACCAGAACCGGCAGCGATAACGAAGAGAAGAAAGAAGAAAACCCTCTCCTTCTTCATTCGCAGAGAAAGCTTCAGCGCACCCGAACTTCACCCCCCAAGCGCCAGCGACTCTCCTCTGCGAAGCCGTCGATGCTGGGCTCGGCGTGAATCGGTACTCCCTCCTGTATTTCGCTTGTAGTTTCAGTCGCGATCGATTCCCGGAGCGTTTTTTGCGTTCTTTTTGTCGGCAGTGGTCGTAAGAAGATCGAATTAGTTCCCTCCGGCCGCGTTCGAGGTTACCCGGAATTGGGAATGTGGAAATTTTGGGGCTTGTTTATCGGGTCCGGAGTCCCCTTGTCGAATTTGATGGGTGGTCGTGGTTATGGTATGGTGAACACGTTTCGAACTGACTGAGCAGTGCGGTTTCTGATGATTTGTGTTGTCGATTTTGATGGGCTGGTCTTGGCGGGTCGAAGTGATCGTATCTTTTTACGAGGCAGTGTGTTGCCGATGCGATATATGGGGCGAAGGCGGTTTCTGGTTCCGGCGAGAGGAGAGAATGGTTGGAGGAGGTGCTGATGTAGGTTGGGACTTGGGAGCATGACTTGATGTAGAGAATGATTCGAGAAAAAGTAGATGTGGAAATTGTTGCTCGCTTTGCTTGTTTGGACATACGAATGGATCTCAAAATAACTTTGCTAGAGTGGCGTGTGTTTGTGATATATTGTGAATTATGCACCTCCACTTTTTATTCCTTTTTCACGGGACCTCGTTGATCACTGGTAGAATAAGCACACTTGAGTAGCTGACCCTCATGAATGACTCGATTATTGTTACTTTTGCAATCACCACATCTATATGTCAATTTTGCGGATGGCCAATGGATCATTAATTAGTGGGCATGTTTTTGTCGCACCACTTGATTGATTACTCCGTGTACTACCACATGAAAAATGCTTGAGCTAGTTAAACAATTGCTAGCTCTAGAAAAAAACTACTGGTCTAAAATTATTTTCAGTTTACTCCGTGCTCTTGTCAATTATCGATAAGCTAAAGATTCCTTCCAATCTCCTTGCTTGTCTTGATGGATTTGGTTGTGCTTTTACTTTTACCTTTTCGGTTTGTAATGCAGGAGGGAGAGAAAGAGAGAAGGGCAGGGTGGGGCGCCCCTGCCCCGGGGTGTTTTTTTTTTTTTTTTTTTTTTTTTTGGGGGGGGGGGGGGGGGAGGGGAGGGGAGCCCATCAGAAGTGGGAGGATAGAAGAAATACAGCATTGCTGTAGGTTGAGGGCGTGTGCAAGCCTTGTTTGGATTAAGATGCATCAATCGTCCATTATTTCTACCACAAAAAAAATAAATAAATTGTACACTTGGTAGTTTTAGCACCTTCTTTGGGATGAAAACCAGAGTTTCTCAACTTGCATTTCTTTTTAGCTTGTGAACAAGCCATCTGTCTTCCTCGAAAGGATGCTGAATTAGAAGAATAGCATTGCCAATGTCTTGAACTTGAATGTATACTGGCTTGGAAATTCTGTTTCTTTGACTATGTAAGTGCTTTGTCTATCTCACTATTGTATGCAAACATGCAAGGTGAATTAAGTTGAAATCTTTTGAGTGCCACCACCTTACGGCTCATCTCTTCAATAGGACTCCAGTTCTACTGGGGGAGAGAGAACGAACACGAAGGTTGACCAATCATCTGATGTTGAACCTGCTGGATTAAAGATGGCAGGGGCGTCAGCAGCATCAGCATCAGCATCTAGCTCAAAGGTCTCCTTTGCCAAGAAATCTGGTTTTGTCATACCAAAGAACAAGTTATCAGGTTCATTGGTTCCCATCTTTCAAGGAAATAAGAAGCTAGGTGGTGGTGATACAACTAGTGAAGAAAGTGGCAAACAGGGGCAAAGGAAAACAAAATGGGGACCTGACTTATTGCACGGGGGGTGGGCTTGGTCTCCTATAAGGAGGTGGTGGACTTACATGTTGTATGTGAACTGGTAGAGCAAGTCGATGTCCTGGCGGTGCCGAGCAAACCGCTCTTGGGGGAGCCGGAGGAAGTAACGGCGTAGGGGGTTGATGAACCGGCGGAGTTGGTTGAAAAACTCGCGGAGGTGATGCTGATGGACGTTGAGGAGATCCATATATTGGCGGTGCTCGAGGGGTTGAAGCTGGTTGGCCCCTATGTGACGGCGCACCGTGGCCGGAAGGAGCTGATGGCGGTCAACGTAAGACAGGATGTTGTCCATAACCAGGAAAAGGCGTTCTAGAAACTGGCGCCGCCGGGGATCCGGGTGTTGCTGTTGAATGCGTATCAGCCACGGGGAATGACGGAGGTGGTGGATGGCCGCCATAATATGATGCAAAGGATGAACAGGTGGAGGATTTGGAGGCCCGTCCATTGTATCCACTCACTACAGCATTGAGCGAGATGATCAGGATGTACACAACAATGCTTTCCTTCAACAGCGAAGCACTCGAACTCACTCTAATTTTGGGCAGGAAGCTAAAATGCAGGTTAAATAGCTGAGCTTTTGTATGCAACTGAAGCAGCCATAGTCGAAGGATGGGATGAACTCGACGACCAGGACCATCTTCAGGATCTGGACTCAACTTAAGGAGGAGATGCCGGCATCTTTTGGCACGGTGTTTACGGGTTCCTGGTTCTTAGTATTTCCATTGAATGGGAGACACTGGACAAACTCTTACTGTTGTATTTACTTAGTGCATGGGATAATCAAGTCAACAAACCAGTCGCACAGAATGCTGATAAAGAAAACCAGCTGCCGAATGAGATGCACTGTTGGTCCTTACAAGTACTAAAATTTGTGGCGCCACTCCCAACTTATCTAAAAGCCATAAAGAGAAACTGGAAACGTGATTTTCCCCATCTTCATGAACAGCCCATCAGATAGCTTATGCAAATAGGTGGAAGAGTAACTTTAATTCAACCACTTCGATACCATGCACCTAAACATCAAAGGTTGATCACGGGAGAAGCAACCATTCTGTACTAAAGGAACAACCAGTTCTATAAGTATTGTTCACTTTCCGCGGGAGTACAAGCAAATACTGTCATCTTCCCATCATTAGGTTTTTTTTTAAGTCCTTCAATCCAGAAGCAATTGTTTGAAAAAAGATTCATCCTTTATCGGGTAATTTCAGCGAGGAAAAGTTGACGACAGCGAATATCCAGAAGGTAATGACAAACATAGTAAAAGCTAACCTTACCAAAAAAAAACATAGTAAAAGCTAAAACATTTCAACATATGAAGCTTTCCTGAGGAACTCCAAAGAGCAGTAATCTCAGTCCAACAAATCCGTCAGGAAGACACGAATCGCGACCCACGAAGAAACTATCAAAATCAGCACCAGAGAAATTGACAACAGATCAATCGCAGCTAACTCCCCAAAATTCCTAATGACGACACATGCACTTATGCAATCACACGCATGATCTCTCGCGGATTTACCTCAATTCCTTGCTTCCACGACCCGCCGCACGGGCCTGCGACCTTGTCCCGGCACGAGTGGACGGTCTCGAACTGGTCCACGTCGAGCCAGAACAGGAACCGCTGAACCTGGATCCCCTTCAGGTCCGTGATGGAGCCGTAGCTGAGCTTCCCGGTGACCCGCCGGTCGTAGTAGACCAGGTAGTCGAACTGGACGTAGCAGGGGCGAACGGCGAATTCCAAACTAAAAGAACAACAAAGGGATAGAACCCGCATAAAGATTGCGCCCGGGTTCGAAAACACGCACGGAAAGCAACGATCACCAAGGAACAAGAACAAGAACACACGACCCAACCCAGGGACTGACCTTGGCACGCGGAGAGCAGAGCAAGCGCAGGCAAGCGAGACGAGACGAGAGGCGGGCTCTGGTTATCAAGCTTCAACTCCACACTCGCTTTCTAGAGAGAGAGAGAGAGGGGGGGGGGGGGAGAGGGAAGGGAATGGAGGAAGTGATCGACCTTTGTCGTCCCATCGCCGGGTCAAAAAAGCCAGCCAACCAGCCTCTTATGAAAGAACGAAGCTCCTCTCTCTCTCTCTCTCTCTCTGTGTCAAGAGACATGGCTGCTTTCTTGGCTTTCCCTCTCTCGCACACGAAATCCAAATGAAACTCAAATGCGAAATTTCGCCCAGATGAAGTCGGAATTGGGTCATATGTGTGTACGTGTGGAGGGCTTCAATAATATCTAATCCCTCTCCCGAATGGTGGCTGCGGAAGCTATGTCACAAGCTGGAAAAGTTGTTACGATGGGGGATTCTTTGCCAATATCTGAATTAATAGAAGCTGGACCAGATGGTTTTTGGAAAATGCCTCAAATTTCTTTTTATCATGGAGCAGAACTGCATGATGGAAACGGGGGGCAATCGAACAACAATAATACTTACGGTAAACCAGGGCGGTACCCGTCCAAGATAAAGGAACGAGTGGCATACAGCTTGCTTTACCACCTACTTCGGGAGAAAGTTTGAGGGACAAGTCAGAAAAGCGTGGGAGCTTGATGGATGGAGTCTCGAGTTTGGTCAACTCTGATGGAAAGAATTTTAGAGGGCTGAAGGATCGTAAGGCATCTAGGAAATCATGTATCTGCTGTAAGTCATGAGGAGTTTGATGAGACCTTGAGGACATCGAAGGAAAGTGGCATTGCAGAAGGCTCCCAAGTGGATGTATGTTGAATTAATGTTGGAAGGGATGAGTGTCATGGAAACAGCCCTTCAACTCAATCTGCTTTTGTGCTTTGAAGATTTTTCTTTTAATAAAAGTACGAGGAGTTAATTGTTGGAAGCTATGCATTGGCGCAAGCAGAAACTTTTAGGCTGGAAATTGTGTTACCAATTAGAAATAAGCATATCTAACAGACCCTGGTTATTTTAATAGCTAGCCTTGCGCCACGATAAAATTATTTTCCAAGCCGAAACTCATGAAAATCAATTCAAGAGTGACAAAGCCTCGTTAATTTAGAAGGAAGTCGAGTGACTGTAATTCGAAAACCTCCCCTCTTCTGAAGCTACATTCCCTTTCAAATTCTGTCCCATTTTATTAAAAAGGGTCTGACTTTTCAGCCATGATTTCTCTTTTTGGGAAAAGACGGATTATTCCTGTGGAACTAATCCTGTCTCAATTGTTTTCTAGCGTTTGTTACTAATATAGGAGACTGTAATTATACATCACGAATTGCGAACAGCTAGAAATCTTTTTTTAATAAAAAAAATGCAATAAAAATTCGAATTTATTATCATACAATCCAAACTTCATATTATCATGAGCTTATCAAATCAGCTGTGTTATAAATGAGAAAAGATCGCATATCAATTTAGGACCATAATTACAAAGTTTTATATACATTCACGTCGCATCTAATGATTGAGTTCCGTAAATAATTCGTCTTTCTTTAAACAAGAAATCAGTATATTATTTTTTGTGAAGGCGGCATCTAATGATCGATATTTTCGGTACACGAGGGATAATTGACATATTACATAATTAATTGACTAATTAAAAAAGTATATATAGGCTAAAACTTGAAGTACTTTTCTAGGGTATAATTACAACGTGTCTTTTATACGCGTGCAATACGTTGATGCCGTATGTATCTATGCTTAAATACGTATTTTAGTCATGGTTATTTAATATTTTAATTGATTCTATGTTAAAAAGGGATTAGAGATTCGAGATACCTCGCACCTTCATTTTTCAATGGTGTCTTTGATCATATTCATATCAATTTTTCTCCCCTCTTCCTCTATCTTATTTGATTTCCCGTTGAGCTTTCCCTTTTTCCTTCGACTATTTAGTAATTTGCACAAAAACAATGTCAAAAACACATTTTTTTAAGAGTTGGATAAAGAGATAAATGATCAATTCTCTCAAAAGGTACCAACTTCATGCCAAGTCCTAATTCCATGCCTGATTACATTTTGGCCTAATAAAAAATCACAAATTTTTTCTCTATATCTAAATCCTGTTCTCATTAACATTTCATCCAATGGTGCCATTAAAAGATCTAACATGGCAATGAAAATGATCTATCATGTCAAATATGGCACCATTAATATTATGTCAAATAACATCATCAAAAGTTTAGTATGTGTTAACATATCATTTGTAGGCCACCTAACTTTATTAAGAAAGGTGCTTTTGATGATTTTTATTGATGGGAAATAGATAAAAAGGGATGATCGGCATCAACGATCTCCTCTTTGAGACATCATCATAGGAGATCCGTACATGCGAATAGAATGTTCAGTTTG
This sequence comes from Eucalyptus guilfoylei, assembly GCA_016097605.1. Taxonomy (NCBI): domain Eukaryota; kingdom Viridiplantae; phylum Streptophyta; class Magnoliopsida; order Myrtales; family Myrtaceae; genus Eucalyptus; species Eucalyptus guilfoylei. The sequence goes on along the minus strand of CM027869.1, from coordinate 20,610,676 downwards.
AGTCATAATTACTGCTCATTTTAAATGAATCACTCATCGTCACCACTCCACTATTGTACCATCGAGAATAGAGTCGAGACAATCCTACATCATGGTACCGGAACCGCGAGGCATTAGAACCTACGATCAAATTCCACGCCACCCGGCCCGCCGCCGCCGCGCTGGCCGGCCGGACACATTCAATTTGTCGGCGCGGAAGGTAGAAGAAAGGCATATTGGGCTACGAAGAAGAAGAAGAAGAAAAGCCCAAAAGTCAAGAAAATCTCCGAGGGCCCGCTCAAAATCGACGCCCTAAACAAGAAATAAAGGACTAGAACCGACAGCGATAACGAAGAGAAGAAAACCCTCTCCTTCTCCATTCGCAGAGAAACCTTCAGCGCACCCGAACTTCACCCCCAAAGCGCCAGCGACTCTCCTCTGCGAAGCCGTCGATGCTGGGCTCGGCGTGAATCGGTACTCCCTCCTGTACTTCGCTTGTAGTTTCAGTCGCGATCGATTCTCGGAGCATTTTTTGCGTTCTTTTTGTCGGCAGTGGTCGTAAGAAGATCGAATTAGCTCCCTCCGGCCGCGTTCGAAGTTACCCGGAATTGGGAATGTGGAAATTTTGGGGCTTGTTTATCGGGTCCGGAGTCCCCTTGTCGAATTTGATGGGTGGTAGTGGTTATGGGATGGTGAACGCGTTTTGAACTGACTGAGCAGTGCAGTTTCCTGATGATTGGCGTTGTCGATTTCGATGGGCTGGTCTTGGCGGGTCGAAGTGATCGTATCTGTTTACGAGGCAGTGTGTTGCCGATGCGATATATGGGGCGAAGGCGGTTTCTGGTTCCGGCGAGAGGAGAGAATGGTTGGAGGAGGTGCTGATGTGGGTTGGGACTTGGGAGCATGACTTGATGTAGAGAATGATTCGAGAAAAAGTAAACGTGGAAATTGTTGCTCGCTTTGCTTGTTTGGACATATTTCGTGATCGGCACGAATGGATCTCAAAATAACTTTGCTAGAGTGGCGTGTGTTTGTGATATATTGTGAATTATGCAAATCCAGTTTTTATTCCTTTTTCACGGGACCTTGTTGATCACCGGTAGAATAAGCACACTTGAGTAGCTGACCCTCATGAATGACTCGATTATTGTTACTTTTGCAATCACCACATCTATATGTCAATTTTGCCGATGGCCAATGGATCATAATTAGTGGGCATGTTCTTGTCGCACCACTTGATTGATTACTTCGTGTACTACCACATGAAAAATGCTTGAGCTAGTTAAACAATTGCTAGCTCTAGAAAAAAACTACTGGTCTAAAATTCTTTTCAGTTTACTCCGTGCTCTTGTCAATTATTGATAAGCTAAAGATTCCTTCCAATCTCCTTGCTTGTCTTGATGGATTTGGTTGTGCTTTTACTTTTACCTTTTCGGTTTGTAATGCGGGAGGGAGAGAAAAGAGAAGGGCAGGGTGGGCGCCCCTGCCCCGGGGTGTTTTTTTTTTTTTTTTTTTTTTTTTTTTTTGGGGGGGGGGGGGGGGGGGGGGGGGGGGGGGAGCCCATCAGAAGTGGGAGGATAGAAGAAATACAGCATTGCTGTAGGTTGAGGGCGTGTGCAAGCCTTGTTTGGATTAAGATGCATCAATTGTCCATTATTTCTACCACAAAAAAAAAAAAAAAAAAAAATTGTACACTTGGTAGTTTTAGCACCTTCTTTGGGATGAAAACCAGAGTTTCTCAACTTGCATTCCTTTTTAGCTTGTGAACGAGCCATCTGTCTTCCTCGAAAGGATGCTGAATTAGAAGAATAGTGTTGCCAATGTCTTGAACTTGAATGTATACTGGCTTGGAAATTCTGTTTCTTTGACTATATAAGTGCTTTGTCTATCTCAGTATTGTATGCAAACATGCAAGGTGAATTAGTTGAAGTCTTTTGAGTGCCACCACCTTATGGCCCATCTCTTCAATAGGACTCCAGTTCTACCGTAGGAGAGAGAATGAACACGAAGGTTGACCAATCATCTGATGTTGAACCTGCTGGATTAAAGATGGCAGGGGCATCAGCAGCATCAACATCTAGCTCAAAGGTCTCCATGTTTGGCAAGAAATCTGGTTTTGTCATACCAAAGAACAAGTTATCAGGTTCATTGGTTCCCATCTTTCGAGGAAATAAGAAGCTAGGTGGTGGTGATACAACTAGTGAGGAAAGTGGCAAACAGGGGCAAAGGAAAACAAAATGGGGACCTGACTTGACCCAAGATGCTGCAGTCAGGAGAGCAAGATCTCTGGCTTATCAGGTATTGCAGGACATACGTGTTGATGCTTGTTATAATCTTTTTAAATTAATTTATCTGAAGTACTTGCATAACTTCTATGGAAAGTGTGTATTTGAGTCCTCATTTAATTCCAGTGCTCCTCATTTCCCTAAACTCCACATTGGAAGAGATATTTTTGAAGATTTCAATTGCATTACAAAAGTAGGGTTGGAGTTACTTATCACATCTCAGAAAGTAAAAAGAAGAAAAGACGTGCTTGTTTTATCACCTCATTTGACTTCTATACTTCTCAGCCCCCAAAACTCCCAGCCCCGGGGGGGGGGAGGGGGGACTGATCATTCTTAAAGATTCTAATGTTATCACTGAAAATGGGTTGGGATCTAGTCAACGTATCTAAGCAAGTCAGAAGATGACATGTTCCTGCAGCAATTGAGTATTTCCTTTTCTTGTCGGTGATATGTTGGCATTATCCATGTGAGAAGTACACATGAAAGTTTCCTATTCCAGGTGCCACTAAGTGATATTGCTGCCTGTATGGTGGCACAATTTTGAGCAGACTCGGGTGGACCAAATTACAAAACAACTAGGATCGGGAATTTTGGAGATTGATGAGAATCTGGAGTCACTGTCAGCAGCTGAACAGTCTGGTGAAAGATCTTCTGATAATGTCCTTGACAGAGAGGTATATATCAACTTGTTTCTGTGGTGATTTGAAATCCCTTTGTTGGTTACACTCTAACACTTATTTTCATTTTATATGAAGTCGACAAAATTGTTGGTGCTTGAAAAGCGGGAAGCTATAGGTATGGTTAAGAGAATCCCTTTTTGGTCCATGTTATCTTTTGCTTCCATATAGATTGATCATGTTGTTGATTTGTAACAGGCGAAATCCTCAAGTTGAATGCAAATTTCAAGGCACCACCTGATTATAAACCCCTGTTGAAAGAGGACAGAGTGCTCATTCCTGTAAGTTTGTGCGGTGTGCGCTTTTTTCCTGCTACTTTCGATACATTCGACCAGCTTGGTTATATATATGGTGTATGTGCTCGCACGCGCATGCTTGAACATAAAGACATTGGCCGGCCAGAAGGGGATGTTCCAAGGCCCTTTCAATAATGATTACTCATTTTTCATTGAGGGCTGGTCCAATATGTGCTACTTGACTGTCCATGCTAAACATGAAACTGCTGCTTCAAATAGATAGGATTGATTGGTTCCTAGGTGAGTTGGTTCTTGGCCTGGAACTGACTCTATGGCTCCTGGTTCCAAAATTTGGAACCAGGAACCGGACTGATAAGGACTGGTCTGGTCCGGTTCTCGCAACCAGGACTAAGCACAGCTGTCTGCCTTTTATTCTTCTAAATGGATTGAAAGTTAAAAAGGCAGCATGCCTATTTCTTTACAAATTGATGTGGATCACCCTTTTAGGATGACTAAAAGTACAAAAAACAAAATAGAGATCCCACATCAATCTGCAAGGAAGTAGACATGCTGCCTTTTTACTTTTTAAGATGACTAAAAGTAAAAAAAAGAAAAAAAAAGAGCCCAAGTGTGAGATCCCTCATTGACTAGTGGGTGTTTCTCATAGTTTTGGGAATATTATAACCTACTCAGGGCTCTTTTATAAAGAAAGACAAAAGTTAAGGTGTTGAACAGTGCCGGTTCCAAAAAATTGGAACTGGGAACCGGACTGGTTCTGGCAAGAGTCACTCAGAATTGGTCAGTTTGGTCAGGTTCCTGGGTTGGATTGGGATTGGTGCTCACCCCTACAAATAGCTGATTGGAGCAGTACAGATCCCTAAATCTTTGACAGAAAGTATAAGAAAATGTTACATTTTTCAAGCCAATCTCCTAGATCAAGTGTTATCTTGCATTGACAGGTAAAGGAATATCCTGGATACAATTTCATTGGCTTGATCTTCGGGCCTGGAGGTGATAATAGAAAGAGACTAGAAAAGGTAAAAGAGAAATTGATGTTACACTTTGTGAGGATTTATGGATCCCCCAGGTTTTGTAAAATCCATGGAACTAAATGCATGTGAATCTTTATGTAGGAAACTGGAGCTAAGATACAGGTGTATGTTGTCAAGTCTGGGACCAGGGATAAGGTAAGCTGTCTGGAATTACTATTAGTCTCATCATTAAGATTTGTGCCATAATATTTATCCCAGCGGTGATGGACACCTCATATTATTACAGAAGTTGAAGATTTAACATTAGTTTTGACAGAGCCGCATTGATGGCCTTATTTCATTTTTCTCCAGGGCGAAATAATTTCTGCTGATGGAAACGATTTCCAGGGTTCCTTTGAAGAAATAAATGTCCATGTATCTGCTGATACATTTGAGAAAGTTGATGCAGCAGTGTCTGTCATTGAATTGCTAGTAACATCTATATCTGTGAGTTTCATTTGTTTTATATTTATGTACAGTCCTTGTTGTTCAGCATGTGAAGCTTTACCTTTTCATATCATATGTGCTCTGCCATTCTTTTGTCTGGTTGTGTTGTGGTGATTGTATACCTTTATGTGTAGGGTAATCTTGCTCCTGCTTCTACAACATCTGCTTCGAGTCCGGCTGAGAGCAAGAATGTCCCCAGTTATGCAAACTCATCTTCTGTGGATACTGTTCCAGTATCAAGTCAGGGACACCTTGAAGATTTTATGGGTCCCCCACAGACTCCTCAACAGGTTCAGTTTCAATATTCAAATCCATGGTTTGGCAACACTCCACACAATGCTCCAGCAAATCAATTTCCCGGTTTCATTCCATCACCAAATACTTCAGCACCAATTCTGAATAGTCCTGGCCATCCAATGCCTTCTCTGTTTGGTGCTCGACCAGCTTCTGTAGCTGGATTTAACTCCTTATCTCAGAATCCTTCTCTGCTCCCGCCAAGACAAAATCCGTCCTCTCAATATATGCAAAATTCAGTAATGATGCATGCTTCTGGTATTGGCCTTCCACCAAGAAACTTTCCTTCATTTCCGCAGGCCTCGTCACCAGCTCCACCAGTTCATTCAGCTCCTATTCCTTTTTCTGTGAGCCAATCCCTGCAAACCAGACCACCACCAATACCCTCATTTCCTCAGCTCAAAGCAAATGCTACAGCGGGACCACAATCAGATTGGTCCATACTACCAGCTGGGGGCCCTAGCAATATGATGCAGCTGGGTCCACCCCCAGCGCCCACATCCATCAACCTACAACCAAACATTGCTTCTTCGGCACCAATTACAAATGCTTCAGTAGGGAGCACAAGCATGATCACAGGTCCTACCTACTCATCTGGTCAATCTACTCCACATTCGATGGCTGTGTCAGGGAGTCGTCCGGCTCATGTCCCTATGTTATCTTCTATGCCACCACCAATGCCAATTCAATCTGCAAACAGCACACAAGGGGCACTTCCCCCTCGTGTGACAATGAACCCTGCCCTGTCTTTCCAGTCGGGCCCCAGTACTTTCACTGGAAATATACCCAATTTTACCCCCATTAGATCACCAGCTAATGCTGCTCCGAGTCCACATCGTCCAAATTTTGGGGATTTTACTTTCCAGCCTCAGCAGCAGCATGCCTCACAGACCTTTTCTGGGCCAGGCATCCAAACTCCTGTGCCTCAACCGAATTCTTTCCGCCCAGCTATACATGATCCTCAATCTATCACGCCTGTCCTCCTAAGGCCATCAATGGGAGCGCAGACAGCTCGACCTCAAGGTGGCCCGTCCCCGATTCCCTTTCCAGGAGACTCATCGAGATTTCCCTCATTTCCAGTGGTGGGTCCCACACCAGTACCCCAGATGCGGCCAAGGAACATGAATCCAGCGGCGCAACTACCTGACCTTGCTGGCAGTTTTCCCTCCAGGCCTGGCAATCCAATTGAAGTCCAGAGGACCTTCCATGGTCAGATGAATCAACCGCCGAGACACCACTTCATACATGGTCCATCTGCCTTTCCTGGCAGACCGGCCCTAGGCCCTGGTGGGAGGCAAATTTACGATCCGTTTTCACCGACCTCGACTGCTAATGCACCTCATCAGCACGGAGTGAATCCAGCAATTGTAAAGAGACAGGAGAATGATCCTGAGTATGAGGACTTGATGGCCTCTGTTGGAGTGAAATGAAGGAGTCTCTCTTTTAGTGCAGGGCTGAATACAGGGACATCATTTGTGAAAGCGGCGTAGCTGCGTCATTACGGTGTTGAATGTACTCATTTTCGTTTATACAATTTAAGTGCAGCAATCTTCTATTGTACTTTTGCATTTACTGGTGTTTTGAATCTTCCCTAATGTGCTCTGATCAATGAGAGTAGATTTGAATGACTAGTTAGAATGTGCTTTTAATGGGAAAATTATTGGTTGGTAGTAGATTTGATTAGAGCACCGTGTTGCTTGCAGTTTTCTGCGTCTCCTCTTTTTCCTCCCTTTCCTGAGGCAGGCATTAGCTGGATCATGTGATACTCTATATCCTTAAAACCACAATCCACATAAGCTTATGTATAGAGGAGGGTTTTGATCCTACAGCTCCTTGAGACATGGCAACTGATGTGGAGTGGGTCTGGTAGGGTTATTCTTTTTGTTATTTTATTTTCTTTTCCGGTATTTCTCTCTTTCACATGAAATATTTCATAGGTGTTTTGGGTTTTTCCATGGGATAGAGTTGACTTGTGCCACCAACAATGCAAAATGATTTATTATTTTTATAAATAAATGTAAACATTGAGTCAATTATTTTTATAAAGCCAAGTTATTACTTGAAAATCTGTGAGTGTGGACTACGTGAATTTGATGTTAGTATTTAGCGTATTTTGACGTGTACATGAAACTGGACGTTTTTTAGAAGAATATTTTGACATTATAGTACACAATTTTTAAATCAAAATTAGAAATTCACTCGTGCGGGGGTAAGTCTTATTCTTTGTTATTTCTCCTATGTTTCCATTTTGCATGTGATGTAATAGAGAATTTGAGAAATATAGCTAATATTTTACCTATTTAAGATCTAAGAAAAACTTATCATTAGGTGAATATATAATTTAAATCTTTTGCAACGTATTGCATATTTCAGTGAGAATACCATATTTAAATATTTTGATTTAACATAAGTGAAAGGTATAAATATTTTGTTCCCTTATTATATGTAAGATATTATATATTTGGTCGGAGTACAAATATTATACTAACCAGTATCTACACACTTGTAATTAAACATATTCTGAAAGGTACAAATGTTTTCGTCCTTCAATGTAATTGTTAAGGGTCGATGGTTAGATTTATTAAAGCTGAAAACTTAAAAAGGACTCATGACCTATGAAAAAAATAGAAATATCATTATTTCTAACAAACATAAATTGAATACTAATAAATCTTTCTGTGCATCTCGTATTTTATTCGCGTCATTGTCAAATGCCGCATATAAATTAACATCTCATTTCGACGCATTGATCAATGATTATAACCTAGTGAAAGATTATAACACATTTCCCAATTTGTGATGTTCAAAAATTAACATTTCACTACTGATTTTGGCATAAAAATAAATTGGAGAGATTGAAATCTATATCGTTAATTGCCGCGATAAATATCAATTGCCCATCTAGGAGCTGTTTGGTAACGTGCCAAACAGTACCCGATTTTGATTTTTTGTTCTTGGGAGTAGTTTTGGAACAAAATCGCGTTTGATAAAATTTTTGTTCCCGGAAACAGATTTGGAGTTGAATTAATAATAAAAAAAGAGTTAATTCTTGTTCTAGGAACAAATTTGAGAATCAAAATTAACTCTTCTTCTTCTTTCCTTCCGCCATCTCGAGACTACCGTCCACCCGCCCACCGCCGCTCGCCGTCGCCGCTCGCCGTTTGCTGATTCGGCGAGCTCGCTGAAGGCAAGCCCAGCCATCGACGAGGCTTGACCTCACCACCGCCTGTCGTCGTCGGTCGCCGTTCGTCGGTCGGCGAGCTCGCTAGGCCAGGGCAAGGTCCGGCGAGTTCGCTAGAGGCAAGCCCAGCCAATGGCGAGGCTGAGCAAGCCTTGCGATGCCCAGCCTCGCCAGTGGCCAGGCGGGCCTCGCCCAGCCTCGGCGAGGCGCGCCTGGCCACCAGTGAGGCTTGCCCGGCCCCTCCGGTGGCTAGGTCGGCCTGGCCACCGGCGAGGGCCAGCCTCGCCGAGGGCCGGCGACGCTCTTGTGAGGTTGTCGGCCCTCGTTTGGTCCGGCGATCGGCCACAAGAGGAAGAAGAAGAATATGAGGAAAAAAAAAAAGAAAAAAAGGAAAAAAGAAAAGAAAAAAAGGAAAAAAAGTAAAATAATTATTTAAAAATTAAAAGAAATTGATTTGGAATAGAATAATAAAGATTGCATCAAATGCGATTATTCCGAATCGAAAATTTTGAATAATTACCAAACTGCTTAAAATACTTAGAATCTGTTCCCGGGAACAGAATAAAAAATAATCATTTATGATCAGAATTTACTTCCGGAAACAGAATCGTTACTAAACGCGTCCCGGAAACATAATCGTTACCAAACGTGCCCTTAGCAAGCTCGTCACATCGTAGCTCCACCAACTGCAAATGAATAGCTGAAAAATTGATTGGACAATTTTGTCAGAAATTATTCAATTTTAAAAAAAAAATTCAAAGAACTATAAAAAAAAAATTAAAAAAAAAAAAAGATTTTGTGGGTAAATAAGAGAAATTACTGAATAAAACCCCAGAAATGAGTTTAGTCTTTCCATCGGCAATTCCGCGCTCTGCGCTTTCCGCCACTCGCTCTCTCTCCTCTTCCACAGCTGCTCTCCAGCGAACGGGCCAGCCGACGGCGGGCGTCGCTCGCCGGTGGCGGACCGCCGCCGCGACTCGCCGTTCCGACGGTTCCGGGCTTCGAGCTCTTCCGTGTCCGGGCCGGATCGCCCGCCCGCCCGCCCGCCCGCTCGCCCGCCGCCCTCCTCCTTATTTAGGGCTCGAACTAGAGCTCGCCCGCCACCGTGAGTTTCTCTTCGAGCGAAACTCCAGTCGAATGGAGAATTCAGAAGCTGAAGAGCCAGAGAGGAAGAGGCCTCCGTCGAACGCTTCTCCTGCCGATAACCGCACCGTAAGTCTCTCCCCGCCATTCCTGCAATTTTTTACGAGCGATGGAAATGGCGATAATCAGTGATTTCTTTGTCTGTATGGTGTTGTTGATGGAAAGGAAGAGCTGTTTTTGGCCCAGTTGAGCTCACTTTGATGAGGAAAGATTTTTTTTTTTGGGTTTAGTTATGATGGAAAATTCCATTGAAAAAATTATGATTTTCCCCGTTCATTTGGCTTAGTGGGGGATTTTTATCTGTCATTGTTAGCATTGCTGGTTGCTTATATACTGAAGGAGTTTTTAAGAGGTAAAGTTTGCGTTTTCGATTGATGGTACTCGTTTTTTCGCTTTTGTATATTCTTCATTGGAAGTGCATTCAATATGGTAATTTTGTCATGTGGAAAGCTGCTTGCTCACTCTGCTAGTGCTTGAGAGATGAGTGACGATAACATATTCTTCCTCTTAATGATTCTAGATCGAGGCCTTGATGGGCAATATTGTCGTGATCTATTAGTAACCCCTGGTCTATATCGAGCTTATGGAATACAACTAGTGACCACTTTCTAGTCAAGCTACTTGACAAGGAAGAAGATTCATATATAGCAGGATAAGAGATTTTGGCGTTCAGTGGGAACATGAAATTAAAGAGAATGAGCTTGACAGTATCTTGAAAGTGGTATTGACTTGCACTTGACAGTCCGAAAAGTTGAGCTTGATAAGCGCATTACTTATGTGGTTGAGTTGCTCTGTCATGTTGTATGAATTAGAAATTTATCTAAAACATGTGTTAAATTACTTGTTAGATTCTCTGCCTTTCATGTAGATACATGGCTTTGTTGGAGTCACAAACTAGCATCAATATAGACTACACCTGTTTTGAAGCCTTAGTCAGTTCAGATCCTTACAATCTCTAAACTTTTCTAGGCCCCCATTTTGACCATTGCGGATGAAAAGATGCAGGAATGAGTTAAAGGAAAGGGTGATGCCTTTAGGCTCCCTTGTTTGGAGATTTCTACTTATAGAAGTATATGTATGTAATAGCTAGAGGCCCAATGTCATGGGCCTATATTTGCTATCTGAGGACAAGCTTGTGTGGCACCTGCTGGAAAATAAGGCCAACCTTCCCTTGGTAGATTGTTGCAAAATGTCGAATTGATCATCATGACCAATCGTAACATGCCCTGTCAAACTTGAGCATCCAAGCCTCAAACAACATATATAGGTCAGTTTGACATGACAGCTATCTTTGGCTTGCCTTGGCTATCACTAACAGACCAGTTTGTGCAAAGTGGCAAACCCTGTCTTCAGAGATCCCTGAGGAAGATAATTATCATATTTATCAACTTCTAGCACAAACACCCTGACACCCCGCCCCCCTTAAAACCAAAGAAAAAAAAACCAATTTCCACAAAGCCCTCATTGTGGCTATTTTGTTCCTTTCTCATGTCCTGCAGAATTGCCACTCAATGGGACTTATGTGAATTGACAACACTGACCCGATAGAATAGACCTGGTCAAGAATAAATTTGAACTCTTCTTTGGGTACTAGACCTTTGTTTTAACATTTATCCCTTCTGCCTCACATGGAAAGAATTAAAATATGATAAACAAGAAGCAGATCAAGTCATAGTCAATCATCACTGAATTTCTTGGATAATTTACACCTATGTCTCAGTGCCTTTTACCTTTCTTTTTCATGGATAAAGTCTGGTTAAAGGCTCCAAGGTGGCACAGACATATATCAGAAATGCTCCTGATGAAGAAGCATGGACTTCTTGTACAAGCCAACATAAAAAAATGTCTAGTACAATATGTACATCAAAGTTGTATTTTCCACTATACCTAAAGGAAGAAAAGGTTCTAATCCGAGTTTTCCTATGCCAATTCAAGTGCGTTCCTTACTGTCCATGAACTCTCTGATTCCTTTCTGATAAAAGAATCCAGAATATGAAGATCTTCTTTGTAGTACAGGTACTAGAAGTTCCTCTTCGTTGTTTTCTGTTATGAATTTAGATGCCATGGATCATATCAAACAACTTTCTTCCTCGCCTTTGAAGCCTATACGCCTTATCATGCCCATGGATCCTTCTCAGCCATTGTGATTGGAATCCCAATCTGTATGACAAAATTGTAAAACCGGGGATTACAGGCTAGATACAATGTACCAACCAGAGAAGGGTATATTCTTTTGGTCATATTGTTTTTCCCCTTCTCATCTGGGCTTTTATGTGGTTGTTCACATGCTTGATTGTTATATTAGTGGATGACTGATGCTTCTCAATGCTGTCAATTATGCGAGTTCTTTGTTTTATTTTTTTTTGACGAATTTTGTTATGAAGATCTTGCCTCATTTTCTTATACTTTGAGCACAATTTGATCCACAGGTTGATGCATCTGTTCTCCATTATGAGAACCAAAAACTTGTGCAGCAATTGGACATACAAAAGCATGAGTTGCATGATCTTGAAGCCAAAATTAAAGGACTAAGGGAGAAGCAAACTTCTTATGATGACACATTAATTGAAGTGAACCAACGATGGAATCAGGTCAGCTTTAATATTTCATGTCATCTATGTGTGGGATTGTGCAAAGTCATCATTCTTTATCCTGCTTCTGTTGAATTAATGTGTAGTTTTTTTTTTTTACCGACATGTAGTTGGTTGATGATTTAGTCCTTTTGGGAGTGCGAGCAGGAGGAGCTCAGGATGCTTTGAAGATTTTGAGTGCTGTGGAGGATTGCCGTGGTATGCTTAAGCAGGTTCCTTGCTTGCATGGAACTTTCAAAATGTCATGTTTAATCAGCTTTTAATATATAATCATGTTCATATACTGCAGTGAGTTAACTAAACCTTTGGACATCGCATGATGTAGATTGACTTGGGATTTTCTTAGGTTCCATACCGTCATCTCCGCCTGAGGACATTTTTTTGTGTAGACTGCTACAGAAAGATTCTATCCCAAGCACTTCTGGTGATGGAATTATTGAATTTTTTGAAGAAGCTCTTGCTTTGCGTGAGTCGTCGACATCTGAGTTGATGAAACTCCTGGAAGATACTATTGGAGCTGAGAGTTTGAAAACTATGACCATATCACAAAATTTGCAGGCAAGGGTTTCTGCAGAAGGTTGGAGAAACTCTCTATATGTTATGAAATTATGAATAATCTCATGTGAAATTTTGTCTCAAGTATCATGCCTTTTAGAGTTGTGGACAAACAATCAGATTTGTCTATATCCTCCTTGACAATCTGTATTACATGGTGTTGTCCTACAGTACTATTGTTGGAGATTGATAAAATGATGAAAGAGGAGGCTAAAAGTCTGCATGAAGCCATAGATGTTCTCCACCTCAAGCATAAGGAATACGCTGAAGACATTCAAATTTATGTCAGAAGTCATTCAGAAGATGCATCCGAGATTAAACACCTTGAAGGTTTTAGAGATTTTTGCTGAGAAACGTGATTCTTATCTGTATCGCTTTCTGTCTACCGATCGATAAGAATGCACGGAAATTGATAGTTTGCATTGTCATTATTCAGCTAGTTGCAATGGCAATATGCCGCTCTTGACTGTTTACATGTTTTGTTCATGACAAGGTGAGCTGGAAGAAAGCATGGCAGTACTTGAAGAAAGTAGAAGGAAGCTTATCAATCTAAGAATGCAAATGGATTTTGCCTCTGGAGCTCATAACCCTGCTGCAGGTTCTGTACATGAAAATTCATCACCTGAAAAGCCAGGAGATAAGATGCTCTGTTTGCGGGAATTAAAGGATTCCATTGAAGAGAAAAAGGTCTTATAAATTTTTAAAAAAATTTGATTTCTTCCATCTACCTCCTTATATTCTCTCTCACTTGTTTATTGTTCCAAAGATTTTGGCAGCTGATCGACTTTTTGAGCTTCATGATGCTCGAGAGTACAATGCAACTTTGTCAAAACAATTGCAAGATGTTCAGGTGTGTAATTATGTGCAGTGAAAAGTGTTTCTGGGGGCTTGATATCTTTTTGCTGCTAGTAGCATGTCAAAACTCCTTATATTTTCAAATGACAAATGGTTCCTCGGCTTTGTGTTCTTGCAGAATGAGTTGAAAGATGAAAAATATGTACTTTCATCTCGATTTTACACTCTGGTAAATGATCAGCTGCAGCATTTCAATGCTGAAGTGGAGCGCTACAAAGCATTAACTGATTCACTGCAGGTTAAACTGCTTTATTTTATTTTTTTAGTTTTACTTTATTTTATAAATTTTCTTTTCAAAGGCCTCTGAAAAGTGTAGTTTCAGGCTGACAGGTCCTTTGTCATAAGGAGAGAGAAGGAACTGAATGCTAAATTAGAGTCAGCAGATGCTGCTAGAAATGCCATTGATACTGAGTCTAGGCTTGGAGATTTGGAGCTTCAATTACAGAAGTGCACTAGCGAGAAAAATGATCTTGAGATTAAAATGGAAGAAGCTGTTCAAGATTCAGGTTCATATAATTCACAATTGGTTTGGTTTTGGGTTTGGTGCTATGCCTGGCATCTAGCTAATGAAGTTACTATCATTTTCTGAAGGGAGAAAGGACATCAAATCAGAGTTTCGTGTAATGGTGTCTGCTTTGTCTAGGGAAATGGGAATGATGGAAGCACAGTTGAATCGATGGAAAGATACAGCTCATGAAGCACTATTGCTGCGTGAGAAAACACAGTCACTAAAGGCTTCCATAGCTATTAAGGTATTCTAGCACTGAGAGTAATCACTTCAATTTACTTTATAAATTGTTTCATTGATTTGTGTAGTGCTGCTCTTGAATGATAGTGTTAGACTTATTCTGTAGACAAGTAGAAAAGTTAATAAATGGGAACAAATGCAAAGGGGTTGCCTATTATTATGGAAAAGGAACTCCATGATAAAGGAGCTCACCAGAAAGATGGATGTCATTACATGACACAACTCTCTCTCTCTCTCTCGTGCGCGCCTTTGATCCCTGCCACACTGTTCACTCCAAACTCTATTGACAACTTCTCTTATTGCCAACTACAGTGGTACTCTTGCATGGAATTGCAAGCTTTCATGTTGGCGTTGTCTGCCATTTCGACCTGTACATTGATTTTTTGTGCTCTTCGTCCTGGTTCAACCCACTATGGATCTTAATTCATTTTTATTAGCTGTCCTGAGGATTAGCTTTGGACATTTTTTTTCTTTGTTTATCTATTTATTCAACATGTTATTTCGTGATGTAGCGTCATCCAAGAAGACTTTGCCCTGTTTTCCAAACAACGAAGGGGATGGCATGGGTCACCTCACCAAAATGCCCCCAATACAATAGAACTGCACACACAACCACCCATCGACTAGTTCAAGAGAATCGTACAAATTTCCTAATTCCTTGGGTCACGTTGGTGCTTATTGAAACAAATTTTTCTCTAATCTTGAGTGACCTGAATCCAACGACGGCAAATCTGAAATTTGCAGAAAACTTATCTGGTGCGTTTTGCCTTGTAATATATATACTTACATCTTGAACAGAAAATCAGGATCACATGTATGTGCCACACAGTTTATTATCGGCATATGTGCGCAAATCTCTAGCTGATGATTTATAGGTACATATTATACATACGAATTTTTCAAATGAGATGCATTCTGCTTTCATTACTGCTGATTTGTGTGCTTCAGAGGAAGCGTTTGTGTGTGTTGTGTTTGGAACCCCTCCTGGATCTAAACTACCAGATTTCTTTGAACAATTTCTGAACACCGAGAGGATACTGCACAGTCTTGCTTCTATCTCCTTTTGTGTCCTTGATTAAAAATATGCAGTCCTATGAGGCTCCCACTTTACAGACATTTCCTTTCTCCTCCCCAAAGCATATTCATGGATTGCTGTTTTGTGTGAGAAAACTTAAATGACATGCCACATTTTCGTTTCATTGCCTGCTGTTGTTATAATATTTAACCACATTTGGTTTGTCAATTCTTCTCACCTCTCTGTGTGCTGCTGGCTCAGCTATTCCTCAAACCAATAATGTTTTATACATCATTTCTTTATGGTCTAATTTGACTTGATTGTAACTTATGTGAGAGAGAGGCGTCGACTGTAAACTTTTGGTGGTTATGAAGAAGCTTTTTCTATGAATCATTCAGAATTTATATAAGGAATCATTTCTAGTGAAACAGAACTGGGGATGGGAATTTTTTTGCATGCTACATGTGCAAACGTGTATTATTTGGTGTCTTATTTGTCTCTAGAGTAGCTTTCGTTGGGTCTTTGACTGGTTTATTATTTGTTGTAGTCTGATGAGCGAAAGAGGTTAGCAGACCGATGTACTAAACAAAAGGAGGAAATCAAGTCCATTAAAGAATTGGTAATCTATATTGTCTTTTCCTTTTAAGTTTTAATAAGATATCATTATTACAATAAACATAAATACAACGTAAAGCTAGTGAGCCTGAAGTGGTTATTTGAATCATCATGATCCTTTGCAGATTGAGAAACTACATAAGGAAGAACTTGAACTTCAGATCTTCCTGGATTTGTATGGAAATGAGAGTTATGACAACAGGTAAGCGGATTTAAAGCTGATCACGGACTTGATAGAGATTGGATGTTCCCTTCTCTTAGATACAGTTGCAGCTTGCTGCATTCTGATACTTTCAGGTTGCTTTATGATATTCGGATGCATTATTTATTCCTTCTGGCTCATAATTGCTCAGTCAGATTTACTCGCATTTATGGAACACTGGCTACACTCAACAGTTGCTAATTCTATATAATAGCTTGGTAGTTCCCTGATGAGTCTCCATTTTGTGTACACATCTAGCTCTTACTTTTAACTTTAGCTCTGTGCTCATATTTTCTCTAGCACACTTTATTTTTATTAAGATCCCTTTTTGAACCTGTTATTATTGAACTTGACTTTGATCAGGATAAAATCACCAAGGAGTAACTAGTCTGGCTTTATCCATGCTTTTAAGTCCTCATTAATTGGTTATATATGAGATATGATGAGAAGTTAATAGGGCCAAAAAAAATTGGACTTTCTTTGTAATTTTTCTGAAACAGTTGATATTGTACACGTTCTGTACAGTCAGGTTAAGAGATCTTCTGGTTGACTGTTGTTAGAGGACTCTTTATCTCAAAAACTCAAATTTCAGCACCGATTATTATTGATTTTTGTTATTACTCCCTCACTTGTAAGTTGGAACTTACACGGGGAGAGATGGATATGTAAAAACGTTAGACAGACAAACGGAGGCAGAAGCACTATAAAAAGAAAATAGATTCACTTATAGTAAGTGGGATTGTTAGGATTTGGGTGTCTCTGATGCTATGTTACAAAAGCACTTGACTCAACCTTAAGCTCTCGGAAACTGCAATTGATTTTTGCATATAAAACAAATCTCGAGTTTTGATAGTTACTTAATTATCAATATTCCTCTATAAAGGTTCCTCTTTTTGTAAACTAGTTCACAGTTGCTACAACGATCTGTCTTGAAAATTTACCGAGCGTGTTTTCTTGAATACTGACTTGCCCATATCTTCATGTGAAACTGCAGTAGGTAGTTTTCATGGTGCTTTTGATTTTGGTTCTTCATATTTTTTTTCTTCTATTGTCTTGAAGGGAGATATTAGGTTTGAAATTGTGAGTTTCATCACATATTCATTGCATTTACTCAAAGAAAACTGGCTCTAAGTTTATAATGTGATTGTTTCTGAGATCATGCGGAAAATGTACAGTTTTCGTTTGAGGTTGCAATTCACTTATTACTGCTGCAATGCACGGTTTTCTAAATGATGCACTCAACCGTAGCTGAGATGATTGTTGCACTCTGAAGCTTTTGCAAGAATTAGTCTTATCTTTTGTTAAGGATCCATATGAAATGTACCTTGGGTTTTGCTTTTTCTCATCTCTTTTTTGTTGTCAGACAGTACACTAGATAGTGAACCTACTTTTTGTATTTGTTGTGGAAATAAACCAATGATTTCTAATGGTTGTTTAATGGTTCAAGCATTAAAACAGTGTAAAATTTGAATGATTTCTTAAAAGTGGTGGACTCGTGTTTGGAAATGATCTAATGAACATAGGAAGGCACTGCCTTGTTTGGCATAATTCAGTCTCATTTTGTAAAAATAACATAACAGTCATTGGCTGATTGTTGCTTGTTCCTCTTCTTTTAGTAAATGATGAGAAATCTGTTTTTTTTTTGTTATGGAGAGAGCTCATGGTTGTTCATCTTATTATTTCACTAGACATGGACACCTGCTCCTATGCGATCGAAAGAAATCCCAAACACGGACACCCTATGCCTATAAAATTGCTATCTTTTGCTATGTGTACTTTCGGAGGGTCCAATGTTTCCTCCAAGTGTTTAGTGTGATTAAATGAGTACTTGTGTGACTGTTCTCTTATTTAAGTATCTCAAGAAGTAGCTTTTTTGAGAAAGATTTTTGGTTAGCATGCTTTTTTCTTGACGGCTACACAAAGGAACTGGAGATTGCTTGATTTGCATGACATGGGAGTAGAATAATGGGTCATTGTGCTCTGGCAGCTCATTTTTCTGTTATTGTTTTGTCATATAATTATGACTCATAATAACACTTTTGTTGATTCAGAGATGTTGCAGATATCAGAGAATCAGAACGCAGAGCTTTATCACAAGCTGAAGTCCTTAGAAATGCTTTGGAGGAACATAATTTTGAGCTGAGAGTTAAAGCTGCCAATGAAGCAGAAGTTGCTTGTCAACAAAGGCTTTCTGCTGCTGAAGCTGAAATAGCAGAGTTGAGGGTCAAACTGGATGCATCTGAAAGGTTAGTTCTTATCCCCCTCTCCATTGCAATGCTTGTGCTTGGTAATTGTTTTTACCTTTTTCCTTTCCTTGGACTTCCCTGCACTTTTGGATGGATGCTGTTTTGTGGTAGTGGGGTAGGTGACAGGTGTAGCTTGGACATACTGTCTTCTAGTGATTTATCACAATGGCAAAATGACTAGGGCTCAAATGACTGGAAAGATAGATGGTTGATGGTAAATTATTTCGTTTGTCTAGTTTGATCATGCTCGTTCATTGATCTTTTTATTAGTGTTATTTAAGCATGTACCACTCGTCTTTGTTTTTTGTTGCTTGTTTATCCTCGAATTGTTATTGGATACCGACGACCTTGGGACTCTCTTTAGTTTGTATAGAAAGTATCTTCAGACCTTCCCACAACCACTGATTCACTTTTTTCTCAGGCAATCCAATTTAATTCCGGACCTGCTAATTAAACACCACTTAGTAGTTGAATAGTAGATCTTCATATGACATCCCTTCCATCACTTTTTCTGTTAAATTCTAGAGGCCAATATCTAACTGTTAAGAGCCAAACTTCTAGATGCTTAGAACGAAGCAAGTCCTTTTTGTCTTTTTGCTTCTGCTGGAAAAAACTTCGGTGAATTATATCAGCAAAATGAGTAGGCATCTTAACTAAAAAGATGTCTTTGTATTGCACAAATGTATGCAACTTGTCTACAGTTTTTCATCCACCAATTATACAGAACTTGCTTGTTGTCTAGTCTAGGGATGGGCGTGTTGTTTTTTGAAATGAGGAAAAACTGAAAGCTCTCTTTGTAGTCCTATATACCTTTGCCATCTCACAAGGTCTCACTGGAATAAATATGAATAAATATGCATATAATCTACTGCTTGGAGCTCTTTATGGACATATATAATGTTCTGTCGGTATGTGCACAGGAAATTGATGGCCTAGATTTGTTTGGAGTATACAAAGATGATTGTGACTTAACAGAACCCTCAGTCTTCAAGCATCCAGTTTTAGCCTTTTGCTTCTCTATGTGCGTGCAAGCGAGCACGATGACAAGTCTAATTCTGATGTCTTTTTCCCTGCAAATTTTGTCAATCTCTCTAGTCGTTTATCCTTTTCTCTTTCTCAACCTTGCTTGTAATTTTTTTTGTTTTTTGGGTGATTGACCAAAAACATTCGACTTAGGCCTGTAATTACATCATGGCTGTGTGGGATGTGTTTTCCCTGGATGAATGGACAACACCTTCCCCTCTCCCTCTTTACTTCAGATCCTTTCAACTCACACCCAAAAAGAGGAAGGGGGAACAATGACTCTTCTCCCTCTTTTAACTTTTGGAATTGGAAAATATCCCTGTGCATGCATGATGGAGGTATTACTTAACTTTTTTGTCATATAATTCCTTGCAGGGATGCTTCTGAGCTTGCTGAAGCAATTAAGATAAAAGATGCAGAGGCAGAGGCATATATATCCGAGATTGAGGTGGTTTTAGTATAATCTTTTCCCTATTTGTAGAGGATGTCTTTTCTTTTCTGGCTAAAACCTCGATGCCTCTCCTCTTGCTGTCTCCTTGCTTGCTTACTCCCTCCTTTCTTTCATGAGTTTTATTATCATCTTCTAAACTATGTAATAAGATTATCTGCTCAACAGACCATAGGTCAAGCATATGAAGATATGCAGACACAGAATCAGCATTTATTGCATCAAGTGACCGAAAGGGATGACTATAATATTAAGGTTTGTATTTGGACCTTCTTGACAGCTTGTCTTGGGTACTTTTCCAGTTTTATTACAGTGCTTTGAATTTTTCAGCTTGTTTTTTGCCAATCCTTAAACCTGTCACCTGATCTATAATGCAGCTGGTTTCGGACAGCGTGAAGATAAAGCAGGCTCAGAACTCTTTACTTTCAGAAAAACAGGCATTGGTTAAGGAACTTGAACAGGTTAACTTGTCAGTAGAATCTCTGAAGTTGAAGATTTCTGATGGTGAAGAGCAGGTGAGTTTTTCTAGACACTATACTGCTGCTAGTATCTTTTACTGATGTTTCTAAGCATATTGCAGATGAAGGTTCTTTTGTCGGAGGCAATAAAATGTAGTCAAGAAGAAAGGCACTCTGCAATTAGCCTGGAAGGTGCAAAGTCAGAATTAGGTGATGCTGAGAAGGAGTTGAAGTGGCTTAGATCTGCATCTGCTTCGTCTGAAAAGGAATATGACCAGATACAATGGGATCTTAACGAGATTCAGATGAAACTAGACAATGAAAGGTGATATCTGTAAACCAGAAGATGGCTCACTTATATGTATATGACAGTGTCTAAGCTTGGTTTATGCATCATAGATTGGATTCTAATTGCATTGTGATGAAACATTGCATTTTTGGAGTGATCATGGTCAATCAATGAACATACAGTTCTACAAATAGTGTCTATATAAGGTGTTGGGGATGCTTCCCTCCTATCAGCTGTGGTTTCCATTCGCTGTCCTGCTGATGCTGGTGTCCACTGGTAGTTGTCAAAACTAAGCATGAAGTGACACATGGTGATAACCTAGCCAGTAAAATTTGTGGGAGGCTTTCGCCTAAAAGATCCTATCTCAGCCTTTATACTAAAGGGAGCCTGTTTTCCTCAGGAGGTTAGAAAGCAATATCACATGATTTCTTCTTTGGTAGGAATAAGACACTGTAGGCAAATTTGTGTGCTTAAGCAATTCCTGTTTGTGGTCTGAGGCAGGTCATCTAGTAGATGTTATGGATGGTTGCTGTGTCTAATAAAAAACTGCAAATAATTATCTCCACCTTTAAGCCAAATGTTATTGAAGCAGAGAGGAACGGAAGAAGCTGGAGGAAGAGATTGTGGAGTGTAATAAGAAGGTTGCTGAATTGACTGCTGAGAGTGGAGAGGCTGCGGTGAGGAGGCTCCAGGACGAAATAAAGGATTGCAGGACAATGCTTAAGTGCAGTGTGTGTCTCGACCGGCCAAAGGAGGTCAGTTGGCATATTAGTTCTCTGTTTTTGGGTTATCAATTAGATTGTGAACTTTGATCAATTTTCTCTGGGTGTGTTTCCACTTCAGTTTTGTTGATATGTCAATAGTACTAGTAAAACTGGTCGTGCCTTTTCACTTTGACAGGTTGTAATTGTGAAATGCTTTCACCTATTCTGCAATCAGTGCATACAAAGAAATTTAGAAATTCGCCTTCGAAAATGTCCTGGATGTGGTACTGCATTTGGCCAGAATGATGTGCACTTGGTGAAGATGTGAGCAAACCACCTGATGATTGCCATTTGGTTGTGGCTGATTCCTTGGAGTGGCCGAGACAAAGTATATATGACTGCTCTTGGTTTCTCTGTTGGTCTTCAAAACTCAACTTCAATCGGAAGCTGGGCCGTTCATTATGTATTAACAGATTTTGAGATTTTAGGTTGATAGGTGTGGAGTGCAAACTGAAGACAGATTGAGGCAGGAAAAGATTTATAGCACTTGCCTGGCCCCAGTTGTAAATTGTTAAAATTACTGTCGACATTAGAAATGTCAAATTGTCTCTCCGCAGCAACTTTAGAAGAATGCATCATCCCCACGTCATTGTCCAACTCAATGGCAACATAAAATGATTATCAGATTAATGTTCTTTGTTGGAAGCCCTAGTTCATTATGCTTTGCTAAATTTGGATTGGACGCGTGATGTTCTACAGCTGAAATCATTCTCAAGTTAGTTCGACACTCGATGTTGCTTCGAGTATTCACTGCCCTTTGATTCCAAGGCAAGGTCCAGCAGATTGTTACCTTTTCACGAGGAACTTGCAGGTTCAGGGAGGCAACTCGCTCGTGCAAGGATGATGTTCCTTCCATGAGCAAAAAGAGGATTTTTGTTTCTTGATTATAAAGGCTTCTTTTTCTATAGGTAAAAAAGAGAGGAATGGGAACAACAGCTTAGAAGTCGGAATGAGAATGATCGTGATCAGACATGCACGACTTGTAAGGCAAGACTATTTTGAGCCTTAAGGAGAATGATGAGATGGGCCTGATTTATGTCTCAAGCCATGAAAAAAGTCAATAGCCAACAACTCCTATGGGCAAAAATAAAATAACTAGGTTGTTGAGTGTTAGTCCTTACAGTCTTAATAGTGGTCATTTTGATGAGCGGATCCACTTTTAACGAGCAAGGTTATATAAGTGACAAGTTGTGAATGACTATTTGAGTTGGTGGACAGTGTTTAAGCAGATGTAAGTGATTACAAGCAGATTGCAGTAGATTAATCTTAGTATCTTTAACCTCCACATCACCTTGATTGGGCGTCACCCCTTCTCTGTTTTCCATCGAATTTCAGAAGCAAGTTAACTCAGATCCGGACAGAGTGCAATCGGGGCTTGTATTGATAGCTCTACAAAAATTAAAGTAACCAAGCTCGCCAATAAAATATGCAAAGTGATTGGTTCAGACCAAATGAATAAATTAAAGTAGACATTTCCCCCCTTACCAGCAAACCCTTATTTCCAAAGTCATGCCCTCATTAAGGAAACACAACACTAGGCGGCAAATTCAGGCATCTTTGGGGTATCCTATCAAACGTAATTTGTACAAACAATTAACCACCAGTGGTTTTATATTCCTTGGTCTACCTTCCCCCGTTGATCGGTGCATAGGACTTCACCCCACGAAGGAAACCCTTTTGCTCATCGACAAGTCCGCTTCTTCTCTGTGATTCGACATCATTGCTGTCCTCGTCGAGTTCATCCACCTCAATAAGTGACTGGTAATTCACATTGCCGCCGGCGTATGTTTTAACCATAACCAAGTAAAGAAAGACCACAAATATGGATATCAAAATCAGGAACCCACTAAACTCGATATTCACAAGGGATTTGGCCCGGTGAAGGGCCTCGGTTTGGCACCGGACCACCCGATGACCTTCTTCCGAGTTCATAAAACAACCTTTAGGCATAAGCTTTGGTGTCCAAAGCATGAATCCCATGGCAATGAGCCAAGCACCTTGGAAGAGAATGCTGGTTGACCTCACAAAGCTTACCAAGAAACTATTTGGAAGACCAATTCCCATTAGAGTGGTGAGAAGAGCAACAAATATCACAATTTGAAGGAGCAAGTGGTATTGGCCTTCCACACCCATGTGGTCAGCTGAGTGGAAGTAGAAAAGGAGGAGCTGCTGGCCAAAAGCCATTGCAGCCAGCAATTGTGTGAGGCCATGCTTAGCACTGGGGACAGTCCGGACTCGATCAAGGAGGATCGCAAAACCTGCATAGACGAAGAAGGTGAGGGAGATCTCTGCATGCTCGAAGTTGTGGAGATGGTTCAACGGGATGCTGCCGTCTGAGTCGAAGGGCTGGTGACCTTGAGGGCCAATGAAGAGCTCCATCGCCACGGACATCGAGCAACCGGCCATGATCGAGAGGAGCTCCAAGTACCTCAATCCCAAGGTTGGAAACCATGGAGGGGACTTGTAGGAGCTTGGGTGAAGAACATGGAGCTTGATGTGGTTGAAGAGGTGCCATAGGCCAATGAGCAAGAAGCCAAGACCAGGTGCAACATGACCCACCAAAGTACCCATTTGCGTCCAAGTCCCCAAAAAAATAGCTATGGTTTTCCCATGGTTGGCTTTCCTTGTGCCTCTAGCAGGAAAAGAGCTGGGGCTGCATAACACCGGGGTGATGCCTATGGTTTTTAAGGAGGGTTCAAATGAATAGAAGGTCAATTTGAAAATGCTAATGAGGGGCTCTAGAGGCTTCTCTGGTTTAAATTTGCTCTGTTATTTCTTGGCGAATAAGATTCAGCGAGGTTGACCGCTGAAGTCCCAAGGCACTGGATCAGATAGCGTTTGGGCTTTCTAGAATACCACCAATGAGGGTGCAATTACAAGCCCTTTATCTCTCTGCATTAGTCTTTATATATGACAAAAATTTCCTCATCGTTGTCACTAAGTTTATGGATGCATTGCATTTGCTGGCACCGGTCAATCCTAGACATTAGGCGCTCCATTTAGATATCAAAGTTGTTCATAAGAAAACAAGTTGCTAAATCGTTCTTTTTCTACCTAATCCACCATGTTTTCTTTAGGGACTTTCCTATGAATTTCGTAATCTAGGACGTATAAAACCCAGGCAAATGATGATTTATGACCAAACCATACACCAAATGGAACTTTCATGGAATGGACAAAGAAGAAGGTTCTCTCTCTCTCTCTCTCTCTCTCTCTCTCTGTGTTTTTGGCATGAGTAGTGACATACATCTTCGGTGAAGATATACGGTGTGTCTTATTCCTTAGGTATTGTGTTCATTTGAAGAAAGAAGAATTATTTCTCTCCTTCTTGATCGATTTCCTGCAACTTCAATTGCTAGATTTTCTCGTCCTAAGATATATGTGATGATTCCCTGTGCACCCATAAACTTCCTCTCTATAACAAAATTTACACTGAACCCCCTACACTTCTTGGGTAGTACATCCATTCTTGGATCCTTCCCCCGAATGAACTTGAACTCAGAAATCTACTTCATAAGGACTAAATACCTGACTACTTCGCATTTCTTACACCAATCATCTACAAGCGTCTTTGGATGCGCTCAGGGAATCATCCCATCTTTCCATAGAAGACTGATGAAATTGAAAGAAAGATTGGTAGGCCGATATGCTTGTTCAAGTTTCCTTATCACCCTACCCTGGGTAGCTTACGAGTTTAGGTCAAATCCCTTGTCGGATAATATCTAGCGGATACAATTTTCATGACATAATTAGATTTGATCATGAGTCTCTGATGGCTCATTTACACTCTCCGGACCTAACAAATCCCCCGGCGCAAATCGGGCGGGTATGGGCAAACAATTCTTTCATGGGCCCATGCCGATCCATATACGCCGGTGTGGGCCCTCTCAGAGCCCAATCATATTTTATCAATAAATTTTTAGTATTTTTAAAATCTCGACTGGGCTTGGTAAACACTTTTAGGCCCGATTTGTGGCTTGGTCCACTCAGGCCCACTGAAATTCTCGTGGCCCATCCCGTGAAGTGGTTCACGGTTCACGGGTCAAACACGGCGTGAGGAAGGCAATGTGAAGCTGCCATTCTATCCACATCCATTTTCTTCACCTACTTCCAGAGAAAACTCAGACACCACTCTGACCTAAAAAGTAAGAAAAACAGCTAGGGAAGCGATGATCCTGTGGTTCCCATTGGTCCTCCCTTTTACATATTGAGAAAACTTGGGCCAGAGATCAAAAACATCATCTTCAGTTCAGATGTGATCGAGCTTTCAAGCCAATCATATGATCGGGTTAGTCGATCGAAGTACCGAGCAGACCTTTCTTCGCAATTTTAGATGGACCGGTACATGTTCAATTCTTTATGTTACGGAATATAAACGATAACGTGTTTGAGCCGTTTATGCCAATTCCAAGTCGGTCTTATCTTAACTGGCGAAGTATATTCCTATTTTTTCATTAGTTTATCAAGGTACTTTGTGAGTACAAAACCAATTTTACATAAATTCAAAAGTAGTAATAACTACTTATCACGTCTGTCTTTTTTTTTACCGGCGTATAATCAATCATATGTCTTTATTTATTTATTTTTCTAAGGAGAAACGTTTGCATTAATCGGTCTTATAGATTGTAGACCTACCATATCCAACATAAAACTTTGAGGTAAAATAAAATAGGATAAGAATAAAGTTGAGTTATAAAGATGGCACTAATAAATCCCAAAATGGAGAAAGTATAAGACCTTTGAAGAATACCATATGATCGTCCACTTAATCAATCACGGAAGCTCAAATTTCTTTTCGAAGTATATGAAAAAGAAATTAAGATTTTCCACAAAATGAGCTTGCAATCGAATCGTGTTCTATAGATCCGCACCCACTCTCACCAACTCTAATAAGTCTCACCTCATTTGTTGCTTAGAGACCTCCAAGCAAAGGAATTAGGGAAAGTTCTACTCGAACTGCTATCCAAGCAATCTCTTTAATCGTGAGACAAGCGGATATCCAATCTTGATGCGGAGCAAAGTCTCACCTAAACTTCCATAAATCAAGCGATACAAATCTTCCGATGTCAATGCCATCATAATTATGATTCATCGATTAACGTATCAAATGATTTGATTGACGACCCTGTAAATCTAAGTGAAGATTTTAAAAAAGTGGAAACCTGGAGACCCAAAAAAGTGGAAGTGAAGAATAATTATAGCGAGGCTGGGCGTGGGGACTACTGCATGATTATTTCTTAAGACATAAACAGGCTTCATGCAATTCATTATTTGGGGGTAATCTGACAAGCAAAGGTCGCTGTTTAGTATGAGCTGGAGCTGAACGTTCTAGAATACCCATTTTGACTGTTGTCCGGACATACTATCGTGCTCGGCTACGGGTTGGAAAACAACATGAGGGAATTTCCTAGAAATTGTTGAACTACTAACATTAAATTAATATTCATTACCCCAATAAAGCTGCGTAAAAGAGAAGTTGAAAAAACAAGTCACCATCATTAGGGTCTTCCAGAGATCTTGTGAGTTGTTAAGGTTGGTGATGGTGGAAAATAAAGGTTGATTGAAAAGTCGGTGAGTCAAGATCGGAGCGAGTTTTTCCGAAAAGTCGGCAATGGAATTAGTGTCGAGGGCAAAGTCACGTGTGATGATGAAAAGTTTGATCTAATTTGTGTTGTGTACGCAATACAACGATAGTAATTTTTATTAGAGATTTGTATTGGAACTAAACCTAATTAAATTGAACTGATTAGTTTTGGGCGATTCCCATAAACCAGTAATTGTTGGTTTGGATGGTTCGATTCTATAGTTCGATTCTTGGTTTCAAGTATGGAATCGAACCATCCGGACCGATACGTTTTTATTAATAAATTAACGATACTTGATAATATTTTATCACACTTTTAACGTCCTGTTACGGAGATTTTGATTAATTTAGATCCAAAATACTAAAGAATGAGACTTTAGATTATCTAAAAACATTTGTAATCTCGCATTTGGATCCATCCAAAAACTAGATCAATCTCAAATTCCACAAATTGGAACCAACCTTTCTTGTCCGATTTTCTATTTCAAAATGAAAATCTATTCATTTTAAAACCGATCACTCCTATCTATTATATGCTCAAGAAACAATTTGATTGTTTTAACGCCCCGTTACCGAGAAATGTGAGTGAATCATGCTGTCGGGTCATTGTATGTCATGCTTGAGAAACAAGTCTGATCCGAGACTCCGAGTCACGGAGTCACAGAAATCAAACGCATCATACGGTCGGAACTCGTTCATTTCCAAAGGGAAGAAACTTCCCTTCACGCGCTATCGTCGTGAATCATGATTTCCATCCCTGGGGGGGCAAGGTAGTTGGTGGCCAGTCAACTTTCCTCTCCACCCTTGACCTGACAGACTATATGTATCCGCCTGCCCTATTCCACCGTCCCCTTCAATGACTAGCACCTCCATGGCAACTCTCATCCCCATCTCCTCCCTCCTCCTCCTCCTCCTCCTCCTCCTCTCCGCCGCCGCGCCGGCGCCGGCCTCCGCCTTCGCCACCGGCCTCGACCCCAGCCTCATGGGCGTCCACCTCGGGAAGGAGAAGCTCAGCCACTTCCGCTTCTACTGGCACGACGTCCTGAGCGGCCCCAACCCCAGCTCCGTCCGCGTCACGACCCCGCCCTCCAACGCCTCCGCCACCGGCTTCGGCCTCGTCAACGTGATCGACAACCCGCTGACCCTCCTCCCCGACCCGGCGTCCGAGCTCGTCGGCCGCGCCCAGGGCCTCTACTCGTCCGCCTCGCAGGAGGAGGTGGCGCTGCTGATGATCATGAACTTCGCCTTCGTGTCCGGGAAGTACAACGGCAGCGGCATCACCGTGATGGGGCGGAACCCGGTGTTCCACAAGGTGCGGGAGATGCCCGTGATCGCGGGCTGCGGGGTGCTCCGGTTCGCACGCGGGTACGCCCAGGCGAGCACCCACACGTTCGACCTCAAGACCGGCAACGCTGTCGTGGAGTACAACGTATACGTTCTGCACTATTGATAATGATTGATTGGTTTTACTTTTGTTGCCTTTTGTAGACCTTTTTTGCTTTATCTTTGGTCGATGGTCGCCAGCTTTTCTCCAGTTCCATCTTTTTCGTGGTCGATAATAATGCAGGTATATCATTACATCCACCCACGAGTGATCTCGAGATTAATTTATGAAGAAAGACGGAAAATTTAACACCTTCCATTCCAAATTTCCTTTACGCAATCTTTGTGTGCACTAAGATTAGTCGGCGGAATTGGTTTATTAAGTCATTCGACATAGAGTGAACAGTCGTTCGATTCGATTGATTAGACCGTGTTCAATTATGGATTGTAATTTGTCATGTGAATTGGTAATTTGATTTTGTAAGTTTATGTTGATAATTCTAGGGTTTCTCTAGTTGTCAAGCATGTCCAGGTGCAATGGGCCACCGGGGCTTTGGAGAAAGAAAGGGCATGATGCCCCTCCTTTTCTTTTCAGACTAGTTATGTTCCCGTGACCTTGGCACTACGAGAACATCGATGAATATTATTCTTGCAGTCGGATTTTTTTAGACATGAAAAGGGAATAATCTTTTAATAAGCATACGAGAGGGACAAAATAGAATTTTTTTTAACGTGAAAAGGGAATAATCTTTTAATAAATATATGAGAGGGATAAAATATTAGATATTCAGTGACTCCATATTTTTGTCGTTTACATCTGCAAATGTACTCTTTTTCTTTATTCTATCGAATGAAAGTTTTCTAATAAATGATATAAAAAGAATAAATTGAAACACCCTCTGTTCAAAACGTCTACATATAAGAAGTAGCTAGCTGACAACCTACTTTTCATTGAGAAAACCAGTCACTGCTTTTCATGCGATAAGTTTGAAAGTACTTTATTGACATGAGTAATTTAAATGCACGCAAATTATAATAGAACAAACTTTGTTAATTTTATTCAAGAAATTTACATGAATGCATGCCAGATAAAAGTCAAATTTAGGTGCGAAATAAATATGTTATTACACAAATACAACTAAACATGAATCTAAACACATCCGTTGTATGTTGAGATCAAGTTGTGTTCTCATACAATGCACAATAAAGTATAACATTTGTATCGTATTTTGTTGTGTCAACTATTACAAAGTTAAAAAGAATTATACATAGACATATCTTCTAATTTCTCGAGCCTTACAAAGAGAAAACTTCGTATACGTTTCTAGTGGGGGTTTTACTTTTTAAATAATTGCATCAAAATAAGGAAAAATTCATAGAAATTTTATAAATAAAAAAAAAAAAGACCTTGAAAGTGAGGGTGGAAAGTGATAGTAGGTGGAAGTGAGCATAAAAATTGCACCATAAAAGGCTAATTTCTCTTCATGTGTGATCAATATTTAGTCAATCTACCAATCTTAATTGTACTGAAGTTTCTCTTTAAATGGGCTCGTTGAGCACGGGTGGGCCTCCAATCATAGAAATGGCGTCCATGGACCCCCTTGCACTCAGCCCGCAGGAAGCGAAATATATAGGTCGGATTCATGCTCATGCAATCTGGAATGAGCATATTCATACTGGTTTTTCATCATAATGCATATAAAGCCAATCGTGCAATTTATGCAATTAGACCTATCGTTAAGTAGATTATCTGCTGAACCCACCCCCGTTGGTCCGAAAGACAAAATGAGCGAGTTTGGATGGGTAATTCCCTTTCTGGGTACTAACCTCCCCCATGAACCCGGCAAACGTCAGTTTTGACCTAGACCGAATTCATCTGATACGGAATATTTGGTATTTCTTGTCGTGAATGGGTCGGGATGAGGCTTTTTAGACTCGATACTTGATGATAGCCTGTCAAAGACATTATCTAACTTGCATGGCTGGTGCCATTATCGACAGATTTAGATAAGACAGATTTAGATAAGGCAGGTAAAGTTTCACTAATGTCGAGCAACCTAGGTGAGATTCTTTCTCGTATTATCTCATGCTAGGGGCGCGCATGACAAAATTTCTAGAATAGAAATCAATTTCTATTTCCCGGACAAGTTTGAGTAAAGAAAACCGTTTGATAACGACTCAAAATTTTTATTTCGGAACAGAAATTCGTTTGATAACAAAATAAAATTTCTATTTCTAGAAATATAAATTGATTAGATAACAACGTAGGAAATCCTCAAATATAAAATAATAGTCGAAATAATAGTAATACATTACAAAAGTTGAAAATACAATGCATGGAATTTTCGGCATATTATGGTCATTTGCTATTTTATTGGCAATACTATTCCAAAGCGTATTCATTTGGTTTCCCTCCTCGGTCAATATATCGTTTGCAAGCTCATCTTGCATAGGTTCAGACAAGTCCTGCGGATCTTCATATAGGGAAAAGTTCTTATCCATCTTGTCCTGATCACGAATGTAATTATGGATGGCACAACATGCAATTACAATATGTGCTTGCTTTCGAATTGCAAATGAGGGCATGTGTCTCAAAATGAAAATCGATTCTTTAATGCCCCAAATGATCTTTCAATGACATTTTGTAGAGAAGAATGTCTATAGTGAACAATTCTCTTACCGTCGTTGGCCATCTCGTTGTACCCCTATAATTATTTAAATGATACCATTCACCTTTAGAATGAGTTAAAAATCCCAGAGTTGCTACATAACCAGCATCCACCACATAGTATTTGCCTATAACAAGGTATTCATATATTGATCATAATTTGTAACCATAAATACAATCATAAAGAAAATTACTCCTTAAAGAACAAGCAAATACCTAGTGGCGGCCGAGGAAATTCCAAGCGAGGAGTCTTTAGTGCTACTGAAAGCACCCGACAATTGTTGGCAGAGTCTTCCCAACCAGCATACACAAAAGTAAATTTCATATCAAATGAACAAACGCACATCACATTCTGAGTGGTGATGCCTTTCCTACCTCTAAATGGGATTTGTTTCAACACAGGTACAAAAGCATGAATATGGGTGCCATCAATAGCGCCTATACAAGCCTGTCATTTTATCAAAGACTAATATCATACATGATTATTAACCAAATAAAATTGATGTTGTAAAGGAATATATGAGAATTCTACTTTGAAGTAACGTTTATGGTTAAGATCCATAAGAATCTCTTGTGGGACAACATCAAAGGAATGTGATATGATAACCTCTTTTGTCAATTTGAGAACTGCTTGCAATACTTTAGTGAAGTATTTGCTGACAGTTTGTCCCGAACGTTGGAATCTCTCACATAAATCTCTATTTGATTTCTTGTGACAAATCATAGATAAGAAAATCCCGATTTGTTCATGTACCCCAATATATTGGCTATCTTCCAACCAACATTTTTCCTTCATTAGATCACAAAGGTTGAGAAAGACATGTCTCTCTATTCTAAAAGCTTCATATACTCTATCAAAATGCCCATAAAGAACCTCCCTTATCCATTGCGGTCTTAACAATAAACTGTCCTTAATAGGTTCCCTCGTGTGCATGGATATATCCACTGTAACAATGGCCAACCATGCTATCAATTTATCAAGATCAAAATCATCAAAATCCTGCTCAACTAATTCAACTGATGCTACTTGACTATTATACATGCTACTTTCACTCCCATCCATATTACATATATCATCAGACAAAATAAGAACAAAAACCCATTAGATAAGGACTTCAATAGTAATCAACAATAGCAATAATATCATAATAATTGCAACTTAAAAAAAAGAAGTCTCCAATACATAAGTCATAGAATGAAATTAAGTCAAATATAAATCTATAACATGTTTCTTGACAACTACTTAAAGAGATTTAAGAAGTCCACGTCTTCTTTCCAGTAGAGAGATGATGAAAGCCTCTCTCTAAGTGGCATTAAGGCATGCTTGGTTCACAGCTTTATTATAAAGATTTTGCTCTAAGTCAGGCATGCCATTTAGAACGGCAACCACAGCTCCTATGGAGTAGGGGTCTACAAGAGGTGGGGCCTGTGAGGTCACAGAGCCACTTGTTGATTGGGCCGTTCTGAATTTGATTATTTCTTGAATGGCTTTGCAGGTGCTACTAACATCATAGTTGTTACTCTTTCTTCTCATCTTGGAATTTGGAGTCCTATTCAACTTGTGCTTCTCACGAACTACGTTGGTAGTTGCGTCAGATGTAAAGACTCCCTCATCAACATAATGTTCATTAGATTCCTCTGGATCACCTATTGTAGCACTACTACCATTTTCGCCACTAACACCATTGTCTTCTCCCTCCGACACCACTAAGTCTTCTGCATTTCCTGCTACATACGCCCCAGTAGCATATGTATCACGAAACACAATACAAAAGATCTGGATACTGAGGAAACCCATCATTCTTGAATTTAGCCCATTCACTATTATCCTGCAAATTTCATAGTAATGACATACATCAACAATATAATTAAAGCTTACATCCACAATAAGAACAAATGGACCCAAGTAAAGTGATACCTTGATGTGAGACTTCCATACACTTGGATCCTCCACAGTAATCGTTTTGTTTACATTATCCCTATCACGCCTTGATCCTCGGGCACGCGCCCATCCCTTGCCTTGGTCGATTAAAAATTTGCCATATCCCATGACGTATCGCCAACTCTTTCAATTTCATATGCACATGCGGAAGCAATTATAAATCCCCAGACAATAAAGCATTGGGATATAATAATAGGACTAAATTTCAAACCCTTAAAAACATTCACTCTTATATACATTGCAAACTAGTGCACATATATATACAAGGTAAACTATTAAGTCCAATTCACATTAAGCCAGTCTAAACAAGGTCTACAAGCAGAAGTGGGGTTCTACAAGCTACGGTCTCCGTCCTCCTCTTCATCATTCTCCACACTCCAACTGGAGTTTTCAGCAGACTGCACCGGACTTTCGAGATCTTCAAAATCTAAGTCTACTGTATCTAGGGACCTAGAATGGTTATTCAATAACCAATGAGACAACGTCTCAGCAAGTTCTACCCCCTAAGACCCGATTAGTAAACCAATACACCTTAGGACTGCCTATGCACAACACGAGTTAGAGGGCTTACCTTGGCCTCAAATTCCACCCTGCATATTAACACAGTTCAAATAGGCACCCAATCATTATCTCACGGATCGATATCTCGATCAATCGAGCTAGTCGATTACATGTCAAAAAGACAATTCTTGGTCATTTCAATCAATACTGTCCATTCTCTAAAATAACCCATCGGGTTACCAAGCCATTATATTATAGGACTCATTTTCCTTAATGACATAGCAAGCTACCGAGTATATTCATCATAACGTCCATTCTCCAAAATGACATATTGAGTCACCGAGCCATTATGGCATGTCGTCCATTCTTCAAAATGACCTATAGAGTCACCGAGCCGACATGGTATATCGAGTATATTCATCATAACGTTCATTCTCTAAAATGACATGTTGAGTCATCGAGCCGTTATGGCATGTTGTCCATTCTCCAAAATGACATATAGTCACCGAGCTGACATTATATACCGTCCATTCTCCAAAATGACATACAGAGTCATCGAGCCGGTATAATATTTTTATTCTGAAAACACAATCAATTTACTTTTTTTATCATTTCCGATAAAAGTACACGTGCGTGGGCATACGATAAATCCCACCATTTTCTGTAACCCACCAAAATATTTTTGGCACTGTCAACCGATGCCCGGTTATTTTTCAATTAATAACAAAAAATTATTCAATTTAGGAATAAATCCTAAAATCACTCATAAATCAATTTAGCACAAAATAAAGCTCAATTAAATAAACAGACTGCACCACAATCATCAGCATAAAATTCCAGTCACCGGCCATCCGGTTGAATTTCCGGAAAAATAATTAATTAAATAATTAATTTCGAAAATTAAATAAATAAATATTAAAAATCCAATTTAGGCCCGTAATGCCTGATTGGAAACCAAGACGGATCGGGAAAAATCCCGAGATGCATTCAATAAATAATAACACGTTTCTACTTGCTAATGACTATGTCTAACCACCTAACATGCATCACATTTAATTAATAATCAATAATCTACTGTAATCTAACCACCTAATTGCACTTAATTAAATCTAATCAACCCTTAATCATAATTAGCAAACTAAGAAAGTATTAGTGAGCAAAACTCACTTGGTTTACGAAGACTGGGTCACCGTGACGATGACGCGACGGCGGCCAAACTTGGGCTTGCGACGACACCAACGGACTTGGACCGGGCCTAAACTTGGCCTAACAAATCTCAGCCCAAGCTGAGACTTGTTGCTGAATTGGGCTGGGCCTGAAGCAGGCTTCAAAACTGGGCTTGTGTTTGCTGAAAGTTGGGCCGAAACTTTGCTGGATCCGTGGGCTGAAGATTGCTGGACTGGGCTTGCTGGTTTTGCGTTTGAAGAAGTTGGGCCGAGCAACAAGGAGAGGAACTGCTAGGCCCGTGAGACCAAGGCTTCGGTGGTTGGGCTGTAGCAAAAATTTCTAGACTGAATTTCACGGGCTTGCTGGGCTCAACTGAAATTAGGCCGAGGGGCTGCGTTGCTCCGTGCAAGGATAGGCTTCTCGCGGCTTGGGCTTCTCGCGGACTTGGACGGCAGCAGCAGCTTGCTTCGGTTGCTGCCGTGGTCAACAAGGGAGAAGGGGACGTTTGTTTGTTGACCGAAGAGGCCGAATCGTGGGACAAATGGCCACGAATGAAGGTGAAGCGGTCAAAGGCAGAGCTTCGGTGGTGTGAGTGCTGTAGCAAAAATTTCTAGACTGAATTTCACGGGCTTGCTGGGCTCAACTGAAATTAGGCCGAGGGGCTGCGTTGCTCCGTGCAAGGATAGGCTTCTCGCGGCTTGGGCTTCTCGCGGACTTGGACGGCAGCAGCAGCTTGCTTCGGTTGCTGCCGTGGTCAACAAGGGAGAAGGGGACGTTTGTTTGTTGACCGAAGAGGCCGAATCGTGGGACAAATGGCCACGAATGAAGGTGAAGCGGTCAAAGGCAGAGCTTCGGTGGTGTGAGTGTTGACCGGTGTGGGGGCAGGTGGCAGCTGAATTCGTGTGGGATTGAGTGGCTGAGTCGGTTGTGATGGAGAGGATTGGAGGAGAGAGGATGATGATGGATGGATGGAGAACATGAATGATGGGATGACCGAGCGGTGGAGAAGATGGTCGAAGGAAAGAGCTTCGGTTTGTTGTTGGGTTAACTGGACGCGGCAGCTAGATTTCGTGGCCGCATGGAGGAAAGACGCAGGGAAATTCGGCTTTGGTGAAGAACTTCGTGGGCGTGGGGTTTCGGATGAGCTTCGGATGAAGTAAGGGAAAAAACGAAGGCAAAGCAGCTTGTTCCGGTTCAGGGGAAAGAGGAGGCCGACGCTTGAAGCTGGATGGCAGCTGTTCAACCGTGTTGAAGAAGTCACGGAGGGGCATAAAGTCAAGAAACATCCTAATTCCATTAATGCTGGGTCTCCTAGATCTTTATGCATATTATCTTTGGTCCCCCAATACTTTCCAACCTTAACATCCACAATTAATCAAATTTTGAAGCCAATTTTTTTGTCCCAAAATCCAGCTCCGAATTTCTTAAATTTCGGCTCCAATTTCTTCGCGAAATTTCCCAAATCGACGTCCAATTTTGATGAAGAAAAATCCTGTACAATTTTCTGCAAGTCCCCGACATCCAAAGGCTTAGCTTGGAAGTCCAAATTTCCTTCAAATGAGCCCATTCAAATTTCTGCTAATTTTCCGCCACGTCCGAAACGGTTTTCCGTAAAAATCTCGGAATCTCCAAAATTTTTTCGGAGGATGAGTTGACGTTCCTAAAATAGATTGTGACACGACAGAACTTTCAATTTCTAAAATCGGACTTGAATTCGCAGTTAATTTCAACTTGACGTCTTTTTAGTGTGACCTAGACTACCGGGTAACTTTCAGAAATTTTTAGGGCAAATGACCTGTGGTCAATTTTCTTCGAGCCACAATGAACCCACTCAACTCATTGGTGACTCTCGGTTGTCCTGAAAATCTCGAGGACCCAAATACGGACACAAGGTACCAAAACAATAAGAAAATCAGTCTAGTGCCGGCTGATGAGAATTTTCCAATTTAGTAGTGTCACCCACGATTAGCCACACGTCTCTGTCGATCCGGTCTATCTCTGATTTCAAATCGATTTTATACTGTGCCGTAATGGCCTCTAAAGATGGACACGGTCGAGAAGCCGATTCTGGTCGAATTCTCAAGTCTATTTGCCTTAAAATTCTTAATGATTTCCCAGATAGTCTAGTTATCTCGAGAGTGATCATCTTTGAGAACAGCCCTATAGGCGCGTCAATGAAATACCCGATTTATTCAATTGAAAACAGTACCGAAAATTCAGGATGTCACAATCCCATCCAAGTCCAGATTGTGAAAGAAGTTTCTTAAAACTACTGTACTGTCTCTTTAGTTTGTTTACCCTGTTCTTCAACTGAATTACATTAAATTTGAGTTTTGTTTGTTTATTGAACTCAGTATGTATGTTATTCCACTCTACTTTGTTGTAGGAATAGGTGGGATGATTTCCCTTTTTCACATTTTCTACCAATAAACTTATAAGCAAATTGGTCAAAGACTTAGTCCACTTTGCTATAAATGCTTCTTTATGAGGTGCCATTTAACCTTAACTGATTGAGTATCTAATGAGCAATATCAGATGATGTACCAATTCAAGAACAAAAGCTTTGATGTCAGGATCATATCAATGTAATGTTCTATGACTGTTAATAAAACAAATTGCACGAAGAAAATTGAAAGAGAACATCACCATATCAAATTATACAAGTAAGTATATATCGCTTTAAGATGCTTGATAGTCCATGAAAACCCAGTATTCTTTGCAGACTCATGTTAACCACAGCTGCAATATGATTTTTGCATACCATCCCTCAGATCCTCTACTTCTACCGACAATAATCAGCAATAAAAATATTTTCGCTAAAACATCTCAATTATATATGAAGCATCAATTTTATCAGAAACTATCATTTCGGAAACTGCAAAAAGCCATTCTATCAAGTATATATTTAAAGCAAATTAGATGATCCATCAAGTCATGGACTACCTATAAGATAAAAGAAATAATGCAGGCTCGAAGGCCTTGTTCTTATTTTAAATTCTATATAAGAATTCAGCATAGTGAACAAAGAGGATTTGAGAATCCCATTCTCATCATCCTTATGAATTTGTGATTAACAAGCACATCATGAAGGCATATCTCTAGATGGCTTAATGCTTTGGGAGTTCCATATCAAAGATGTAACTTAAGTGGAGCAACCTAAGTTTGACAACTGTAATTTTTCAATCTCAACTAAGTAATTGTTTCAATGACAGCATCTAGATATGCATATGAAACTCACATTAAAAAAAAAAAAATGGTTCAAAGCTTTTGATGAAATATTAATGTCCAAGCCCTATAGTTGCTTCTAACAAATCAATCCCAGCTGTTGTTTGTTCATATAATTGTCAAATTACGTTAAATGGCTCGCTAGATGAGCAAAGTATCAAATTGATAGTGCATAGACCTAAACTAATAAAAGGGGTTGCCAAAATAGTTAGCCACCAAAGTATCCACCATATTCATCTATCCTTTCTTGCTATACACTCGAAACTTCAACAGTTCAAAGCTAGCACAGCTCCTCACTAATCATTAACAAATTGTGATAAGCATTTTAGATAATAAATTCAAGAAAGGAGAGATATCAAAACAATTGCTCCATGAAGTATATCAAAATAAATTGTTCTTGCTCCATGAAATATATCAAAATAAATTGTTCTCAACACTCGTGTACTTCTGAAAAAGGAACTATTACATCTCATATTTGGGAAAAAAAAAACTCCCAAAAACCTCCATACTAGAACAAAAAAAAAAATTTAATTTCTCAGGGGCATCAAACCCAAGTTTCGCATAACATCCTCAAGCTAAGTAACAAACATATCAGTAAAATTCAATCCATCAACTAGCTCTCGATCACACAGTATGATTTGGATAAAAAGAAAATCACATGCCGTGATGCTGGAAACATTTCAATCGGTCCAAGGTGAGATCTTTCACCAGCTCTCTCTCTCTCTCTCTCCCTCTCTAAACTTATTTCTTCCTTGCCTACAAAGGAAGGAAATAAAGTATTCTATGATAAAGATTTGTATTTCCTAATGTATTCTTTGGCAATTGCACAGACCTTAAAGAGACGAAACAAAGATGAAAACGACTCACCAAAAACAAGAAAAGAAACTCACGACTCTTTTGCTATAATAAAACTAAGTCCAAATCTGCCCAAAATAAACTCATGACTCTTCTACTCTATTTGCCTAAATCTTTCAACGTCTTCTTCTTTAAGCAAGCCTAGAAAACCCAAAGGGTTGCTTACTAATTCAAGAACATCAACACTCCATCCATGAACATTATGCTTCACTTCATTGGAACTCTACCCACATATTCAAGACTTACGCTCACAGCCATACCATGAACATAGAGGACATCCACAGCAATATATCAAAGCACAGAGCAAAGGCAGCTAAAAACTACAATATATTTGGACTTAGTAGAAAAGAAATCTCACAGAGATGTGGGAATTGGGAGTAAGAAGCAGTGAATAGGACGCCGCTCGCCGCAAGTCGTCGGATGGTGCCAATCAATCGCAGTAACTTGGATGTGTCAAGAAGAAGAGGCAAAAAGGCTCAAAATCACACCCTATTCAAGCAACCATGGAAATTCTTAGGGTTGAGGAAGGAGTCAAAGATAAAGCATGAGCGAGAAAGCCACTGATTACATGGAAAGCCAGTCAATCACAGTTACTTGGACGTGTTGAGAAGATATGCTCGTGCAATCAATGAGGGCCTAGGGTTGAGGACGGAGTTGGAGTCCATGGTAGCGAGCGGATGGAGTTGGAGTCGACGGTAGCGAGCGGACGGAGTGGATGCTGGCAAGAGAAAAGAATCGGAGTCGGAGTTGGAGTTGTTGACGGTAGGGAGGACAAAGTTAGAGTCGATGGCGAGGTGAGCGACGATGTGATTGACAAGAGGATGGAGTCGGAGTTGACGGTGGTAGAGAGGACGAAGTCGCAGTTGACGGTGAGATGAGCGACGATCTGACTGGCAAGAGGACAGCAACAGCGTTGGAGTCAACAATGGCAAGAAGGATGGATTCAGAGTTGATGGCAAGGATGGACGGATTCGGAGTCGACGATGGTAGGGTTTTCGGTTGAAGCGTGGCTTTGTTGAGGAGGATGGACACCCAAATAGAAAAGCCCGAAGTTTGTAGAGGGAGGATGCCCAAATTCTCTTTATTGAAGAGAAGAAGAAATCATTTCTATTTCTATTTCAGAAATAGAAAAGTTAAAAATTTTAACTTCTGATTTTTGCTTCAAATCTATTTCTGGAATAGAAATTTGTTCCAGAAATAGAAAAATGAAATTGCGTTACCAAACAGATTTCTATTCCAAACTTATTCCAAGGAACAAAAAAACAGAGAAATAGAGAAGTAGAAATTTTGACATGCGCACCTTAAGTGACCTTAACATCGCCTCTTGCATGGCCGAAGCGACTAGTGACCAATAATGGAGAGGGTTATGGAGATCAAGTTGGAATGATTGTAGTTAAGACACAAAAAAGACCATGATGTTTAAGTCATAAATAGATTCTATTCTTATCCTAAAAAGTTATCAAATGTGGCCATTCGAATGCTAATTAACATTGCCCCTTTTCATCAATCTGTTTACATTGTCTCGTTCTGGTTAGAGCAAATGAGAGACTTAATGATAAATGAGGTTTCCTCAAGAATCACGACCTAACTGAATCAAGATTTGTTTGTCAATATATTTATAGATAACCCAATTCTATTAAAAACGTCGGCGATGTAGCTTTTATTATGTGTAGAAATCATTCACTAATAAAATGCACATGGTTGTAAATTAATATAATTATGAATGCCTTAATCCTGTTTGAGGAAAAAAATATTTATGCCGACAATAAATAACCCAATTATGTTTAGTAATTTCTTGTCATGAACGGGTTAGGATGAAGGTTTTCGGACTCAATACTTGATCGTAGCCTATCAAAGACTTATTCTAACTTGCATGACTAGTGCCATTACTGACGGATTTAGATAAGGCGGATAACGTCTCACCAATGTTGAGCAACCTAGGTGAGATTCTTCTTCATATGTGTCATGCTAATTGGCCTTAACATTGCCTCTTGCATGGTGAAGCGGGTATTGTGTCACGTAGTGGAGTGGGTTATGGAGATAAAGTCGCAATGATTGTAGCTAAGCCACAAAGAAAACCACGATGTTTAAGTCATATATAGATTCTGTTCTTATCCCAAAAAAGTTATCAAATGTGATAATTTGAATGCTAATTAGCATTGCCTCTTTTTATCTATCTGTTCTCATTGTTCAGTTTTGGTTAGAACAATGAGAGACCTTATGATAAATGAGATTTTCTCAAGAATCACGAACTCACCAAATCAAGAGTTGTTAGTCTATATTTTAAGATATGACCCAATTCAATTAAAAAGTCTTTGGTGTAGCATTTATTATTTGTAGAAGGGTTTCCTCATTCTCTAATCAAATGCATACAATTGCAAATTAACATAATTATGAATGCCTGGTCTCATTCGAGAAAGAAATATTTATGTCGACAATAAATAACCCCATTCTATCTAGTATTTTCTTGTTGTGAACGGGTTGAGATGAAGGTTTTTAGACTCGATACTTGACCGTAACTTGTCAAAGACTTATTCTAATTTGCATGGCTAGTGCCACTACTGATGGATTTAGATAAGGCGGGTAATGTCTCACCGATATTGAGCAACCTAGGTGAGATTCTTCCTCATATATGTCATGCTAAGTGGTCTTAACATCGCCTCTTGCATGGTCGAAGTGAGTATTGTGATGAGTAATGGAATGGGTTATAGAGATCGAGTTGCAATGATTGTAGCTAAGCCACAAAGAAGACCACGATGTTTAAGTCATAAATAGATTCTGTTCTTATCTCAAAAAAGTTATCAAATGTGATCATTCGAATGCTAACTAGGAATGCCCCTTTTCATCATTCTGTTCTCATTGTTTTGTTCCTGTTAGAACAAACGAGAGACCTAATGGTAAATGAGGTTTCTTCAAGAATCATGACCTCACCGAATTAGTCTATATCTTTAGATATAACCCAATTCAATTAAAAATGTCTTCGGTGTAGCATTTATTATGTGTAGAAGTGTTTTCTCATTCTCTAATCAAATGCATACAATTGCAAATTAACATAATTATGAATGCCTCAGTCCCATTTGAGAAAGAAATATTTATGCCGACAATAAATAACCCAATTCTATTTAGTATTTTGTTGTCATGAACGGGTCGGGATGAGGATTTTTTGACTCTATACTTGATCATAGCCTGTCAAAGACTTATTCTAACTTGCATGGCTAGTGCCATTACCAACGGATTTAGATAAGGTGGGTAACATCTCACCAATGTTGAGCAACTAGGTCAGATTCTTCCTCATATATGTCATGCTAAGTGGCCTTAACATTGCCTCTCGCATGGTGAGGCGGGTATTGTGACACATTGTGGAGTGGGTTGTGGAGATCAAGTCGCAATGATTGTAGCTAAGCCATAAAGAAGACTGTGATGTTTAAGTCATAAATGGATTCCGTTCTTATCCCAAAAAAGTTATCAAATGTGATCATTCAAATGCTAATTAGCATTGCCCCTTTTCATTATTTTATTCTCATTATTCTATTTTGGTTAGGACAAACAAGAGACCTAATGATAAATGAGGTTTCCTCAAGAATTGCGACCTCACCAAATCAAGATTTGTTAGTCTATATTTTTAGATATAACCCAATTCAATTAAAAATGTCTTCGGTGTAGCATTTATTATGTGTAGAAGGGTTTCCTCATTCACTAATAAAATGCATACAATTCCAATTTTTTTTTTTTTTTTAAAATTGTGAATGCCTTAGTCCCGTTTGAGAAAGAAATTTTTAGGCCAACGTTAAATAATACAATTTTATCTAGTAATTTCTTGTCGTGGACGGGTCGGGATGATGGTTTTTAGACTCGATACCTAACCATAGCTTGTCAAAGACTTATCCTAACTTGCATGGCTGGTGTCATTACCGACGGATTTAGATATGGAGGGAAACGTCTCACCAATGTTGAGCAAACTAGGTGAGATTCTTCCTCATATATGTCATGCTAAGTGGATTTAACATCGCCTCTTGCATAGCCAAAACGAGTGTTATGATGAGCAATGAAGAGGATTATGGAGATCTAGACATAATGATTGTAGTTGAGCCACAAAGAAGACCACGATGTTTAAGTCATAAATAGATTCTATTCTTATCTCAAAAAAGTTATCAAATGTGGTCATTCGAATGTTAAATAGCATTGCCCCCTTTTATCATTCTTTAGTTATTTTTCTGTTTAGGTTAGAATAAAGAAGAAACCTTATGATAAATGAAGTTTCCTTGAGAATTGCGACATATTCTATTAAAATTTTTGAGTCTATATATTTAGAAGGATTTCCTCATTTATTTATCAAATGCGTAGAGTTGCAAATTAACAAAATTATGAATGCCTTAGTCTTGAATTCCCTTTTCTTGTAAGTCACACGTTGTAACCTATTACTTTCTCTGCAGATTTTTTTTTTTTTAAATCGAAACAAAGATATTCAAAAAAAGTTAAAAAATAAAAAAATAAGCGCCGACTTGTGGTCAACTGATCACAAGTCATGGGATACCACTTGTCAAGGGTTAGTTGTTGTGCATTCAATCAAAAGAAGATAATAAAGTGGGAGGTGACGTTCGGCCCATCGCTTCCTGTCGGCCATTGAATCGACATGGCTCGATATCAGGAACTCAAATCTGGACCGGGCCCACATGAAATCCGGAGTTGGGTAATGATGATACGTGTATTGTGTATGCTTTTGCTTTGTTTGTTTGGGCATGGGACGTCGGAATTTGTTTAGGCCTTTCTTTAAGATCCATGTGGCAATGCAAATTTTAGCAACCTTCCTCTAACAACAATTTTGATTGACGGGTTTATTCATGTTGACCTCGAACATGCCGAGTTATCTAATAATGAAGATAGAAATACACCGAAAGTCTTAAAATTAATAAGAAAATATAAATTAAGGTCTGCATTATTTAAAAAGTATAATTAAATCATTAAATTTGTCAAATCGACACATTCTAGTATCTCCAATCTCATGTTTCTTAGGATGTGTGGTGCCGACATAACTTTTTTTTTAATTATTTATTTGAAGAGAGACGCTGACGTGGCATCTTTTCTTTCCTTGGTTCAACATCTCCTTCTTCCTTTGGACTCAAGCTCTTCCATGCCATGAGTGTCAATCGAGCTTGAGTGCCCACAGCAGCTGTGAGCTTCAAGCTCGAGTTGACAACGAACAACCATAGTTGCAAGCTTGTAATGATCCCATGTAATCTTCATGTGTAGAGCCACTCTGAGAACGGACTTAGGGTGGAAATCATCGACTGCAATCTTCATGGCGTTCATCTTTTCTTTTTTTCTATATCTAGATGTGTAATCGACGATCGCACCAAAACTGATGACCACGACATCGGAAAATCGAGCGCTTGTAGCTTTCTCTTGCGCTTTAGAATTCTTGATTGGAGGAGGCACATTTAACGTGGAGAAGGAGAAGAGGATAGAGAGAGAGAGAGAACAAAGAGGAAATCTGCTTCTTCAGGTGCAGCTACGGACAATCGCA
Source organism: Eucalyptus guilfoylei (assembly GCA_016097605.1). NCBI lineage: Eukaryota > Viridiplantae > Streptophyta > Magnoliopsida > Myrtales > Myrtaceae > Eucalyptus > Eucalyptus guilfoylei. The sequence continues at coordinate 20,566,805 of CM027869.1, read as the reverse complement.
GGGAGGGAGAGATTGATAGAGTTTCCGACGAGAAAGCGCCGTCGTTAGGTCATATGAAAAAGGTTCCCAAGCAGCCGGAACGCACTGTTGAACTTCAACCGGATGATGTAGGTGGTGTCGGCGGACGCGGTGGAGCATTTCGCTCGCAAGTCGTTACCATGGAAGAGCTCGAGCTCCAAGGAAGCAAAAGAAGCTGGACCAACAAAGAAGAAGATGCCACATCGGCGTCTCTCTCTTAAAAAAGACAAATACAAAATACCACATAAGCGCCATTTGTCTCAAGAAAAGAAAAGAAAAACTTATTTCTTTTTGAACTTTACTAGTATAACAGTCTTTGATTATTGTGAGAATAACAGTTTATTATGAGTCACGAATTCTTAAAGGATTGGAACTCATAACATTTTATAATTATTTGTTATTTGATTTTTTGTGGCATAATCCACCATATCTATTGAAGATTTTTAGCTGATAAACCCATAGCAGATCAATTAAATTCTTGAATTATTCTAACAGTAGATTAAATATTGTCACTCAATCATTTATCTTTTCTTGTAGTTAAATTGGACGGAGTTAACGGAGGTACTTATTGTATAAATTTAATAAATTTTAGGATTTGATTGTACTTTTTAAAAATTGTAGAATTTAATTATACTTTTGCAATAAATTTTATAACTTTTAATCACCTATCCCTATAATAAATGTGTATAATGTCCATGATTATAAGTTTACGACTTCCACAAAGGAGGAGCCTAGTCGAAAGAAGTTTTCTCGAACCAATTGATGGAGCGAAAAAAATACAGCCCATATCTAAATGACACTAGAAGCTACCGACCCCTTTATGTTTTCTCCGATTTTAGCCACCCTCATGAAAGTACCATTGCTTAAGCGCACACGTTAGAGACGGAGACAGAGTAGATTGAGTGATTAAATGGCTTATGTAAAAATGAATTTGATCTAGCATCCAAACCACAACATCTACAATCCTGAAAAACAATTTTCCAATGTGGAAAAACAACATGCTATTGCCAGGTTTGGTGTGGAAGAATGGCAACAATAGGAGAATAAGGAGAGAGAGAGAGAGAGAGAGAGAGAGAGAAGAAAATAGGATAAACACATTTCCTTCATTGAAACTCAATGAAATAGACATCTAATACCTAATATTGGAGGTTTTACCTTGACATTTACGATATGGACGAATGGGTTGGCCTCCATTTGCGGGTCACCGATCCCCAGGTCTTTGTACCTTGTGAGCCCTACCTCGTCAATAACATTCACAAGATATAGTAAATTAATAAGTTAGGTCTGCCCATAAAATTAGGCCCCGAAATGAATATGAGCTCAGTCAAATTGTTATCCACATCAATCCATGTCAACAAAGTAGGATGGAATCAATAGCTTCCATAGATGGCATTCTATTAATCGTGTATGCCGCGTGACCGTGACACACAGTCTCCCCAAAAATTTCAGGAATTGAAGCTTGATACTTAAGAGCTCGAGCAACTTCTAACAAATGACGGTGTTTCCTTTCTACAATCCCATTTTGTTGAGGAGTATAAACACAGGAGCTTTCATGAAGAATGCCATTGGAAATGAACAATGAAGAACATTCATGATTAAAGAACTCGTGCATTGTCGTACGAACCCGTTGTACGGATTTGTTAAACTGATTTTTGATCGTGACAATGAAATTTTGAGATGTGAAAGAACTTGGGCTTTGGATTGCATAAGAAAAACCCAAGTTGCTCGAGTATGATCATCTACAATAGTAAGAAAGAAGCGTGACCCATCACGATGAGGGGTGTGATATGGGCCCCGAGATGTCCATGTGCAATAGAGAGAAGGCTCTAGCAAAGCACGTGATGTACTTTGTGGAAAAGACATTCTAGACTGTTTAGCTAATGGGCATATAGGGCACTTAGGATGAGGAAAAGTGGCGCCGTGGCCTAGACGCCGATGAGATAAAAAAATATCTTTATTATGATTGGCATTACATAAGATGCTCTTATTGAAGGAAAAATTCTTTGGAAATGCCGTCCGTAAATAAAGTCCCTCGAAATTCCTACCCGAGCCCATCAGTGTCCCAGTCAAAGGGGCCTGAAACAGACAAGTGTCAGAATCAAAAATGACCTGACAGAAATTGTCTTGACAGATCTTGGATACAGAAATGAGATTGAACTGAAAATTTGGAATGAAGAGGACATTTTTAAGTGTGATGGAAGGACTCAGTTTAACATCCCCAATTTTATCTACTGAAATATCACTACCATTTGGGAGGCGAACGGTAGTGTGATTTGAGGATTTTTCTAATTTAGAGAAGAACCGTTCATCACAGACTATATGGTCACTAGCACCTGAATCAATAATCCATGCGTTGCTCGAAATATTCAGCTCAAACAATAAGAAATACCGCATAGCTAGGGATTTTTCTTGAATGCCCATCGACTTAAGGTCCGCATGATTTGTTGGAGTTGGTCATTGTTGATGGGTTGATTCACCTTAGCATTTGCTGCTACAGAATTTCCAATAGAAAATTCTCGTTCCTTCTTCTCCCCGGTCTTCCATGTAATTTCCAACAATTTTCTTTTGGTATGATAAGGTTTTTGCAATAATCACAAAATTTACCTTTCCATTTGTTTGAACTATTTACGGTCGAAGATGCGGCCAAATTTGGACCGTTGGATCGCTTTAAAACGGACGTCGATGGTCCGTCAGATCGCGGCGCCGCAAGGGCGAAATTTGAGCCGTCCGATCGCGCGAAGGAACCTTCCACCGTCAGATCCAAAGATTGGATCTTGGCCATTCAATCCTCGAAGCGCTCGAGCCGTCCGATCTCCCGAAATGATCCCGCCGCCCATTTGAGACATATAAAAAGTCTCATCTTCTTCCTCCCGAAACCCTAGCATCCCCGCCCTTTCGAAAATCCTCCATGGCCGGATCTTGAGGACAAGAGCCGCCGCTCCGACGAAGCCTTGGCCGCGAGAACGACGCGCCGCCACTCTTCACATACTCGACGACGCCGGCCTCTCGGGATTCTTCTTGAACCGCAAGCCGGTATATGCGGCCGAGCGGCGGACCGGATCCATGGCCAAGATCTGGCTACGAAACGGTAAGTAGGTTTCATTCAACACGAGTAGGAACCGTGTAACCTTCTCCCGATCTCTCATGGCCCGTATTGAGCCAAGGTCGCCCGGGTCCCTCTAATTTCTCCTCGTCATGTCGATTTCATTCCATAGGGCAGAGAGTTTGTTGTAGATTGGCTTGAGATTGATAAATTTCCCCGCTTGAGATTTGATAATGCTTGCGTTAGAGTGAAAATTTTCGCTCTATCGAGCTTGCCATACATTTCCCGTAAATTCTCCCAAAAATTTTTTGCATCTTCGGTCGGTGGTACTCCGGCCGCGACTCCGCCGTGAGGCAATTTCTATCCAGTCCGAACAAGTTGGTTGCACTTGCGCCATTGTCGTGCAAGCCGCTCGTCGGACGGACGGACTCGTGCCGTCCAAAAACCGTCCTTGTCTTTGGTCACGAGCGCCGCCGAGCTCGCGAGACCACAAAGAGTAGTTCTCCGGTCCCCGACAGCCGGAGATCGGGCGCAACTCCGGTCCGTCCCGGTCGGTGTACTGTGCCGGGTCTCCAAGTTCCGGCCGACCGCCGACTCCCGTGAGACCCGCAAAGGAAAAAAACCGGTCCGTAGGTCGGGTAGGGATTGTTCCCCCATACCCAGACCCGAACCACTCGACAGGGGAAGGACCGGTTCGCTCCGTATCCGTGACCCTCTCCGGGTATGTGCGATGAGTTTTCCTCTAGCCCACCAATCCTTCGGTCGATTTGAGGTGAATTCCGAGTCGAACCTCCTTGATTTGGCTGAATTGATACGGTACCCACCGAATGTATGGTCCCGTGAGGGGATTTCCGGGATTAAATCCCGTGTTGAGTCGCACAGCCGCGGCGAGGCCCGTTTGACTTTCCGATGGATTCATCTCGTTGTTCCGTAGGGATGACATCTCCTCTTTGATTGTTGAGAGACGTGGATTTCCCTCGAGAACGCTTGAAGTTGAATCCTCGCATTCGACATGATTTCTCCCTAAAAAGGCGTTGCGGAAGCTAGGCCAAGGCGGAGGCTCGATACCATGTCGAAAAATAGAAAGCTTGGAGTTTGGGAGAATTGTATCTTCGCTTTTCTATATTCCTTTCAATATGTAATTACAATCTATTTATAATACATAGTGTCTAAAATAACAAAGGAATAAAAATATACACAATATCCCAAAGATGTACATAAAATATTCCCTACAATCAAAGAGTCAATTAAGATCAATCGACATCGGCAACAGCATCTTCAACATGCTATTGCTAAGGAAGAAGGAGAAGAATGGAAATAGGAGAGAGAGAGAGAGAGAGAGAGAGAGAGAGAGAGAGAAGAAAATAGGATAAACACATTTCCTTCATTGAAACTCAATGAAATAGACATCTAATACCTAATATTGGAGGTTTTACCTTGACATTTACGATATGGACGAATGGGTTGGCCTCCATTTGCGGGTCACCGATCCCCAGGTCTTTGTACCTTGTGAGCCCTACCTCGTCAATAACATTCACAAGATATAGTAAATTAATAAGTTAGGTCTGCCCATAAAATTAGGCCCCGAAATGAATATGAGCTCAGTCAAATTGTTATCCACATCAATCCATGTCAACAAAGTAGGATGGAATCAATAGCTTCCATCTGGCTTTCAAGGGTCGGGTGTGTTTCACTAATTGATTGGAGGTTACAGTTCCTATCAACGTTTAATAGGGTGATTTTGTTTTACTAAAGACTTGATAATAAAGAAATTTTTTTTTATGTAAATTATTTTCAATGAAAATGGTTATTTTTATCAGTTGAGTGGTTTAAGGAAAATGATTTTCTTTAACTAGAAGAAGAACTCGGCTTTCTCCTAATCAAAGCTTATTTTTTAATCATGGAAAACATTTTCTGTAAATCGATTAGTTTTTTGTCATTTAAAAATTGGAATGTAGGAAAATAATTTTCTAGAAATAAATTTTTTATTAAGACAAATGAATCTTTAGTATTCAATGAAAATTCATGATTGGTACATCTTACTCTAGATAGAGTAATTGAGATGGATCATACATCATTAACTAATCGTCATTTTGATACCGACTAAAATTAAATCAATTCCATTACGTTGATTTAGGCAGTTAAATGTGTACGTGAATTATGCGCACAACACTCGTTTGATCTCTCATTCTAGGAGGCATAGAAAATTCCGTGCAGCTAAGATCTATTACGTGGGTGCGGAAGAAACTTACTTAGGAAAGCTTCCTCATTTTTCCTAAATTAAAAAAAAAAAAAAAAAAGTTCAAGTTTGCCCCACATGTGCCCAGAAAAAAATTAATTATTTGATATGAGATTTTATTTATTTCACGAAAAATGAATTATTTGGAAAATATATTCCTAAAAATGATCAATTAAAATGATTAATCAATTGAAAACGTTATAATTTATGTTTAAAATTTTTTGTAGAGAATGAAAATATTTTTATTCATTTATTTTTGCAAGTGATACCAATGATCATTTTTAAGAAATGTTCTCTAAATCGTTCACTTTTCTAAAAGGTAAAAACAAACGGAGCCTTTGATGATATGATGGTACATTGGCATAGGATGAGTCACGGAGCAACGGTGCAAAATTTATTTTATATATATATACATGTCCCACAATCGAATCCACTGGGAGCTAAACATTCCTTAAACCATGCACCCAATCAAAGCAATAATGATTAATTAGTACCTCTTTTTCAAAAGGTCGATGATTGATGCTCCGACTTAGTGCGTCCCTCGTGAAGCCTCACCAAAACCAATTGGTAAAAAAAAGTCTCATCATGCTCCGCCGATTAGGCAAAGTGGGCTTTATACTTATTTCTTTTGAGAAAAAAACAAAAACAGAGACAAACGGCTAGTTTGGTAAATTAAGAAGCTTCAAAACAATAGTAGATGGAAAAAAGAAATAAGGACTTCATGTTTATTATCGCTCAATTTCGCTCACATCCTATAGGTATTTTAATGAAATGACTATATTAGACGAGTTCGACTGTAGGAATTTTGAGAAACCATGCCCGGATTCCTCGGAAAAGTACAAACTCTCATATAATTTCTGTACCGGGATTGATTATCTCCTCCCATATTATTTATAACCTACTAATCTAGGAAAGTTTTCTGGTTTATGAAGCTGTTGCTGTTGTCATGGAGAAGATTAAAAGCGTACCCGCAAAGTGATATAGGCCACGTGCTGTGGTCCTGTGGATTCGCCAGTAGTCAAGCCACATCCCCTATAATACAGCTTTTCCATGGCCAAAAAACCCACAAATACACCTCTCCAGGCTCTCCTTTTCCAAAAATTCCCATGACACAACCAAGCTTTTTTGTCACATCAGTTGGAATTTCTCTATGATTAGGTAAAAGGGTGGGGATGAACGGCTATTCGTACCAAACTCCTTCAAGTCTTGCGGCAAGGTTTCATATTCGTTATAGATATTAAAATGATTCGATTTATCTAAAAATGGAAGTTTGATCAATGGATGAGTTTGTAACCGCTTTCCAATTGACACAAGCAAAAAGATATTTCACATGAGATAGCAATTCATCAAGATATAGACTGGCTAGATGTTTATTGATGACATTGCTTAAACTTGTGATTATGCATAAGGAGACGCGGCCTCACTAACATTAGATCATCACTCCAACGATAAAAAGTTTTCTTTAGCTTGGTGTTAGGTAGAAAAATTTAATGCATTTGGTTCACTTTTCATGGATAGTGTCTTTTTTAAAATTATTTTGCATTTGAGATAATTCGATCCTTTTACCATATCCTTGTCAATCATAAATGCTCCCATGCGTCTGAAATCTACAATAGACTTTCTCTAACTATAAAAACTGAAAATATGTCAATTCTTATCCATTCCAGGTTCATTTGTGCTGACTGGACCTTGAATTTTCACACTTGCCTTGCCTCGCCTCTCTCACCTCCCATTTGTATTTCCTAAAAAAAGTCATATAATATGAGGAATACAAGATTGTCTGTCCTACCCACGAGACCGGGGGACGTCATGGTCGGCGCTACGTGGCACCGCGATAGTGGTCATGGCCTCTCTGTCAGCTGCGCATCTTTCGGCCACAGGAAAGAAAAAAGGGAAATCCCACCGTCCCGATCGTAGATCGCCGCGAAAAAGTGAATCCCCATGAGTTAAGTAAAGCTCTCCTTGACGCCCCGTCAACCTCGCTAAGTTTTCAACTTTAAAACTCTTTCCCTCTCTCTATCTCTCCATAAATAGAGGAGACGTTCTTGAATCTTCTCGCTCATTGACTGCATCAAGAAGCACAAACGCTCACCACCTCAAATCCAACACGAAAAGAAGAGAGCTCTCTGTGTCTTTCTTCAGTTCTAGCTTAGAGCTTCAAAGGGTCCCTCTCCAATGGCGCGATACTACGGCAACAACGGCTACTACTCCTACTACGCCGACTACCTCTCCCTCCCGCCCTTGCACCTCTGCTTCTTCGTCGGCGTCCTCTTCCTGGTGCTGGGCTTCTCGTGGTACATCAACTACGAGTCGGTGGTCGAGGACATGATGTCCCAGCTCAAGCTCTTCCTCATGCTCTGCCCCGTCGTCCTGCTCCTCCTCGTCCACTTTCTCTCGAACGACGCGGACCGGAACCGGGTGCCCTTCTTCCTGGCCATGCCCGAGCGGGACTCGCTCCACCGCGCTGGCGGGTCGCCGTGGGGCGTCGCGGCGGTGCTGGTGTTCCTGATCTTCATGGTATCCTACCAGTCCTCGCTGCAGGAGCGCTGGTTCCCTCTCTTGTCTAGGTGATTACGAGTCGAGTTTCAAGTCGAGTTTCAAGTATATCAGTGCGTTCTTGTGTATGTATTATAAGCGTTATTAGCGAGGAGAGATCAAACGTGCGAGCGTAGTCGTGAGGGGTGCGGGCTTGTTAGATTTTTCGTAAGTTTACAAGCCATGCTTCCTCGGATCTGATCTTCTGAAGTCTGTGTAAATTGTAGTCTGGTTCAGTTTGGGGATGATAAGGATATACTACGTAGCGTGTCTTTCTGAGTTTCTTGTCTTAATTAATCGGTGATCAGCATGATTAATCAGGTGGAGTTCATCGTGCTTTTGTTTTGATCGTAAGCTCGGAAAGGAGAGGCTAAGAAGGGCTATGAACATCAGCTTAATTAATCATTGACCGGTCTTCGCCTTCTTGATTTTTCCGGACTTCATGCTGATGATTCATTGACCCTAAACATTTCGCATAGAGTTGATCGTTGGGCAGTGATGGACCGGCCCAAGATCTCAAGCTAGGCAAATTGGATATTAATCATAAGGCCCGGCTCATTTCGATTGTGTTTTGACTGCCAGGCTCTTGATCACGTGTGGTCCGAGTCTGGTCAGGTGTTTGGGTGATGACTCTTTGAGGTTTTGGATCTCTTTTTTTCTTGGTTCGAACGTTTTGAGGTTTTGGGTTCGATGTCCAACAACGGCGGGGAAACACCATGCATATTTAAAACCTTCTTTTACATAGTAGTAAGATGAGAAATATGAGAAGGCAATGGCTCTGTCACTCTCACAAGCACTCTCCATCTGCTATTTCCCCCTTAAAACAGGCAAATCAATGTTTCCAATTTTGCGGGAAAACATTTGTTTGAAATTTAACAATTAAGGTCCATTTATTTGAAAAAAAAATTATTTTTCAAATTATTTTTCCCACTTTTGTATTTAGATGATACAATATTAATTGATTTATGAAAAATATTTTTCAAAAATTGAAATTAACAAGTTTAAATTGGAGAAACTGATTTTCTTTTTAGTAAGAAGTAAATTACTTTTTTTAAATTATCAAACAAATAAAAATTAATCATTTTTTAGAAAATGTTTTCCTTTATCTACGCCTCAAGTATTGTTGAAAAGTGATATTTTAACAGTGACAAATTCTAAAAGATAAAAAAAAAAAAAAAAATTGCCCACATTAAAAAAAAAGTAACAGCACTGACGCGTATAATAAACGCATCAACAAAATGAAACGATGGCATCTATCAAGAATTTCAAATGATGTTGATTTTTGTTTTAGTTTTTTTAATCAAGAAGTTGTCTGTTTTAATGAGAAAATAGAACAAAAAAATGAGTAGCCCCCAATTGAGAGAGTAATGATTAGTGAACCGAGTTCTCTTTCGCCCCAAACCAAAAGATAGTGTTTCAAATCGATGATTTTAAGTGAATCCGTCAATTTTTAGGGATGAAAAACTTAACGATGGGTTATTTTATTCCTTCAGTAAATAAGTCATTTGCCTCTTGGGGTCATTTGAAAAGTGAGGATATTTATGTTTTGCGTGTAACCTATGCATTATCTTTGAGAGTTGGCCGGAAGTATTATAAGAGAAAACACTTTTAATGCCATAAAAAGAACTATAAAAAAATTGCCAAGTTCAATATTCCATGACCTCGTCATTCCGTAATAAAATAACCATGAATTTACTTTTCAATATTTCTTTAGTTATGGTCTTCAAAATCTCTTATTAAATAACGGTAAGGTCATATCAGCAGGGTTATTAGCATGATTAGAGGTTAAATGATTTGAGCTTTCTCACTGCGATGCTTTTCTACATGCAAAAAGTGGAACCTGTTGCATCAGCTTCACTTTTGATTTCGGTGTTCTTTCCCTTTTGCTTTTCCAAAAGTGTGACTTTAATTGCGAATAAGCCAGTTTAGCATTGATGGAGAGTAATTCACTTTGTTTTCCCCGTTCGAGTGTATAACGATGGGGGTGATGGCAACGACTGCCACCACCGCCGTTCATCGCTCTCCTCTTCGCTTGCCGCGTATTTGTGTGTGCGCAAGAGAGTTCTTCTAAGTTTGATGTTGGATAACCCTGGCACAAATATGACCATATGCCATCATTCTAGACTCTAATAACACATTTTCTTTGATGTACGTGAACTTAATGATTTATGTGTCTCTGTAATGATTAGTCAAAATGAAAGATTTCAGTTATTCACACGGGGAAAAAAAAGATAAGACAAAATCACATAAAAAGTTTAATTTGAGAAAGTTGGATACGTGATTAGGTACATATTGTAAGTAGTCCAAATCAACATGTGATATATGAAGTTGATGCCTCCATAAGAATAGCGATTCTCCAAAGTCAGGATCCTGTAATCTTACGAAAAGTAAACCTCTCGAACACTTCAACAGCAAGCAAATTGGACGGTTCAAATTTATTAGATTCATTTTGGTTTGAAGTGGCAGTATTTTTTTTCAAGGGCATGCTTATCATTATGTAATCTTAGTCCACAGGCTTTGAATGTATCTGAAACCTCAACCCGAGAGTAAGATTGGACTCTAGCACTTTGGAATATGCATTATGATAAATTCCAAAAGTGAGTTCTCAACCAACCCAACATTGAAAAGTTTCGAGTCTTATTTAGAACAAGATTACAAGGGGAATGCCGAAAATGTATTTAACATTTTTTTCTCACTGACAATTTTTTTATCTCTATATTTAGGTAGATAAAATCTCAAATTGGTATACTTGTAATAATTTTATTCTAAATTAATTTTTTGACTATAAAATATCCCAAATCGATACATTAGTTAGTAGTCTAAATCAGCATACGATGTATGAAGTTGATGTCTTTAATAGAATAGCGATCTTCCAAATTTAGGATCCTGTAAACTTAGGTAAAGTTTAGGCCCTCGAACACTTCAACAAAAAGCAAATTGAACAGCTCAAATTTATTTTAGTCATTTTGGTTTGACGTGGCAGTACTTTTTATTTTTATTTTTATAGTGCATACTTATCATTACGTAATCTTAGTCCACAAGCTTTAAATATATTTCAAACCTCAACCCAAGAATAAAGATTGGACTCTAGCACTTCGGAATAGGAACTGAGATAAATTCCGAATTGAATTCTCAACCAACCCAAAATTCAAAAGTTTCGGTGTCTTATTTAGAACAAGATTATAAGGAGAATGCTGAAAACATGCCTAACATTTTTTTCTCACCAACAATTTTCTTATCTCTAAATTTAGAAGGATTAATATTATAAAAACCCTCAAATTGATTCATTCATGACAAATATATTCCAAACTAATTTTTTGATTAAACCCAAAACTGGTAGATAAATTTATATACTAGATTGTGATTTTTCGCAATATTAATTTAATTTAACGGAAACTAATGGAAAGTAAATTTGTTACAATATACTGATTTGAGGTTTTTTGTGATTAAAAAATTAGTTTAAGGTAAATTTGTAATAGACATATCAGTTTAGGAGTTTTTGGTGTTTAAAAATTTAGTTGAGGGTAAATTTATGACGGACGTACAAGATTGGAGTTTTTTGTGCTATTAATTCTATTTTTTTTTTTTTTTTGGTCTTAAGTGGTATTAATTCTATTTGGAAATACATTTTTTGCACCTTGAGTTTTAGCTCTATAGATCCCTTTTGCACGCTGATTTTACTTAACCGTTTATCTTTCTCATTCCCAAGTTTGTCATTTCCTTTCCTAGAATACTCAGAACTAAATAATAAAATCTCGGCCCTTCCGAAACTATCAGACCGAGCTCATCCACCACCGCTACCGGCCGCTGTCACCGTCACCGCCCACCACATGAGGACTTCTCCCCAGCTCGCTGCCGATGATGACCCCCTATCCATCTCCATTCCTGAGGCTGCAACCAACTCCCCGCAGTGTAAAAAAGAATTGACCAAACCAAATTCGAACCCAAATCGAACAAAAAAATTCGAGTCTTTTCGGTTGGGGTATGTAAGTAAAAGGAACGGTACGATTCCGTTCAGTTTCGAGTCAAAAGCCCAAATCCATCAAAAACACATAACTGAACATGGAGTTTGAGCTTGTTTTTTCCTTTCGTTATTTAATGATTCCTGGACTCAGGTCGCACCAAGATGCAAAACAACATTAACTCACTCTCAGCCATCACTCCAGTGCAAAACATAGCCGCTTGTTTCTCACACCTTAACGAAGTGATGAGCCTCCGGAGGAGCAAACTGCCACAAACCATCACTCCTGCTGAACCCGAATCGAACCAGGAGCCCAATCCCTTTCACGAGGAGATTGACAAACCTCGATTCACTTTTCCAGCACTTTGCAACCAATTATCAGGAAGCAATCAACCAGTGTAAGAAAATTGAGAGCAATCAATTCAAGCAAGAAACTAGAATACAACCCAGACTGAAATACCCCCTCGAAAAACAGAACGAAACAGAGATCCAAATATCTCCTCCTTAGTACAGGGAATCAGCATGTAGGGTCAGCTTGTCAGTACAAAAATTTCTTTGGCTCAAGTCGGTCGCCAAGAAAGAGCAAATGAACGTTGTAACAGACACTGATGTAGATGCAGGAAAACAAAGGAAGTTTTATGGCTGCGGAGTCTTTTTTGTCTACATCATTTCTCAAACTCAGTTGTTCTAGCTGACTATGCATCGTTTACTTGGATTGTTTTGGCTTCGAAACAAGTTCACTAATGTGTTTGCGGAACACTGAACACACTCACGAGTACAGAAAAGGAAACCTGAACAGCTCCATCATCATCTTTCTTTTTCAATGGATTCGCTTTTCTCCTTTCTAAGTTTTCCATCATCTCTCATAATTCATCGTCCATGTCGTCATACTCGGGCAGCGCAAGGGAATTCTTTGTTGATCCTAAAGCTGATTTTTCGATGATCCATGAGACCAGATGTTGGAATCAATAGATGAATAGTTCTAGTTATTGATGCAACGATTCTTCAACCATCGAAGTTCATTTCCTCTTGCATTCACATTTGAAATAATGCTCAAGCTCCTCGTCATGGCTGTTTTGATTATTGAAGCGCAACAAACTATGCCTCCAAGACGTAAAGAAACTGAACTCCTCTGTAGATTCATGAATTAGGGAAACAAACACCACATTTTTAGACCAAATATAATTTTTTTAAGCAGAAAGGAAGACTAACTCCGTGGCGCCCTAATTTAAAATAATTGTCGATTCACGATACAATGGTCGTCCAATCATCTTGTATAGATGTGAAGTTCTTCTGAGAAAAGAGTGATCGCCACCCCACAGCACTAAAAGTGTTCCGAGCGCAGAGTCTAACTTGGAGGCAGCTAAATGGGGGCGATATAGCACGTTTTGATCGCCATCGTAAAATATTCCATAGTACTTTCATTCCTCAACTCGATCAAATCGAATCAATTTTTTAATCACGTGCTTGTTTTCAAATACAAATGTCCCGGCAAGGTTAACGAATGTTCCTGTTTGTATTGTCAGCAGAAAGACCTTCATGAGATGTCAACGGAGGAAGTACCACAATATTACACCTCTCTCTCGGGGGCTCTGCGGTTTCTCGCTCCTCACCCTCCTCCTCCTCTTCCTTCCAGTTGAGCACCACCTTCGCGAACGAATGCTTAGCTCTGTCCATCTCGCTTCCTTCATCGTTTGCATCCTCTCTCTGTGTCTGAAAGTCGCATGTTGGGTTGGATTCGCACCTAACAAGTGCGTTGAGGTGAGAGCACACAATCTCTCTCTCCAGTCCACTTCTCCCTCCACAACCCCTCTTTTCTTTATTCTTATCTTTGTTCACAGTAAGCAAGAAAGAAAGCCATAAAAGGAAGCAGAAGAGACACCCTCACTTTGATTTGCTCTCGCGATTTGCTAATCTTGATCCTTCTCAAGATAGGTCTCTCCATCGCTTAATTCATCCGTGGCCCTTTTCCACTGTTACCGTCTCGTACAGTTTCTGCCATCAATCATTTTGGGGTTCTCTTTCGGGTGCTCTGTTTCTTCATATGGGTGTTCGACATTTGCTGTGGGTGGTCGTTGCCGTCTCTTGGCTATGCCTCCAAGGGCGGGTCCTGCACTCTCTCGAGGACCTTGTATGCAATTCAAGTGATTCCGAAGCATTGCTAGACTTGATGAGCAACTTTGAGTCCCCAGTCGACGGCTGGGGACTCAATGTGTCCGCCAATTGCTGTGACTGGCTGGGCGTAGTGTGCGAGTCTTCATCTTCTCTTGGCCCGAGAGACCGTCCCTCCAGTTCGGGCAGAGTGGTTGAGTTGGTCCTCACAAGCAAGAAGCTTGCGGGCAACCTCTCGGACTCACTCGGCAAGTTGGATCAGCTGAAATTCCTCAATCTCTCTCACAACTTCCTCAGGAGTACACTCCCCGAATCGCTTCTCCATCTCCCTAATTTGCAGGTCCTCAATCTCAGCTGCAACAAATTCTCAGGACCGGTCCCCAAAAGTGCCAATTTGCCCTCGCTCCGTGTTTTCGACATCTCTAAGAACTCTTTCAATGGGTCTCTGCCCGTGTGGATCTGTGCAAACTCGACTGGCATTCAGGTGCTTAATCTGGCTTTCAATTGTTTCTCTGATGTTATCCCGCCGGGACTTGGCAATTGTAGCTCATTGCAGAACCTCTCTCTGGCCAAGAATAGTCTCACGGGCGGGATCAGTGAAGATATCCTCACTCTGGGTCAGTTGGTCCAATTGAGCCTCCAGGAAAACTTGTTTTCTGGGCCACTCGATCTCAGGATCGGAAATCTCACGGAACTGGTTCAGCTGGACATGTCATCAAACGGATTCACGGGGTCAATTCCGGATGTGTTTCAGAAGATGAAGAAGCTGCAGTACTTCATAGCTCATGTCAATTGCTTCACGGGCCCCATCCCGTCTTCCTTGTCCAATTTGCCATCGCTCAGGGTTCTCAATTTGAGGAACAACTCGCTGACAGGTAGGATAGGTCTTAACTGTTCGCCATTGAGCAGTCTGGAGATTCTGGATTTAGGTTCCAACAATTTCAGGGGTCCTTTCCCTGAGGATTTGCCCAATTGCCGGCAGCTGCAGAAAGTGAACCTTGCACGAAACAAGTTCACAACCCCGATACCTCAAAGCTTCAAGAACTTCTCCAGCCTCGCTTACCTGTCGATATCGAACACGAGCCTATCGAACATCTCATCTGCACTCGGGATCCTTCAGCACTGCAGCAATTTGACAGTGTTGGTTCTCACTCTAAATTACTTTGATGAAAAATTGCCCGGGGATGTAAGTTTGAGTTTTCCAAAGCTTGAGGTTCTTATGATGGCGAATAGTCGACTGAGGGGTTCCATGCCCCGGTGGGTGCGTGGATGCACCCGTTTGCAGTTGCTGGATTTGTCCTGGAACAGATTGGGTGGAACGATCCCCTCGTGGATCGGCGACTTCCAATCTCTCTTTTATCTGGACTTATCAAAAAACTCGTTCGTGGGCGAGATCCCAAAAGAGATAACCGGATTGCCTGCCCTCATCCACAGGAATATGTCGATCTCGCTACCTTCTCACGTTTTTCCAATATTCCGGCCAAGGAATATGAACTCGGGGGTGCTGAAGTACAAACGATTTACAAGCTTTCCATCGACTGTGGATCTCGGAGGCAACTCTCTCGACGGATCAATCTGGCCGGAGTTCAGGAATTTGAAAGATGTCCATATCTTGGTTCTTAGCAATAACTTCTTATCAGGTTCGATTCCGGACAGTTTATCCGAAATGACTAGCCTAGAGACTCTCAATCTGTCTTACAACAATCTGTCTGGAAGTATACCTTCCTCGTTAGTGCGCCTCACCTTTCTGTCCAAGTTTAGTGTTGCACATAACAATTTGTCCGGGCCAATTCCTACAGGGGGTCAATTCTCGACCTTTCCCAGTTCGAGTTTTGAAGGAACCAAACTGTGTGGTGATCATTGTGCTCCATGCCCAAGGAGTCAAAGTCATCCTGGATCAGCCGATCATAGTCAAAATCATTCTAAATCTGCCGATCATGCCATGAGCGATAGAAACCTTGGAATGATCATTGGACTTGCATTCGGAATGGCCATTGGAATTACATTGGGAACAACTAGGATCGGTGATTCATGTTTACGTGTGATAATGAGATTTTGTTATCATCTTAAGTCATGTTGATAAAAACTTCAAAAGAAAATTGTAACGTACTATTTTGTTGGCATGTCGCTAAATTTGGTCATTTACAGCTCAATTCTCTTAAAAACCTTCAACTTTAGCTGGGTTCCAATTTTGGCCTAATTTTTTTTTATCTCGTAAAAATCAATCAAACTGATCCCGTTAAGGGTGTGATGTATCAATTCCACATGTGCATTACCCACAAATCTCCTGCCGACGTGGATTTTAGGCACTGAAGCCCTGCCATTTCGGTCGGCGTCATTTCGTGCGGTTGAATCCCCAATCTCTTTGCCAGTTCCATTCTTGAAGAAGGAGACGCATGTCGGCCGCCTTCAAGAGCTTCAGTAGGAAACTGCACGAAACAGCTCCTTTCTCTGCGGTAAAAAAGCTAATTATCAACACCATGACAATTTACAAACCAGTCCTTCGAAGCGAGCTTTTAATTGTAAAGAGTCCGAATCCCAGTCTTGCTTCTTCACATTCCCAGCTCTCGATATGTTTGGCAGCCACCGAGACGTGTAAATTCTTCCTGGCATTGCCGAACAAATTGAAGATTCTCTTCATGAAATAAAGAAAGCACCGTTCTAAGCGTAATTAATGAGGAGAGATCAATTGTGCGAGTGTAGTCGCGAGGGGTGTGGGCTGGTTGGATCTTTTTGTAAGTTCACAAGCCATGCTTCCTCAGATCCGATCTTCTAAAGTCTCTGTAAATTGTGGTCTGGTTCAGTTTGGGGAGGATAAGGATACACTACAGAAGTGTGTCCTCCTGAGTTTCTTGTCTTAATTAATCGGTGATCAGCATGATTAATCAGGTGGAGTTCATCGTGCTTTTGTTTTAATTGTAAGCTCGGAAAGGAAAGGCCAATAAGGGCCATCAAAATCAGCTTAATTAATCACTGACCGGTCTTCGCTTTCTTGATTTTTCCGGACTTCATGCTGATGATTCGTTGACCCTAAGCATTTCGCTTAGAGGTGATCGTTGGGCAGTACCGGACAGGCCCAAGATCTTGAGCCAGACTAGAGTTAAAGACAAATTAGATTTCGATCATGAGGCCTAGCTCATTCCGATTGTGTTTGACCGTCGGGCTCGTGACCAGGTGAAGTTTGGGTCTGGTCAGGCGTTTGGGTGATGAACTTTGAGATTTTGAGTTTGATCTCCAATAACAGCGGGAAAAAAAAGGAGAAATTGATTAATTGGTTCATTTCGAGAAGATTTATGAGGTGTACAAATGTCAACACCGCGCATCTTTAAAACCTTCTCTTACATTTTAGTAAGATCAGAAAAATGAGAAGGAAATGGTCCATCACTCTTCCAAATGTGATGGAGTACTCTCCATCTATGATTTCTCCCCTAAAACAGGTTAATTTGTGTTTGCAGTGTTGCATGACAACATTTATTTAAAACTTAATAATCAAGGTCTGTTAGGTTGGTGCCATTGTTGGCCTCAGCCTCGGAGAGGCAGGGATACCCGAAAGACTTACAGGGTTTCCCCTCGCTTCCAGTTGAGTCTTTTTGGGACTTGCATATGTTCTTTCTATTGCATAGTAGTAAGGTAAGAAAAATGAGAAGAGAATGGTTCCGTCACTCTTTCAAATTTAATGGAGCACTCTCCATTTGCGATTTTCCCCCTAAAATAGGTTATTTTGTGTTTCCAGTTTTGCAAGAAAACATTTGTTTAAAATTTAATAACCCAGGTCTGTTAGGTTGGCACCGTTGTTGGCCTCAAAAAGCTCGGTGGGAACCTAGTCCCGATTTGGGTTTATCGCGGCCTATCCCTCCAATGAGGGAGGGCTCCACAAAGGAACTTCTTGTTTACCGTCGGGCTCCGCAGCCCCCTAATTCCCTTCCATAAAATTTTCTCCTTCGGAAAGGTAGGGATACCCGAAAACACTTATAGGGTCTTCCCTACTTCCAGTTTAGCCTTTTTAAGAGTTGCCTAGGCCCTTTCTTTTATGTAGTAGTAAGATAAGAAAAATGAGAAGGGAATGGCTCCGTCAATCTTTCAAATTTGACGTAGCACTCTCCATCTGCGATTTCCCCCTAAAACAGGTTAATTTGTGTTTTTAGTTTGGCAAGAAAACATTTGTTTAAAATTTGACAATGAAGGTCCTTTTTTTTTTTAAGGAAAATTATTTTTGGGAAATTCTTCTTTGACTTTTCGGTATTTGGATGGTAGAAAACTAATTGATTTATGAAAACCTTTTTTCATGAAATGAAAACACAAATTTAAATTGGGGAAAACGATTTTCACTTTTGATAAAAACCACAAAATAAATAAAAATTAACCGTTTTCTTTGAAAATGATCTATGGAATTTTTTTTTTCTCACGAAATTTTCAATGAAACAAATGCAATCATGATGTTGCTAAATATTTCCCTTAGTAGGATTTTCAAAGTGGCAAAGTTTAAATGATTAGAAAAACATAGTTGGCCAAAAAATAAAAGTACAAAATAACAAGAGATACGTCAAACTTTATGTAAGTGATAGCTTTCCCAAGGAGCTTTCAGTCTCGAAAGCCGCTTGGGGGAAATGTTAGAGTGTTTGGCAAGTTTGTTCAACGGGTTTTTATTCAAATGCTAGCCTTGAAAAAATTGATAGTTCAATGCTGATAGGGACTAGTTTTGAACTTTTAGCATTTGGCCAAATGCTAAAATTACTATTTTTTCTTTTCCAAAACTACCATCATAAATTTATTAGTCTTTCAATTTTACCTTTCATTGTTTCAAAATTACTCTTACCTTCACTAGAGTTGGCAAATAGTATAATATTTTATAATAAAAGAAAAATGAAATCCAAAAGCTTTTTATAAAAAAAGATATACCAAACACTCCTTACGCCAAAATAACTTTGTAAAGAATTTTTTACCAAACGCAATTTGCATTTTCTTAAAGCCCTTTAGGCCAAAGATAATTGCATTTTCCCAAGCCTCATTTTCAAAGCTAAACCAAACGCAGAAAATCACTCACAGTTGAGATCTCAATTCATGATTACACCTAAATGTGACTAAACAGCACTTACACGTATGATAGGCACATCAACAAAACGAAACGATTGTCGTTCATGATAAATGCCAAACCACATTGATATTTTAAGTTTTTTGGACCAAGAAATTCTCTATTTCAATGAGAAAATACAAAAAAGAAAAAAAAAGAGTAGCCCCAAATTGAAAGAGCGAGGATTAGTCAACTGAGTTCTCTTTTGCCTCAAATCAAAAGTAAATTTTTCAAATCGATGATTCAAGTGAATTTTGGGATGGGAAACTTAGGGCACGTTTGGTAACCATTATGTTTCGAGGAACAATTTTTAATGAGAAATGATTTTTTTTATTCCGTTCTCAAGGAAAATTTCTAAGCAAAAGAATGCGTTTAGTAACTTTCCTAAATTTCTATTCTCGGGATAGAAATACGTTTGGTAGGATTTTTAGATTTTTTATTTTTATTTTTAAAATTCTTTTATTATATTTTCTTATTATTATTTTCTTTTTTCTTTTCCTTTTTCTCTTTGGTTGGTCGTTGGCTACCACTGTGACCGGCGACTGGCTAGGCGAGGTTCGGCGAGCTCATTGGAGGCCAGCCTGGCCACAGCGAGCCTTGCTAGTGGCTAGGCGAGCTCGGCCTTGCCAGATTTGGGCGAGGTCGACCTCGCCCAACCTTGGTGAGGCCGAGCCTCGCCATGGCTCGGCGTCTCCGGGGGTCGGCAACGCTTCGACAAGGTTGGTGGCCCTCGTCTGGCCGGTCGACGACTGGCCAAAAGGAAGAAGAAGAAGAAAAGAAAGAGAAGAAGAAAGAGAAGTGAAAATAAGAGAGGGAAAAATTGATTTTAGAAATTGTTCCCGGGAACAAGAAATTACTTGTTTCTACTTCTTGTTTCTGTTTTTGATCCCGAGAAAAAAAAATAGATTTTTTGTTCCCAAGAACAAAAGTTTTACCGAACACGTTTCTATTCTTTTTTCATTCCCTATAACAAAAAATAGAAATTTTTGTTCCGGGGAAACATAAATTTTTTTTTAACAAACATGCCCTTTTATTCCTTTAGTAAAAAATTCATTGGCCTCTTGAGGTCATTTGAAAAGCAAGGATATTTCTTTCCCGTGTGTAATCCATGCATTTCCTTTGGGATTTAGCCTGAAGTATCGTAAGAGAACATTTTCAATGCCATAAAAAGAACTACAAATAAAGAAAATCTCAGTTCAATATTTCATAAGGTTGAGAAGTTTCCAAGTTGGTTCGAGTTCTATCTAGAATTTGGAGCTTACTAGTTGGAACCGGTTCCCAAATCTTTTGAACCTATAACTTACCTTGCATACTCTAGAACTAGGATAAGTAGGTTTTAAAGTTAGTTTTAGAGTTTATCCAAGTTCCATTTGTATTCTTAATTAAACAATTGTAGTGAATTATCATCTCTAATAACCACCATTTGCTATTCCAATCTACTAACCATAACTTATATTTAGATACATAAAGAATATGCAATATTAACAAAGTAAAAGTCTCAGTTATGGATATGTTGAAAATTGAACCTCAAATTAGTTATTCCAAATTATACATTCAATATTGGATGTCGTGAAATACTGTGACATCCTGAAATTCCAGTTCTGTTTTTAATTGAATGAATTGAGCTTTTCATTGATGCGCTTATAGTTCTATTCTCTGAGTTGATCACTCATGAGATAACTAGTCTATTTGAGAAAGTCGTTAAGGGATTATAATGCAATAGACTTAAGAATTCGACTAGGAATCGATTGCTTGACTGTGCTAGTCTATAATGGTCATTACGGCATAGTTAAAAATCGATTAGAGACCGAAGATAGGTTGACTCGACTGAGCCATGTGATTAAGCATGGGTGATTCCACCTAATTGCAAAATTCTCATCGATCGGCACTAGATCGATTTTTCTGTCGTTTTGGTATCCTGTGTCTCCATTTAAAACCTCAAGATTTTCACGACAACCGAGAGTTGCCAATGTGTCGAAGATGGACAATGTGGCTTGAAAATAATTGACCACGGGTCAATTACACTAAAAATTTCTACAAACTGCTCGGTAGGCTAGGTCACGCTAAAATCAAGCCAGATTGAAATTAACTGCGAATTTGAATCCGATTTCAGAAATTGAAAGTTCTGTCATGTCACGATTTATTTTAGGACCATTGACTCATCCTCCGAAGATTTTTCTACAAACCGAGATTTTTGGCGAAATTTCAATTTAGGGCCGTTTTCGACCGAAAAATTCAGAGGATCGTTTTTGATCGCGTTTTTGGGATGCACGTTGGTTCTATTAGCGAGGAAAAATGTGAATTGAAGTGTGGACATCTTAGTTCGATTTATGGGGACCGGTTTAGGTCCAATTGGAGAGAAATTGGTTCAATTTAGGGGAATTGTGACCGAATTCGTAGGTCCCCTTGGTGCACAACCTTTTGGACCCTTTAGCAAGTGTGTTGGAGAAGTTTGGAGTGGATAAGGCTGCTGGTCAATGGCAGAAGAGGTGGGGCATGTTGGATGAGCTTAAAGGGGACAACTTTGGTTCTAGAAGGCTTAGTGGCCCCCTCCAAGCCTCCAGCTGCCTTCTTCTTCTTCAGTAGCTTCACTTTCTACATTTTCAAGCTTTTGAGCTCCCAAAAGTTGCAGAAAACCGAGCCAGCCACCCCCCTTGGCCGTCGCACGCCCGTCGGACCCCCTGCCCCTCCACGTCGCCATCGCGCCCCCGCGCGAGCTTGTGCCAGTCCGCCGTCCATCTTGCCTGTTCCGTCGCCGTGTCGCTCCTCTTGAGCCTTCTCAGGCCACGTCGAGCTCAGCTGGAGCCCTGTCGTCACCGTTCCGTCGACGTCTGCCTTCGTCGTTCACCACTGCAGCTCTGTTCGCCTGTCCCGTGCCGTTTCCAGCCCTTCTACTCGCTCGGCCCAACCATTTCGGTTCTTGGATAGAATCGAAATCCAGCAAGGGATTGTGAGCTTTAAGGCTCGTTTTAGGTCGCTTCGAACCTCGTCGGGTGTCGCTGCTTCGAGTTTGTCGCCCATCTTTGCGTTGCCGTTGTCGTGGACTCATCGGATAGCAAAAATGGTGAGTTTACTCACTAAACTCTGCTTATGGAGTTAATGATGCTTAATGGTTGATTAATTTATGCTAAGTATGGTTTAGGTGGTTAGTTAAAAAGGATTAGCGATTTAATTATTCGTTTGTGCATGTAAGGTGGTTAGAATGGCTTGATTAGAGACTAGATAGATTGTACTATTTACCTAGATTGGTTCGGAAATTTTCCAGGCTCGTCTCGATGTTTAATTAGGCATTTCCGGCCTAAGTTTCTATTTTTGGCATTTAATTGTATTTATTTAATTAATTTTGGTAATTATTTAATTATTTATTATTTTCCAGAAATTATACCGGAATAGCCGGTGACCGGAATTTTATGCTGATTGCAATGGTATGCTTGGTTTATTTAATTGAGTGCTAATTTGTGCAAATTGAGTGAAATTAGTGATTTTGATGATTTATTCCAAAAGTGTGGAATTTTGTTATTTTAATTAGAAAATACCGGGCGTCAGTTTTTAACGCCAAAATTGTCTGTGTGGACTATGTGAATAGTGGGATTTTATGAAAGAAAGATATTGCATGTCAGCTTGTGAGAGCATATATCGTCTGCTTGTGAGAGCCCCTTTGCACGTTAGCTTATGAGAGCAGTATACTTATTTAGCTTGTGAGAGCAGTATACCTTATTAGCTTGTGTGAACTATGATCGTTTATCAGCTTGTGGGAGCACGATCTATTTATCAGCTTGTGCAAGCTACTATCTATCTATATCAGCTTGTGAGAGCTATAATCATATATTGCAGCTTGTGAGAGCAAAGACCGTCTATTTCAGCTTGTGTGAGAAGTGGTTATATCGAATTGATAGATAGTACTGAAGATATCGATTTGAGTGGATCGATTGATTGTTGGGTGATTTGACTGAGCTGATTGATGAACTGAATTGAATTGATTGGTTGAGTATATGAATTATACTAACTTGCAGGAAGGAACTGAGGCGAGGTGAGTCCTCTGTCTTGTGTGTGCATAGACTACCTTTAGGCGTATTTCCTTCCTAGTCGGAGTTTAGGGGGCTCAACATTTTCAGGTTCTTAGATGACGAATCTTCTTGAGCGTTTTGGTCGGCCGATGAGGGTCACTGAGCGGGTTTATAACTACCCCGACCCCGGAAGTCATTGGGCTTATGAACTTGTGGTGACAATCATCTGGGTCAAAGGAAACCTACTTCATAGGGTCCCTCATCGATTTAGAGCATGGTTTTGCTACGGACCCAATGGATTCCGGGTGGGTCCCCTCAGGTGTTTGGAAATCCCCGCTGGGATAATCGATGCCACTCTAGGGGAGAGTGCAATTGACCTTCCAGATGGTTTGGTGGAGGACCCAACGCCCTCGGTACCTGTGGAGACTGAAGAATTGGCGAATGAGTCCGACTAGCTGATCATAGGATAGCTTTGTTTTGAGGACCGAACTTTTGTAGATCTTTTGTGTATAGACTAGTACTGTAAATAAACTAGTTAGCGTTGTATAAATGTGTGTTGTGGTTTTCGAAATTGTGGTCCTGCTTTTCTATCCCATCTTTGTGTTGTCTGGGGATTTATTTATATGCTTCCGCATGCGCATTAAAATCAATGGGTCTGCGACACGTCCTAAAATGTCGCAATTTAATTGACCACCAAGGGATGGGCACGCGCTCGAGGATTAAGGCGTGACAAATACCGTAAGATTGCATGAAAATATAGAATAAGAAAAACAAAAAAACTTTTTCTAAGTTCTAAGCTGAAACCTATCCATCAAAATAGGTTTATCAATTATTGGAACTTGAAACTTACCATGATATCTTGAAACCATGCTTACCCTTATCCATAATTGTCATTCTGTAATCAAATGACTATACCCCATGAATTTGCTTTTCAACATTTCTTTAGTTGTGGTCTACAAAATCTCTTCTTAAATAATGGTACGGTCATGTTAGCAGAATTCTTAGAACGATCACGGTTAAAAGGGTGAGCTTTCTCACCGCGGAGCTTTTCCTCATGAAAAAAGTGGATCCTTTTGCATCGTGGTCTTCACTTTTGACTTTGGTGTCCTTGCCCTTTTGTTTTTTTTTTTCTTTTGGGCATACTTTTGAAAGGGCTAGTATCAGCATCTAGAGGGGGTGAATAGGTATAAATAAAAATTTTCTTAAGATTTAGTAAAAGTAAATTGCCTTTAGAAAATAATAGACTAAGGATGTAATCAGTTTTAAACAGTTATATAAAGCCATGAATTAAAGTAAGGAGTTTAGGGAAAGAGAATAGAAACACAAGGTTTATAGTGATTCGGCTTAGATCAAGCCTACGTCCACTCTTCTGCACTGACAGCCCATTGGCTGGATTTCACTATGAATCAAAAGAGATTTTACAGTCTCACGATCTTGACTCCACAGTGTAGAAACTCTACTACACTCTTTCGAAGTCTCACAAGTGTTTGCTCTCTCTTTTGAGTATAAATTGAGCTCGATAATTGAAATAGCAAAGAATTAGGAAGCTTCAGATTTTGAAAATTTTCTTTCACGCATTACTTCGAACAACTGGAGAGTTCGCCTTAAATACTCCTCAATGTCTTTACGACCGTTGGCACTTTCCAAATGAATTCTTCCAATCTACCTGTTGGAAAAAATCAATCAAGGAGATCTCGAATCGTTTTAGGAAAGTGATGAGAGCCCATCAATTCTGCTCGCCCATATAATTAAGATCTTGGTTTCCATAAGTAGAACCTTCCAAGTATACTTCGCCTTTCAAAAGATCTTCACATCAAACTTGATTCCAATAATCAATCAAGTAGATGCTATATCCAACCATAAGGTCTTCCAAAACCATACGAACTTAATCCTTGAAAATAATCCCGCATTTGGATAAGTTTTCATACTTCGGTTTGGAATCTGTTAGTGAGGGCAGACTTTGAGATTAATGTCTAGCGATCTTCAGACTTTGACAGAAGAGTCTGGAGTTCTTCAGACTATAACATTTGAGTTTGCAAGTCTTTAGACTAGATTTTTGGAAAGGTTTTGTTAGCTTCAAAACAATAAATGAGTTTTCTCTAACAATTTTTGCTTTTCTAAAAGTGTGACTTCAATCGCGAATGCGCCGTTTTAGAATCGAGGGAGAGTAATTTACTTTTGGTTTTGGTGTTGGAGTGTTTAATGATGGGGACAATGGCGACAACTGCCACCACCGCCGTTCATTGCTCTCCTCTTTGGTCGTTGCATATTTGTGTGTGCAAGAGAGTTTTTCTAAGTTCGGTGTTTGATAACCCTAACAAAAATATGACCATATCCGATCATTCTAAACTCTAGTAGCACATCTTCTTCGAAACATGTGAATTTAGCGATTTGTGTATATTTGTGATGGTTAGTCAAAACGAAAGATTGTAATTACCCATATTGAAAAAGACAAGGTAGGACAAAATTGCAGAAAAATTTCAATCGAGAAAGTGGGATATGTGATTATACATAATTCGTTAGTAGTCCGAATCAACATGTGATGTATGAAGTTGATGACTTATAAGAATAACGATTCTCCAAAGTTAGGATCCTGTAAACTTAGGTAAAGTTAACCCCTCGAACACTTCAACAATGAACAAATTGGACGGCTCAAATTTATTAAATTCATTTTGGTTTGACGTGGCAGTATTTTTTCTGGGGCATACTTATCATTATGTAATCTTTGTCCACAAGCTTTAAATATATTTGAAACCTCAACCCAAGAATAAGATTGGACTTAGAGCACATCGGAATAGGAATTGTGATGAATTCCAAAGTTGAGTTCTCAACCAACCCAAAACTCAAAAGTTTCAGTGTCTTATTTAGAAAACAAATCTAACATTTTTTTCTCACCAACAATTTTCTTATCTCTATATTTAGAAGGATTAAATCTTAAATTGGTATACTAATGATCAATTTACTCCAAACTAAATTTTTGATCACTAAAAATCCCAAACTAGCACACTAGTCCGTAGTCTAAATCATCTTGCGATATATGAAGATGATGTCTTTATAAGAATATCGATCTTCCAAATTTAGGATCGTCTAAACTTAGGTAAAGTTAGCCCCTTGAACACATCAACAACAAGCAAAATGGACGGCTCAAATTTATTAAATTCATTTTGGTTTGATGTGATGGTACCTTTTTTTTTTTTCTAGGGCATACTTTGAACAAGATTATAAGGAGAATGCTAAAAACATATCTAACAATTTTTTCTCACCGACCATTTTCCTATCTCTATAATTAGAAATATTAATATTATGAAAAACTTCAAACCGATACACTCGTGATAAATTTACTTCAAACTAATATTTTGATTATCAAAAAATCTAAATTGATATACTAGTGACAAATTTATATATTAGTTTGTGGTTTTGCATGGTATTAATTCAATTTAACGAAAACTAATAAAAGATAAATTTGTCACAAATATATTAGTTTGGGGTTTCTTGTGGTAAAAAAGTTAGTTTAGGGTAAATACGTTACAAACATACTAGGTTGGGAGTTTTTGATGGTTACAAAATTAATCTAGGATAAATTTGTTATAGGTATAGCAATTTGGGATTTTTAGTGATATTAATTATAGATTTATGGCTGAATTCGGTTAGGGTTTCTGTCCGACTGTACTGCAGTTTGCGTTGCTGCTGTTGCGATGGAGATTGGGTCGCTTCAAGCCCATAACAATGGGGTAGGGACTAGTGTGCGAAGCCCTCCCCATCATGTCCTTGACCCTTTAACTCATGATGGTCCCTCGAATGAGAACTTGGGTCGGAATACTTCCGCCCCTGCTGTTACGAAGAGAGTTACTGTTCGTGCTCCATCCACTCATGCTTCTGTTGGCCCACATGGTAGGAGCAGGGGTAGGTCGAGATCTAAGCACCCTCAGAGGAGGGATCCAAATCAACCCAATGGGCGTATGTGAGCAAGTGTGGCTAAGGTAGCGACCAAGGGCTATGACTTGGAGTTTTCTCTCCCATCCTATGTTAACAATAGATCGGTTGTAGAGATGACGGATATGGATCTTCTAGCTGTGGATCCTAAGCTCCAAGAGTGTCTTGTGGGGCACTATATCGGCAGGAGATTACCTTTTAAAGTCACTTAATCGGCCTTTAAAAGTGTTTGGGGTCCGAATTTAGTTGAAGTGATGTCCAATGGGCAAGGCTTTTTCTTCTTTCACATACCGGATAGAGAATTTCGTAGAAAGGTCCTAGAGGGGGGACCAATTACGGTTTCAAGAGTTCCAGTGGTTTCGCAGTAGTGGAAACCGAATCTGGAGCTCAGAAATGACACTCACTTGACTGTCCCCGTGTGAGTGAGACTGAGGAATCTTCATCTCGTTTATTGGTCTTCCCAAGTTATTGGAAAAGTTGCGAGTGTTGTGGGGAAGCTGTTATACGTGGATTCTAGAATAGAACATATGAAGATGCTGGCTTTTGCCAGAGTTAGTGTAGAGATCACGGCAAATCAGCCTACTTCTGAATCCGTTGAGGTGGTTCATAATGGAAAATCCTACTTGGTAGAGGTGGAGTATGAATGGAAACCTACAGCGTGTTCTGGATGTGGCCTTTTCAGCCATAAATGTACTCCTGTTGCAGCTCGTCCCTTTGCTGCAGCTAATCAGCAGCCTCTGATCGCTGCATCCCTTGTTCCTCAGGGCACGTCCTCCACCTCTACTCCTCCTGCCTTGATCGTAGCTCCAGCAGCTTCTCAGGACCAGCAAAGGTAGGTGGTGGAGAAGACGATAGACAACCCCCTCTTTGATAATACGTCTGCTTCTGAATGACCCGCAGCTGGTAAAAATTCCTCTGGTCTGCGTGTTGCAAAACCGGTTGTTGTGCCTTTACCAATCAATAGCACTTCAGGTGCTGCGTGCCCTGTCTCTAGAGGGGACCAAGATCTCATTCAGGTTATGGATTCTAATCCCTCTGCTGCTGTTCCTCCTCCAGTAGCAGATCCAGGATGGAAGCAAGTAAAAGGAAAAAAGAAGAAGCCTCAGGTGGGTAAGGTTGCTGCAGCTTCGTGTAGGCTTGCCCTGCATTCTGTTGGGGGGGGGAACCTCTAAAATTGAAGGGCTCCTTAGTTCCTGCCTCATCAGTTTGGAAATCTGCTGGGGATTCCTTGACTTCCTCTAAGGTTATTGAAAGAAATCCTTCCCGGATTGAGGCGGAGGCTGCATCGGTTCCTCCTGAATGCTTTGATGAGATTGCTACCTCCAGTATCCTTGCAGACTCCGATGAGGATGACTTACTTTCTATTGGGGCTCTTTCAAGCCCTCCCCTTGAATGCTCCTGCTGAGACAATTCAAGATAATTTGCTGTTGCTTCACCCAGATCCACCCCCTTCTGAGGTACCTATTCAGCTGCTGGTCGGCGTAATACCACAAAGAAGTGGTAATCTTTCCTCTTGCTCTTGTGTTTTATGTATATATGTATATGGAATATAAAGGGTCTTCTTAACCCCATTAGGCGGGCCGAAATCAGAAGATTTGTTTCAGCAAACAATCTCTGCCTTGTTGGTTTGATTGAGACTAAAGTCCCTCATACTTTATTTAATTCTATTTCCTCTACCTTGCTAAAAGATTGGAGATGGGTAGCTAACTATGATTTTTCTCCTTGTGGTAGAATATGTGTTGGTTGGAACCCAGATTTTATTAGCTTTGAAAACTTGTCTACTAACGATCAAGCTGTTTATGGTCGCCTCAAGCTCATCCATTCTGGTCTGACTTGATGTGTTTCCATGATCTATGGTGAACATACTTTTGTTCGTTGGCGGCCCCTTTGGGCGGACTTGTTGCATTTCAATAATCTTCTGTAGGACTCAGCTTGGCTAGTTGTTGGGGATTTTAATGCCATTAAAGACCCTTTCGGATAGGATTGGAAGCTCGAATACCTGGATCCCTTACTTCAATGAGTTCAATCACTACTTAGCTCAGACAGAATTAGTGGATCTCAGGTATGTCGGTCTTCGTTACACTTGGTCTACCTCGAGGAAGATGAGGAAGATAGATCGGGTGATGGTGAACTCTAAGTGGAACCTTGACTTTTCTTTCTTGGAAGCTTATTTCCTCAATTCGGGCATCTCTGATCTCTCCCCCGTGATTGTCAGAGTTATCAACCCGGTTATTAGGAAGAAGCCATTCAAGTTTTTTGACTTTTGGTCGGATCATCCAGACTTCCGTTCTATTGTTTAGCAAGCTTGGGATAGTCCGGTTCGGGGAGTCCCGATGTTTAGACTCATGTTCAAGCTTAAGGCTTTGAAGGGCCATCTTAAGAGCCTCAATAGAGAAGCCTTCTCCAATATCTCAGTGAGAACTGCGAAATCAAGGATTGCCCTTCAACGTACTCAGATTGATCTTCAATAGGAACCTAATAATTATGCTCTTGTAGACTTAGAGAAGCTTTAGTGTCGCCTCTTTGTCAAATTGCGTAGTCATGAGGAATCTTTCTATAGACAAAAGTCACGAATCACATGGTTGAAGGAAGGGGATCGTAATACTAAATTTTTTCACCACTCTGTCAGTAGGAGACAGTTGAGGAACAAGATTCTCTCGATTAAGGATCCTTCGGGTTCCCTAATCTCTGATCCTTGTTTGGTGCCACAAGTGTTTGTATCTTTTTTCTTAGACCTCTTATCCGCAGTATGTCCTAGCTAAGCCCTCGCTGCAGGAGGTAAAGGATTGCATTAGGCGTCCTCTTACTGATGATTAGGTGCGCTCTCTTGCTGTTCCAGTCTTGGACTCTGAGGTACGTGATACCCTTTTCTCTTTGGCCCGTGGTAAAGCTCCTGGTCCGGATGGCTTTACAGCTGAGTTCTTCAAAAGCTATTATTGGTCCGTTGGTTTTGGAGGCAGTATAGGACTTTTTCTCTTTGGGACGTCTTTTGAGGGAGGTAAACAACACTATCCTTGCTTTGGTGCCCAAAGTTTCTAACGCTTGTGCGGTTGCTGACTTTAGGCCCATCGCTTGTTGTAATACTATCTACAAGATTATCACAAAGATTATTGCCAATCGCTTAGCGTCTGTCTTGGGTGACTTGGTCAGTTCATCTCAGAACGCTTTTGTTAAAGGAAGAAGAATAAGGGACAATATTCTTTTGGCCCAAGAGCTGTTTGCCGGCTTCCACCGCGATCCCTATTTGCCTAAATGTGCAATAAAGGTGGACTTCCAGAAGGCCTATGACATAGTGGATTGGGAGTTCCTTGAGTTGACTCTCTCGGCTTTTGGTTTTCCCTCGTGGCTGATTCAGCGCATTATGGTGTGCGTTCGTACTCTTAAGTACTCTATTTCTATCAACGGCGAGCTACATGGTTTTTTCTTAGGAGGGAGAGGCCTTCGACAGGGAGATCCTATGTTTCCTTATCTTTTCACCCTAGTTATGGAGATCTTCTCTGGTATTCTCAACGCTCGCACTACTCTCAAGGAGTTCAAGTACTTTTGGAGGTGCAAAACGGTAAAGCTCTCCCATCTCTTTTTTGCCGATGATGTATTTTTATTTTGTCAAGCCGATTGGGCCTTGGTGTCACTACTGAAAAGAGGCTTGGATATCTTCTCTTCTTGGAGTGGGCTACTCCCGAATAAAAACAAGAGTGAAATTTTCCTATCGGGTGGTCCATCTTCCCTATGAAACAACATTCTAATGGTGTTTGGTTTCCACGAAGGGAAGCTCCCTGTAAGGTATCTCGGTGTCCCTATTATATCATCCAGGCTTAGGAAAGCGGATTGTATTACCCTAATCGACCGTCTCACCGCAAGAGTTCAATCTTGGGCCTAGTGATTTCTTTCGTTCGCTGGCAGGCTCTAGTTGATCAGGTCAGTCTTCCACTCCATCCAAGCCTTTTAGGCTAGCGTCTTTACCTTGCCATCTTTGGTTTTGGATTGTATTGAGATGATTTTCAGATAATTTTTGTGGAAGGGTACCACCCTGTCTCCTAGGATGAAGTTTGTCTTCCGAAGGAGGAGGGGGGACTTGGCATCCGTAGGTTGAAAGATTGCAATAATGCCGCAATGCTCAAGTACATTTGAATTTATTTACTGATAAGGAATCGCTTTGGTGCCGTTGGATTCACTCTAACTTCTTAAAATGGAAAAAATTTTGGACTTCTTCCACACCCTTTGTTTGCTCCTGGGTGTGGAAGAAGATCCTTCATCTAAAGAAGGAATTTCAGCTGTCTTTTCTTTGGAAGGTTGGCAATGGACTCTTGGTTTCCCTATGGTTCAACCGCTGGCATCTCGAAGGTCCTTTGAGCTTATTAATTCTGAATTCCCTTATTGACAGTTCTGGTCTTTCTAGATGTGCAACTGTTGCTGATCTCGCCTCTCCTTCAGGACAAGTGTTCAAAACCCTTTTGGAGTGTTGGGGCTTCTCCATTCCGGTTCTCTCTTCTGCCCATGATCGGTTCTCTTGGTGCGGCAATTCTTTCGGTCTCTTCTCGGGGGGTTTGGCTTGGGAAGTTATTAGAAGTAAGAGGAATCGAGTTCCATGGGCTTCCTTTATTTGGAGCAACGCCGTTGTGCCCAGGTTTCAGTTTCACCTTTGGCTAATCACAAAAAATCACTTGCCGACCCAGGTGTTACTCCTTTCTTATGGTAGAATAGAGTATGATTTGTGTGCCTTTTGTAATACTACGCGGGATTCTATTGACCCCTTGTTCTTTGAGTGCCACATCTCGGCGTCTATAGCTTTTTTTTGGGCGTCTAGATGCAACATTCCTTGGCGTAATAGGCCTTGGGCGGATAACCTCTCTTGGGTGATGAAATTCCTTTCTGGTAAGGATTTCTTCCACAGTTTGGCTCGATTTTCTTTTGGGGCTATGTGCCATCTTATTTGGAAGAAAATGAATGCTATCATATTCCATGATGAAGCTCTAGTGGTGTCGGCGTTGAAAAACCACCTCATAAAGGTTGTCAAGGACAAAGCGCTCACTTTCAGTAATGTTTTAGATACTCCAAGGAACAGAAGACTCCAGAGAGGGTGGGGCTTTGACCCGTCTGTTTTCTTCGGACGCCATATGTCTGCTTAGTTCCACTTGTGGCTGGTGTTCTTCTTGCTAAAGCTCCTTTCTACTACGGCTCTCCGTTCTTCGTCCCTTCTTCTAGAGGCTGATCGAGGTTCTTTGTTGGGCTGTTTTGTAGTTGTGGTCTTTGGCGTGTGTGTCCGTTTGCTTGTAAGTTTGCTGGTCTGTTTGTTGTTGCCTTACAGCCTTTTGCTCCAGCTCCTTTCCACTCTTTTGCTTTTGTATTTAGAGTGTAAGTTTTTGGCGCCGGATTTCTGAATATTTGTCCTAAGCTCAATATATTCTTACCATTTACCAAAAAAAAAAAAATTATATTTAGAAATACATTTTTTGCACCTTGGGTTTTAGCTCTACAGACCCCTTCTGCACGCTGATTTTACTTGATCGTTTATCTTTCTCATTCCCAAGTTTGTCATTTCCTTTCCTAAAATGCTTAGAACCGAATATTAAATTCTCAGCCCTTCCCAAACTCTCAAACCAACTCAAGCCTCAGCTCATCCACCACCACTACCAGTCGCTGTTGCGGTCACCGCCCACCGCCGTGAGGGCTTTTGCCAGCTCACTGCCGATGATAACCCCCTATCCATCTCCATTCGGGGGCTGCAACCAACTTCATCCAGAGTGTAAAAAAGAATTGACCAAAACCAAATTTGAACCCAACCCAAACTAAACAAAAAAAATTCAAGTCTTTTCGGTTGGGGTACGTAAGTAAAAGACACGGTACGGTTTGGCGCAGTTTCGAGTCAAAAACCCGAGTCCATCAAAAACACAAAACTGAACATGGTGTTTAAACCTTTTTTTTAATCTTTCATTATATAATGATTACTAGATTCAGGTCGCATCAAGATGCAAAACAACATTAAGTCACTCTCAGCCGTAACTCCAGTGCAAAACAAAGCCGCTTGTTTATCAGACCTTAACGAAGGGATGAGCCTTCAGGAGAGCAAACCGCCACAAACCATCACTCCTGCTGCACCCGAATCGAACCAGGAGCCCTATTTCTTTCATGAGGAGATTGACAAACCTCGATTCCGATACTTCAACCCCATTTATCCGAACCAACACTTTTCCAGCACAAATTTTGCAACCGATTATCAGGAAGCAATCAACCAGTGTAAGAAACTTGAGAGCAGTCAATTCAAGTAAGAAACTAGAATACAACCCAGACCGAAGCACCCCCTCGAAAAACAGAACGAAACAGAGATACAAATATCTCCTCCTTAGTACAGGGAATCAGCAAGTAGGGTCAGCTCAACCACATGATTTATTAATGTCAGCAAAAAAATTTCTGTAAACTCAAGTCGGTCTCCAAGAAAGAGCAAATGAAGGTTGTAACAGACACTGATGTAGATGCAGGAAAATAGAGGAAGTTTTATGGCTGCGGAGTCTTTCTTGTCTACATCATTTCTCAAACTCAGTTGTTCTAGCCAACTATGTATTGTTTACTCGGATTGTTTTGGCGTAGAAACAAGATCACTAATGTGTTTACCGAACACTAAGCACATTCACGGATGCGGAAAAGAAAACCCAAACAGCTCTGGCATCATCCTCTTTTTCCTTGTTGATCAATGAGTAATAATTTGGCTTTTCTCCTCTCTAAGTATTTCATTGTCTCTCGTAATTCATCATCCATGTCATCATAATTGGGCAGCGCAAAGGAATTCTTTGTTGATCCTAAAGCTGATTTTTTCGATGATACATGAGACCAGATGTTGGAATCAATAGATGAATAGTTCTAGTTATCGATGCAACGATTCTTCAACCATCGAAGTTCATTTCCTCTTGCATTCACATTTGAAAATATGCTTAAGCTCCTCATCATGGCTGTTTTGATTATTGAAGCGCAACAAACCATTGCATCAAGACGTAAAGAAACTGAACTCCTCTGTAGATTCATGAATTAAGGAAACAAACACCACCTTTTTAGACCAAATATAAATTTTTTAAGCAGGAAGGAAAACTAACTCCGTGGCGCCCTAATTTAAAATAATTGTCGATTCACGATACAATGGTCGTCCAATCATCTTGTATAGATGTGAAGTTCTTCTGAGAAAAAGAGTTAGTGATCGCCACCCCACAGCACTAGAAGTGTTCCGAGCGCAGAGTCTAACTTGGAGGCAGCTAAATGGGGGCGATATAGCACGTTTTGATTGCCATCGTAAAATATTCCATAATACTTTCATTCCTCAACTCGATCAAATCGAATCAATTTTTTAATCACGTGCTTGTTTTCAAATACAAATGTCCCGGCAAGGTTAACGAATGTTCCTGTTTGCATTGTCAGCAGAAAGACCTTCATGAGATGTCAACGGAGGAAGTACAACAATATTACACCTCTCTCTCGGGGGCTCTGCGGTTTCTCGCTCCTCACCCTCCTCCTCCTCTTCCTTCCAGTTGAGCACCACCTTCGCGAACGAATGCTTAGCTCTGTCCATCTCGCTTCCTCCATCGTTTGCATCCTCTCTGTGTGTCTGAAAGTGGCGAGGAGGAACAGCATGTTGGGTTGGATTCGCACCTAACAAGTGCGTTGAAGTGAAAGCGCACAATCTCTCTCTCTCCAGTCCACTTCTCCCTCCACAACCCCTCTTTTCTTTATTCTTATCTCTTTGGCTCACGGTAAGCAAGAAAGAAAGCCATAAAAGGAAGCAGAAGAGACACCCCCACTTTGACTTGGTCTCACGATTCGCTAATCTTGATTCTTTTCAAGATAGGTCTCTCCATCGCTTAATTCATCCGTGGCCCTTTTCCTCTGTTACCGTCTCGTACCGTTTCTGCGATCAATCATTTTGGGGTTCTCTTTCGGGTGCTCTGTTTCTTCATATGGGTGTTCGACATTTGCTGTGGGTGGTCGTTGCCGTCTCTTGGCTATGCCTCCAAGCGCGGGTCCTGCACTCTCTAGAGGACCTTGTATGCAATTCGAGTGATTCCGAAGCATTGCTAGACTTGATGAACAACTTTGAGTCCCCAGTCGACGGCTGGGGACTCAATGTGTCCGCCAATTGCTGTGACTGGCTGGGCGTAGTGTGCGAGTCTTCATCTTCTCTTGGCCCGAGAGACCGTCCCTCCAGTTCGGGCAGAGTGGTCGAGTTGGTCCTCACAAGCAAGAAGCTTGCGGGCAACCTCTCGGACTCATTTGGCAAGTTGGATCAGCTGAAATTCCTCAATCTCTCTCACAACTTCCTCAGGAGTACACTCCCCGAATCGCTTCTCCATCTCCCTAATTTGCAGGTCCTCAATCTCAGCTGCAACAAATTCTCAGGACCAGTCCCCAAAAGTGCCAATTTGCCCTCGCTCCGTGTTTTCGACATCTCTAAGAACTCTTTCAATGGGTCTCTGCCCGTGTGGATCTGTGCAAACTCGACCGGCATTCAGGTGCTTAATCTGGCTTTCAATTGTTTCTCTGATGTTATCCCGCCGGGACTCGGCAATTGTAGCTCATTGCAGAACCTCTCTCTGGCCAAGAATAGTCTCACGGGCGGGATCAGTGAAGATATCATCACTCTGGGTCAGTTGGTCCAATTGAGCCTCCAAGAAAACTCGTTTTCTGGGCCGCTCGATCTCAGGATCGGAAATCTCACGGAACTGGTTCAGCTGGACATGTCAACAAACGGATTCACGGGGTCAATTCCAGATGTGTTTCAGAAGATGAAGAAGCTGCAGTACTTCATAGCTCATGCCAATTGCTTCACGGGCCCCATCCCGTCTTCCTTGTCCAATTTGCCATCGCTCAGGGTTCTCACTTTGTGGAACAACTCGCTGACAGGTAGGATAGGTCTTAACTGTTCGTCATTGAGCAGTCTGGAGATTCTGGATTTAGGTTCCAACAATTTCGGGGGTCCTTTCCCTGAGGATTTGCCCAATTGCCGGCAGCTGCAGAAAGTGAACCTTGCACGAAACAAGTTCACAACCCCGATACCTCAAAGCTTCAAGAACTTCTCCAGCCTCGCTTACCTGTCGATATCAAATATGAGCCTATCGAACATCTCATCTGCACTTGGGATCCTTCAGCACTGCAGCAATTTGACAGTGTTGGTTCTCACTCTAAATTACTTTGATGAAGAATTGCCCGGCGATGCAAGTTTGAGTTTTCCAAGGCTCGAGGTTCTTATGATGGCGCGTAGTCGACTGAGGGGTTCCATGCCCCGGTGGGTACGTGGATGCACCCGTTTGCAGTTGCTGGATTTGTCCTGGAACAGCTTGGGTGGAACGATCCCATCGTGGATCGGTGACTTCCAATCTCTCTTTTATCTGGACTTATCAAAGAACTCGTTCGTGGGCGAGATCCCAAAAGAGATAACCGGATTGCCTGCCCTCATCCACAGGAATATGTCAATCTCGGTACCTTCTCACGTTTTTCCAATATTCCGGCCAAGGAATATGAACTCAGGGGTGCTGAAGTACAAACGATTTACAAGCTTTCCATCGACTGTGGATCTTGGAGGCAACTCTCTCGATGGATCAATCTGGCCGGAGTTTAGGAATTTGAAAGATGTCCGTATCTTGGTTCTTAGCAATAACTTCTTATCAGGTTCGATTCCGGACAGTTTATCCGAAATGACTAGCCTAGAGACTCTCAATCTGTCTTACAACAATCTGTCTGGAAGTATACCTTCCTCGTTAGTGCGCCTCACCTTTCTGTCCAAGTTTAGTGTTGCATATAACAATTTGTCCGGGCCAATTCCTACAGGGGGTCAATTCTCGACCTTTCCCAGTTCGAGTTTTGAAGGAACCAAACTGTGTGGTGATCATTGTGCTCCATGCCCAGGGAGTCCAAGTCATCCTGGATCAGCCGATCATAGTCAAAATCATTCCAAATCTGCTGATCATGCCGTGAGCGATAGAAACCTTGGAATGATCATTGGACTTGCATCCGGAATGGCCATTGGAATTACATTGGGAGCAACTAGGATCGGTGATTCGTGTTTACGTGTGATAACGAGATTTTGTAATCATCCTAAGTCATGTTAATAAAACTTCAAAAGAAAATTGTGGGCGAGATCCCAAAAGAGATTACAGGATTGCCTGGCTTCATCAACAGAAATCTGTCAATGGCTGAACCTTCTCCTGATTTCCCACTCTTCATGAAGAGGAATGTGAGCGTAAGGGGGCTGCAGTACAATCAAGTTACAAGCTTTCCACCGACTGTGGCACTCGGATGCAACTTTCTCAACTGATCAATCTGGCCCGAGTTCGGGAATTTAAAAAAGGTCCATATCTTGGATCTGAGGAATAACTTCTTATCAGGTTCGATTCCCGACAGTTTTTTTGGAATGACTAGCCTAGAGACTCTTGATTTGTCTTACAACAATCTGTCGGGAGGTATCCCTTTTTCATTAGTTCGTCTCAACTTTCTGTCCAAGTTCAGTGTGGCATATAACAATTTGTCTGGACCAATTCCTAACGGGGGCCAATTCCCAACCTTTCCGAATTCAAGTTGTGAAGGAACCAAACTATGTGGTGATCATGCTTCCCCCTGCTTGGTGAGTCAAAGTTATTCTGGATCTACTGATCATAGTCAAAATCATCATGGATCCATGAGTGATAGAAACCTCGGAATGACCATTGGACTTGCATTTGGAATGGCTATAGGAATTGCATTGGGAACAACTAGGATTGGTGATTCTTTTTTACGTATGACAACGAGATTTTGTAGTCATCTTAAGTCGTGATGATGAAAAACTTAAAAAAAATAAAATAAAATAAATTGTAACTTACTATTTTGTTGCCATGTCGGTATATTTGGCAATTTACAGCCCAATTCTCTTGAAAAGCACTAACTTTAGCTGTTAAATTTTTGCCGAATTTATTTATCTCATAAAAAATCAATCAAATTTGACCCCGTTAAGCGTATCCCCATGTACATTACGTGCAAGTCTCTTGCCGACGTGGACTTTAGGCACCAAAGGCCCGCCATTTCAGTCGGCGTCATTTCGTCCATTCGAATCCCCAATCTCTTGGCCAGTTCCATTCTTGAAGAAGAAAACGCATGCTGGCCGCCTTCAAGAGCTTCAGCAGGAAACTGTACGAAACAGCTCCTTTCTCTGCGGGAGAGAAGCTAATTATCGGCACCATGAGAATCCAGTCCTTTGAAGCGAGCTTTTCATTCTTAGAGTCCGATTCCGAGTCGGACCTAGCTTGCTTCTTCACTTTCCCAGTTCTCGATACCTTCAGCAGCCACCGAGACGTGTAAATCTTCCTATCATTGCCGAGCGAATTGAGGATTCTCTTCGTGAAATAAAGAAAGCGCCCTTTTAAAATACTCCTGCAGCCCAAAAAAGAGCATGTGATGGATACCAAAATATTAGAATTTGATCTACTTAGAAAAG
This sequence comes from Eucalyptus guilfoylei, assembly GCA_016097605.1. Classification (NCBI taxonomy): domain Eukaryota; kingdom Viridiplantae; phylum Streptophyta; class Magnoliopsida; order Myrtales; family Myrtaceae; genus Eucalyptus; species Eucalyptus guilfoylei. The sequence continues at coordinate 20,528,437 of CM027869.1, read as the reverse complement.
CTATGTACTACTCACTGTGATTGCTTATAACATTCATCTTAAATCATTTTTAGGTCTTTTAGTTAATAGCAAATTGGGGAGAGCAATATTGGCGAGAAAACTTTAGTAGTTCGACTTTTGGGTGAGATAGATGTATATACCTGGACTAAAGCAATATACAATTTGATGGCAAGTTTATGTTAGTTTGTACTTGAGATTGCGTCCTTTAGGTAGGAGGATGACCTTTATCGTTTCCCTATACTCGTAGGATTAGGGGTGTAACAATAAATATAATGATAGTATATGTATACGCTACAATATTATCACAAACTATGTTGGGAAAATACAGTTTTTTTTTAATCAAAGGTGGACTGAGTAAAATCCCATCATATTCTTTTTTCCATGATAAACTTTTTGATTAATTACGTTAGGAAAGGAATTTTGGCAAGAACGAAGTGCAGCCCAAATTTCATGTTGATTATGATAACCGAGGAAACAAACAAAAGAGACGTATCACTTTTGAGAGCTTAGCTCTGTCTATTCGACTTGACATTGCAACCCCCCTCTCTCCCTCCCTCCGTGTTTGAAAGTGTGGAGGAGTATTTGGGCAGGAATTCAGCCGCACCATCTCTCTCTCTAGCACACCTTTCTCAGGGATGTCAACGGGTCGGATTGCATCGACTTGGGTCACCATGAAACCTGAACATCATATGTAGTTCTTTGGTTCCGAACTGGAACTCGTACTGTTCATAACCCGAACTGAAAAAGCAGACTGAGGAGGGTCAGGATATCTTCTCCTACATCTCCATTTTTTTTTTTTATAGTTACGGCTTCTTTCTGGTCTGCTGGCATTTGTTTAATTTTGGTGACCCACTGATCCATTCATATATCCTGTCATATACGATGTAGAAGGAGAAACGCCAACCTTTTGGCATAAATGGAAATCAAGTCCTTACTTTTGCTTCCTGTGACAAATTCCTTCCGTGACCTCTCATTCATGCTTCCACAAAGAAAGGAACACATACAATCACAAGTGGGATCAAATTGTGGAACTAAGATTCCTGCAAACAAAATTCGTGACTTCCTGATATCATCAATCATCACCAAATGGAGACGACTTCAGAGCTGTGTCCACGTAAGCGTAATGAGAAACATTAGCCTGTATTTTTCTTGGAGGTCTGCACAGAGCAAGAGCCCCTTAAGACTAGATTTGGCTCTGCAACGAAGAGCTTTGAATCCAAAAGACTCCAGATTTGCAATCCATATCTGCAACAAGATACTTCAGTATTGAATACTGGATACATAAAGCCAGGAGAGCATTAGCCCAATTACATGGGGTGGGCTCTTAAGACTGTATTTTTCTTGGAGGTCTGCACAGAGCAAGAGCCCCTTAAGACTAGATTTGGCTCTGCAACGACTTCAGAGATCTATACTTTGAATCCAAAGTCGAGTTTGACAGGCTCTCCAGATTCCCAAGGCACAAGAATGCAATCCATATCTGCACACGGCACAAGATACTTCAGTATTGAATACTGGATACATAAAGCCAGGAGAGCATTAGCCCAATTACATGGGGTGGGCTCTCCTTCTGCTCAGGCTTTGTCCAGGGGAGGAGACATCCAAAGCAGTGAAAATCTTGCTTTGGTTTCATGCCAAAATGGGCCGATTGATTGGATCGTGACCGCGCGGCAACTCGGGCACTTTAGGATTGAATTGGATCGCTGAAGCACCTAAGCCAAGCCTTGCTCGATCGAATGCTCACTCGCTCGCCTTACCCGGATCGTAGAGAGAGAAAGTTTCTAGAGAGAGGAACTCTGGAAAGAAGTATGCTTTGTATTGCGGAAGTAGTGAATGTTTACAAATGAGGGAGGACACTCCTTCTTATAGTCGAGGGCCTCGGTTTACAATCATTGATCTAGAATTTAACCGGCGGACGAGATCACACCGCCTCAACTACCGACATAAGTGCTAACTACTAGCTACCGACATTAATGAAAGGAGACTTCTAGAATCATGTGTAATGACGGTGATGTCCGCCCTTGGAAATCTTCGGGAGAAGTCTTGATGGGAATTCGAGCGAGCACAGGAAGTCTACCACGGACGAGTCACGGTCCTCCTCGGGGAACCTCTTGGATCGGCTTTCATTCGGGCCGTGACATTCTCCCCCACTCAATCGAGCGACCTCCCTGTCGCTCACAGCTTGACGGGCGGCCTTCTTGGCACGAGCACGGGCTTTGGCGCGAGCTCTCCTATTTTGGCCTTGTTTGGTTCGGATGCTCACGTACGAAGGACCGCATCCTTCATTAATCACCTCAAACTTTGGCTCGGGCGCGGCACGCGGTGAGTACTTGACCTCGGGGAAGAGTACTTGGATCGGCATGGCGTGAGTTGGAGTAGGATCCAGCTCTTCCTTCAGCTTCTCCATGCGCTTCACGGTCTTCAAGCTCTTGTCAAGGCGCCGGATTGTCGCGATGGTCTTGGTGTCGACCACGCCTTTTATCATGGGGATCATCGACGGGCATTTTGAATCGATGGTCATGATGCACTTGGTCCTCATGTTGATCATGGCTCTCACATTTTGGAAGAATTGCATTCCCAAGATGAGATCATAATCGTCGAGAGGAATTACCTCGAATGATAGCTTGCCCTTCCAACCGCCGATTTGGACATCCACATCGGGAGTCGATCCTACGCCATGGAGACCATCCAAGTTGATGGGTTTGAATGTCTTCCCAATCGGCTACACGCGAAGTTTCAAGGCCTTTGCCACCTCGGTCGACATGAACATGTTAGACGCGCCAGTGTCGACTAAAGCGTAAAGCGTTCGGCCACACACTTCAACCTCTACGAAGAACATGTCTGTGTTCGGTGTAATTCCTTCTTCTTTGGATGGCGATCGAGCTTGGACGGAGTTGATTGTCTTCACGCCTCCAAGTCGGATTTGCTGCCTCTCTTCTTTGGGCTCCTCCTCCACCTCTTCGATGGCAAGGAGGGCGTTGATTCGACCCCTCTTTGGGCACTTTTGGGTCCAATGCGGACCTTTGCAGATAAAGCAAGGAGAGGGCAGATAAAGCAAGGAGAGGGCGGAGGTTGATCGAACTTACTCGTATAGTCCGTTTGTGGTCGACCCCTTTGGAAGGACGGCTTAGAAGTTCCTTCTCCCCATGTTTTGGCTCGGCCGCCTTGATCATGCGGGCCTCGGGGAGTGCTTCTTGCTTCATCCTCGAATCGATCCGACCTCCATTCTCTTACTCGGTTGTTTCTCGGCTCAACCTTGGTGAGATCAACGAGAGACTCGGCCATGCTTAGCGCCCTCGCATGACTACTCACGTCCCGTCGCTTTAGCTCAACTTGTGTCCATGGCTTCAATTCATCCATGAACGCTCCGAAAGCCTCCTCCTCGCTTAAGTTGCGGATTTGGAGTTTGAGCTCCATGAATTCCTTCACGTACTCTCGGATTGCATCTCTTTGTTCGAGGCGATGGAGCATGCTACAAGCCTCTTGTTGAGCAAAATGGGGGAAAAAGTAGTCGTGGAACTCCCTCACGAGGTCATCCCATGTGTCCATGGGATTGGCATCGCATCTAATCTCATCGCATCTATTGTGCCACCAAAGCATTGCTGTATCGGTAAGGAACATGGAAGCGGTTCTAACCTTGATCGACTTGTCTCGGATGTTGACGGCGCCAAAGTATTGCTCCATGCTTCACACGAAGTTGTCCACCTCTTGGGCGGATCGATTGCCTTTGAACTCATTTGGTTTCGACACCTCAATTTTGGGCACCGCTTGAGTAGGCACTGCACCGTTCGTGATGCTTAGCTTGCATAGGGCGAGCTCGGTCTTAAGCTCTTGGATCTCCGCCTTCATGGCTTCGACCTCTTCCCTACACGGGCTTACCTCTTCGATCACTTGGATGCGCTCGTTCAAACCATCGATCGATGCTTTGAGAGCTTCATCCTTGTCGTACAACGGAGCTGTAGCTTGGTTGATACTGGTCGTGAAGTCTTCACGGAGCGAGCCCTCAACCTCTATGATCCGGTCTCGTACATCGTCAAGACCTTCCATGAGTTCGAGCACAACACTCCAGACCTTCCCGATCTTCTCATCGAACGTAGCTGCAGCATCCATCGAGGTTTCCCTCTTCTTTGATCGGCCGCTGATCTCTTTGACTTGCACGGCCTCTCCAACTATAGCCGCTTCTTGGCTTGACATTCTCTCGAACATTTGGCGCTCTTCAATCTCTTGGAAACGGATCTCTCTTTAGCTCTAATACCATTTGTCACGGGCCGATCGATTGGATCGTGACTACACGGTGACTCGGGCACTTTAGGATCGAATTGGATCACTGAAGCACCTAAGTCAAGCCTTGCTCAATCGAATGCTCACTCGCTCGCCTTACCCGAATCGTAGAGAGAGAAAGTTTCTAGAGAGAGGAGCTTTGGAAGAAGTATGCTTCGTATTGCGGAAGTAGTGGATGTTTACAAATGAGGGAGGACACCCCTTCTTATAGTCGAGGGCATCGGCTTACAACCATTGATCTAGAATTTAACCGGCGGACGAGATAGCATCGCCTCAACTACCGACATAAGTGCTAACTACTAGCTACCAACATTAATGAAAGGATACTTCTAGAATCAGGCGTAATGACGGTGATGTCGGCCCTTGGAAATCTTCGGGAGAAGTTTTGATGGGAATCCGAGCGAGCATAGGAAGTCTACCATGGATTAGTCACGGTCGTCCCTGAGGAACCTCTTGGATCGGCTTTCATTCGGGTCATGACACTAGCAACATGGTTGGAAAGTCTCTGAGTTTCTGAGTGCAAAGTAGCAAGCTGGTGGGCAGTTGGTTCTCACATTAGTCAGTTGGCCTCGATGCAACCATAGATCAAACCAGAAAAGAGAAGCATGTCATCAAGATTTTGGACTCACTCACTGGTATAGCAAAACTAGATCAGCAAGATCACCGATGGCCATGACATAGATGATCGGAATGTTATACCTGACATTACTACCGCCTTTTTGTGTGTGGGATAACAGCGTGCCCAGCAACAACTAAATAGAGAGCTAAAGAAGAATACGAGTTTAACAAGTGTCGATCTCTACCTCCATCGGTAATTGAGAGAAATCAATATCAAGTTTGGCTCCATGAATCGTAGCTGGCGACTCTGCATTAAATTCACAATGAAAATAAGAACTTAACGATCATTGTAATATAACAGACATTGTATATTATAAACATATCTTTTAAATTGACTAGAAATATTCAAGTTCTTCTAAGTCCTCCATTGAAGGTGAAATTTGTGCACAACCAATCTTGAACACATACAAGAGCCTCCATACTTAGAATCAAGGCGTTGTGAAACATGTCAACCACACGAAATCCAATGCTAAATGCGGCTTCCGATGCTATAGGCAAGATGTGGACGGTCAAAATGTCTCAAGCAATGTAAGAGAGAACATATATATTGAAGCGTTTAGTTTACATCGAATCAAGATATCAAAGTTGAGACCATAAGTTTCACATGTTTCGACCCAATACTCAATTCAACCGGTCTTTTGTTTGTTCTTCTTTCCTTTTTTTTTGGTAAGAGGTAATAAATATATAGGGGAAAGGCCAAATGTACAAAAGGTCACATCATTGAAAACATACACTCAAGATGAGAGGACATAATGAGTGGATGGATGCCGAGATGTAAAAGCAACAACACAAGGCAACTATGAAAAGGAAGCCAAGCTAACAAGAGACAAGTACGGCATGAACAATCGGCGACCAGAACACAAACTCCTCAAAGGAGGAGGGAGACCACCGCTACAAAAACAACCACCATAGCTAAGAAGAAAACCCCCAGCAACGGCACGGCAGGGTTAGGGGTCCCCAGAGAAAATAATCGGGTTAAGGCCCTAGCTCCACTGCAACCTTTTGTTCCTGAAATTATCATCAACGTTCCTAAAGGTGATAGCTTTATTTCTGATCACTTTGAACAGGTGGTTCTTCATAATCGGAACAATAAGAGGTTGGTCTCTAAAAGGCATGCTATTCCTGTTCCCCCAGATAATGTGACATAACGCACTAAAAGAGAAGCGAGCGATGCACTTGTAGAAATCCTTACCCATAAAAAAAGTGGTGGCCCAATGGAGATTCTCCCTCCAAGACCTATTACGCCAGGGCAAATTGCATCTGGCCGCCAAAAAAAAAGCAATACCAACCGTGACACGACATCCAAAAAACAGATGGTCCATGGAATCAAGCATCTCATTGCAAAATGCACAAGAACCACTGTCAATTCTGCCATACGACAATAAGAGAGCTTGAGTGGGAAGTCTGCTCTTAGCCATAATCCAGAGGTTTAACTGGTACCGAGGAGTGATTGCATTGTTCCATATGAACGCATGCCAAAAGACACGACTCCTCTTCCGCCTAATGGCCTCCCATGCCAACGCCACCGAGAACTGGCCCACCGGGTCCTCCCTCCAGCAAAAGCAATCTGGATCTTGAGAAAGATTCAGGAGGGGATCCCCCCATGATTGTAGCACCTCCAAAAGAGATTGTCTCGCTTCAAAAAAAAAAGATCAGCCATTGTAGCCTGCTTAGAGAGCCTAGAGCTATAAATAAGTGAATTTGAAAAAAATAAGTTCAGAGGACCCCTAGGATGCCAGTTATCAAACCAAAGCGATATTGTTTGGCCATCCCCGATCCTCCAATAAAAGATGTTCTGTAGCTCCCTCCTGAAACTTAAGATCTCTTTCCATGCCCAAGAGCAGCAGGTTGGGTTCTTAGCGACCCAAAAGTTCCTATTTTTCGAAAAGGTAGAATGAATCCACCTGCACCACACCGCTTTCTTATATGTAAACATGAGTCAAATGTGCTTCATCATAGAAGTCTTATGCAATCTTGAAGCCTCCTAATACCAAGACCTCCCTCCACTTTTGGGAGGCAGACATCATCCCAGGCAAGAAAGAAAGCACCGCCACTTTCCTTGCCTCCTCTTTGCTCTTCCTCTCTCCCCAAGGCGGTGGAGGAGAGGCAATCGGGTTTCGATTCACCCTAACAAGCAAGTTGAAGTCAAAGCGCACAATTTCTCGCTCTCTCTAGCCCAATTCTCTCGCTACGATCCCTCATTTCTTTGTTCTTCTCTTTGTTTCACAGTGAAGAAAGCAAGAGAAAATAGGAAGTCGATGAAGGACCACCACTTTGATTTCCTTGCCTCCTCTTCCCTCTTCCCCTTGCTCCATTTTCTCTTTCCATGCTTGCATGCTCTTACAATTCACAAATCTTGATCCTTCTCAAGACGGGTTTCTCTGTCACTTAAATCCCTCTACGGTCCTTTTCCTCAGTTAATTTCTCATACGGTTTCTGCGATCAATCAAATTGGTGTCTTCTTTTTGGGTGCTCTGTTTCTTCATATGGGTGTTCGAGGTTTGCTTGTTAGCTGGGTTCAACTCCTATGTGGAGGAGGCCCAATGAGTTGCAAGCCCAAAAAGGGCTTGAGCCCATATGATAAGTTATATGAGGAAATAGGGTTTCTCATTATCTATATAAAGTGATAGCCACAAAAGGAAATAGTAACAAGAGAAAAAGAGAAAGCAGAAAATTTGGAGTTTGGGGCAATATCTGATTTACATCAAGCTGGCATTGGAGGTCGATTCGTGGTCCGATTGAGCTGAAATTTTGTCAGCATGTTCATGGCGCAATTTTCTCGAATCTGAATGGTTTGATTTTCATTTGAAGCTCCCTACATCAGGTTTTTCATGGATTGATCAAAACTTGCGTTTTTGATCAGATTTATCCTTGATCTCTTGTGAAATTCAAGTGTATTGCCAAGAATTATGTTCTTGAGGTGTTTGCTGCTATGTACCTCCAGTATTTGCTAGAGAAGAACAATTTTGTTGATAGTGAAGATTTTCGGATGGACTCCGGTCCCGTGGTTTTTGATTTCCTCACATCGAGGAGGTTTTTCACGTAAAAATCGTCTTGTATTCGCGTGCTTGGTATTTATTTTACTCTACTATATCGATTCATATTAGGTTTACACAAGAGGGAAGATTATTTTATTTCGCTACGTTGATTCGATATTGTTCGAATTGTTACTGTTCTCCCATTAGAGTGGTATCAGAGCATCTGGTTATTGCTTGATTTTTCTGCCTTGTGTTAAACAATGGAAACAAATACGAGTAGAATGGTTATATTGAATGGTTCGAATTATCATATTTGGAAAGGGAAGATGGAAGATCTTTTATATATGAAAGATTTTTATTTGCCCGTATTTGCTGAGGAGAAACTAGAGAATAAAACTGATACTGAATGGTCTATATTTCATCGTCAAGTGTGTGTCGACTTCAACCAGAGACATCCGCCTCAAAGCGGGCTCATCATCTTCATATTGGATAATTCCCAGTTCAGCTAGCTTCGCTAAGCAATCTACCTTCTCATCATGAATGATGTCACCTTTCAGCTGGCGATCAGCAAATGGCATGATCTGTTCCAACTTTTGGATATCCATCCAGAGTATAAGTTTGTCGGCATCCCCATAAATCATGTTAACATCTTCAAAATGTTTTAGAAGGGGGTTTTGTTGGACATTTGGCGCTGAGTCCTTAAAGGTGAGCAGCTTTTTATTCAGCAAATTCTGGATCTTAGAACATAGCACCAGACAGTTGTCCACTTGGTGACCTTTCTCTCCCATATGATAATCACATGTCTTATTAAGGTCAAACCCGACAAACTTTGGCGGATTATCCCTTAGAATCTCTTTTGCCACGAGATGACTTTCGATCAGCATTGGAAGTAGTTGAGACATGGGTATAGGCAATGGAGTGAATTGCCTTTGACGGGCTTTTCCTTTGTGCTCAAAGTTTCGAGAAGAACCCCTATCTCCATAGTAGGTTTATGAGCGGTAGGAAGATTCATGGTAGGAGAAGTAGAAACTACAGACGTTAAGTTCTTGACTTGGTTGGATAGGTCAGCCAACAACGCCATCATCTACACCATTTGATTTTCTATGCTAATAACATGGGTACATGTATTTTCGTTCTCCATCCTTGTTTGGCAGTGAGTACGTATAACAAATCTTTCTTCAGCCGTCTTTCAAAACCTCCTGTAAAAGAAGATGACTCGAATTAGTACAAGTTAAAAGAAACCATTAAAATGCAAATCCTAGTCAATTCTATATTTTCTTGAGATGAACTAATGATAAGAAGTGTATATGATACCAGTATCATATAACATCCTCTTATCAAAATTTCTTCAAAAGAAATTATACAATGGTCATAATCAATTGGAACGCATGAATAATTGAAATTGAGGGGCCTGATTAGGAGACGAAATTGTGTGGTGCGGTATGGGACGTACCATAATGATTTGGTCTGGTAATCGGAGTCCGCGAGTCGGTGATGATATATGATTGTATGTGTATACATATCGAGATGTTCCAATGATGCATGATTTCCATATGATTATATGCAAGTTGAATGGTATTGATATGCAGGACAACCACTGGTGTTACAAGAGTTTTGAAGAGATATGGTTAGACTGCATGCGGGTGTACTTTTCGCCTAATCAGGATTTAGGGGATGGACTTGCTGAGACATTGTCTCACTGGTTATTGTATAACCATTTTCAGGTCCCTAGATGGAGGATTGTCAAGCGAGGTGCAGGGGTTCACAAGAAGTGAAGGCTAGGTTTTTATTTAGTCCCTGTCAGATGTCGACGGGTCTTCCGTCTAGTTTGGACAGTGGGTGACAGTTCACCCTTTTGTTATCGAGAAGTCTAACGAGATCGCAAGGGACTCTGGTCCCATGGACGAGGAGCTTGGAGCGTAGATAGCCTAGAAGCTCTTCTTTTTGAAATAGATCCATGCGGTGTTAGATTTTTTTGTATGTATACGCTGCTGTATTATAAGTGTGTTTTGTGAAAATATCATCCTACGTTTCTATCCCACTTCTATGTTGTTTGGAGATTGTTATTACGTTTCCGTGTGTGCCATAAACTGAATGGGTCGGCGACACTTCCTGGGACGTCGCAAATTTTATCGACCACCAAGGGATGTGCATGTGCTCAAGGTTTGGGTCGTGACATCCCCGCATGAAGTGGTATTAGAGCAAGTTTGAGTTTGGAGTGATAAGGTGTGATGAGTCATGGGATAGTTAGTAGGAAAGGCTTTTAATATGCTGATACATGTGAGTGATAGCTGATTGATAGCTTGTTTGTGAAGTCACTCAAATTCTAATCTAGTGTTAGAATTGGAAGTATGTGTCTATAAAGAATCTGCACCATGAATGAGCAAGATCAGAGGACGCCTAGAAAAAGGGCGATTGGACTTGTTACTCGGGCTAGGATGTCGACTAGAGTCGGTGCCCGAGGCAATAGAGGTAAAGCACCAGCTCAGGCCAGCACTAGTGGAGTAGCAGTGCAGCCGGTTCCACCGGTTGGTGCTAGGGTAGCAGCACTTGGTGATCCGGGAACTGTTGGGATCATGCAAGCGCTAGAAGCGATGAGAGACTTGATGGGACAGCAGGTCCAAAATCAAGCTGCTGCCATTACTGCTGCTGCTACTGCTGTTGCCAACGCTGTTGTTGCTGTTGCACCTGCTGTCGCACCTGTTGAGGTTCCACTAGGGAACATGGTTGTGGAGAGACCTATACACAAGCTGGTGGAACAATTTTTGAAGCTAAGTCCGCCGAGATTCACCGGTACCGGAAATCTAGAGACTGCCTCTTGTTAGATTCAGGATTTAGAGAAGGCGTTTGCACTTTTGAGGTGCGATGAGGAGGAGAAAGTAACCCTGGCAGTCTATCAACTGCATGGTAATGCCAATACCTGGTGGAGAGCCGTCCGAGAGACCGTGTTTCCGGGAGGAGTAGTCCCATTATGGGATGCCTTCCTCAGGGCATTCAACAAGTAATATTTCTCGAAGAACGCCAGAGAGCAGAAAATGGAAGAGTTCTAGCGTCTCCGCTAGGGAACAATGACTATTGACCAGTACGAGGTCAAATTTGCGGAGCTTTCTCAATATGCTCCAAGGTTGGTAGAGGACCCTAAAGAAAAGGCTCGAAGGTTCAAGAATGGCCTCTGATTAGAGTTGAAGCAACCACTGGTGCCTTTTGACCTGAACGACTATCGAGAAATTTATCTTTGAGCTCAACTGATAGAAAAAGATTTGAACAAGCAAGCTGCTGCGTCAGGGTCGAGGTTTAACACGAACAAGAATAGTATCAGGTTCGGGAAGAAACCTATGGTCGGAAAAAGATATCCTGTTCCACCTAATAGGAAAGGTGGGGTGGGTAAGTCAGCACCAAACAATAATGGAGTCTGTCACTTCTGTGGGAGACAACATGGATCTGTACCATGCCATGCTAGGACTGAAGCCTGTTATGGGTGTGGCTAACAAGGTCACCAGGTCAGAGATTGTCCCAGTCGACCAATGGGACAGTAGTTACTGCCTCCACCACCAATGGGTCAGAACCGAGGGTACGCACCCCCGATCGCACAGCAGGGTGAACCAGTTAGGCCTTCGGCACGAGGTAGGACATACGCCATCACCAGAGGGCAGGTAGAGGACGCACCGAATGTGATCACAGGTACTGTTTCCCTGAATGATCATTCAGCATATGCTTTATTTGACCCTGGTGCAACTCATTCATTTATAGCTGAGCAATTTATTAAGTTAATAGGATTGAGTCCTGAATTGTTGGAGTCAGCTGTTAGTATATCGACGCCGTTAAAGGACAGGGTATTGTCTACGATGGGCTGTCCTAGTTGCAAGTTGGTGATTGGTGAGCAAGAGGGGAGAATAGACCTTATAGTTCTAGCCATGTATGATTTCGATGTAATAATTGGCATGGACTGGCTCACCAAGCAATGAGCTAAGATGGACTTCTATCGTAAAGCGATTCAGGTCAAGCCGTTAGAAAGTGAAAGTTTCGAGTTTAGTGGAAGTCGAGGAGGACCTTCGATTACCCTAATCTCATCACTTGAGGCAACCCGGTTGTTAGACGGGGGTTGTTAGGGCTACTTGGCGATTGTCGTGGACACAACAGTTGAAGAGCTGAAGATTGAAGATATTGCAGTGGTACAAGAATTTCCGGATGTGTTCCTAAAAGAATTGTCAGGTTTACCGCGAGAAAGGGAGATAGAATTTGTGATTAAGTTAGCCCTTGGGACGGAACCAATCTCTAAGGGTCCTTATCGGATGGTGTTATCAGAATTGAAAGAACTGAAGGTGCAGATGCAGGAATTGTTAGATGATGGATTTATATGTCCTAATGCATCGCCTTGGGGAGAACTAGTTCTGTTCGTAAAAAAGAAAGATGGTTCGTTGCGCCTGTGCATCGACTACTGACAACTCAATCAGGTGACTATTAAGAATAAATACCCGTTGCCGAGGATAGACGACCTATTTGACTAGTTACAAGGAGTGTTGATATTCTCTAAAATCGACCTGACGACAAAATATCATCAGCTGAGTATTAGAAATGAGGACATTCCAAAGTTAGCATTTCGTACTCGATACGGTCATTATGAATTCACGATAATGCCGTTTGGTTTGACGAACGCCCCAGCTGCTTTTATGGATCTGATGAACCGAGTGTTCAAGGAATACCGGGATCAGTTTGTGATCGTGTTCATCGATGATATCCTAGTGTACTCTAGAAGTCCAGAGGAGCATGAAGGACATTTGAGAACGGTACTTCAGACCCTAAGGATTCATGAGTTGTATGCCAAGTTTAGCAAATGCAAGTTTTGGTTGACTCGTGTTGCTTTCTTAGGTCACGTGATTTCAAGAAAAGGAATCTCTATGGATCTGTCCAAGATTGAAGCAGTGATTAATTGGCCGAGACTGACATCAGTGACAGAGATCAGAAGTTTTCTGGGGTTGGCAGGATACTATAGACGGTTCGTGGAAGGATTTTCAGCATTAGTTTCGCCATTGACTCGCCTACTGAAGAAGGAAGAGAAGTTCGTATGGACAGATAAGTGTGAGTGTAGTTTCCAAGAGCTTAAGCAGAAGCTAACTACCACACCTGTGCTGACCATTCCTTCTGGTCCTAGAGGATATGAGATCTATAGTGATGCGTCATTTAGAGGACTGGGTTGCGTGTTAATGCAGCACGGCAGAGTTGTTGCATACGCATCCCGTCAGTTGAGTCCTCACGAGTTGAATTATCCAACGCATGACTTGGAACTCGCAGCGATTATCTTTGCTCTAAAGATGTGGAGACATTATCTGTGTGGAGAAAGATTCCAGATTTTCACGGACCATCAAAGTCTCAAGTATTCATTCTCTCAGAAGGAATTGAACATGAGACAGCGTCGCTGGATGGAACTCCTAAAAGATTATGATTGTGATATTTTGTATCACCCTGGGAAAGCGAATAAAGTTACCGATGCGCTGAGTCGGAAGTCTTCAGTTGCCCAGATGATGCTCAAAGAATGGGCTTTGATCGAGAAGGTTAGAGACTCGAATTTCAAGTTTGAGGTAAGCCAACTTTCAAATCTTATGGCCATTCTCAAAATTGAACCGGAACTACAAATGAGGACCAAGACACTTCAGTGGACCGACCCAGAGATCCAGAAAATTGTACAGGAGGAGGTAGGAAAGAGAAAACGAGACTTCCACATTTCAGAAGATGGAACGTTGAAGTTTCGAGGACAATTGTGTGTACCCGATGATGCAGAGCTTAAGGAGGAGATCTTATCAGAAGCACATCGTAGCAGTTACAGCATACATCCTAGTAGTACAAAGATATATTAGAATTTGCATCAACACTATTGGTGGTCCTTTATGAAGGTGGACATAGCCAAGCATGTCGCCAAGTGTTTGACATGTCAGCAAGTAAATGCTCAGCACTGTAAACCAGGAGGACTTTTGCAACCTCTCGAGATTCTCGAGTGGAAATGGGAACACATCACAATGGATTTTGTGACAGGCTTATCGAGGAGTCAGAGGGGTAATGATTCCATTTGGGTAGTGGTCAACAGACTAACGAAGTCGGCCCACTTCATCGTAGTATGAAAAGACCTTGATTTGGATAGGCATGCAGACTTGTATGTACGTCAGATTGTTCATCTGCATGGGGTACCAGTGACGATTACGTCAAATCGAGACCCGAGATTTACAGCTGCATTTTGGAAAAGTTTGCAGGCTGCCTTAGGAATGAAGCTGCAGCATAGTACATCTTATCATCCTCAGACAGATGGCCAATCTGAAAGGACCATTCAAACCCTTGAAGACATGCTACGAGCTTGCGTGTTGGACTTCAAAGGAAGTTGGGAGGAACAACTTCATCTCGTTGAGTTCGCCTACAATAACAGCTACCAGCAGAGCATTCGGATGGCTCCTTTTGAAGCGTTATATGGCAAAATGTGTAGAACTCCGGTGTATTAGGATGAAGTCGGGGAACGAAAGATCACATGCTCAGAGTTAGTCCAATAGTCAGTGGATGCCGTTACAGTTATCAAAAATAGATTAAAGACTGCTCAGAGTCGTCAGAAAAGCTACGCCGACAAGCGTCGAAGACCGCTGGAAATCCAAGTTGGTGAGCACGTTTTTTTTTAAAGTGTCACCAATGAGGGGTACTTCGCACTTCGACAAAAAAGGAAAATTAAGCCCAAGATACGTAGGTCCCTTTGAAATTCTGGAAAGAATAGGGACCCTGGCATATTGTCTTGCGTTACTGCCGAGATTGGCACAAGTACATGACGTCTTCCACGTGTCAATGTTGAGAAAATACGAGCCTGACCCAACTCACGAGCTAAATTTTGAAGAATTAGACATGGACAATAGAGTGTCGTACGTGGAGAGACCAATTCAAGTTGTGGATCGAAAGGAACAGGTCCTGCGTACCAAGAAAATTCCATTAGTCAAGGTGATTTGGCAACACCACGGTACAGAAAGGGCAATCTGGAAAAGTGAAGACGCAATGAAACAACAATACCCTTACCTTTTTGATTTGAGAGATGTAACGACTTAAATTTCGAGGACGGAATTTTTATAAGAGGGGAAGAGTTGTGACAGTCTGATTTTCCACTTCTGTTTTCAATTGAATAAATCGGGTTTTTCATCGACGTGCCTATAGTGCTATTCTCTTAGCCAATACTCACGAGATAATTAGACTAGTTGGGGAAGTCATTAAGGGATTTTAATGCAACATGCTTGAAAATTTGACCAGGAATCGACTGCTCAACTGTGATAGTCTATAAGGGTCATTGCGGCACAATTGAAAATCTATTAGAGATCGGAGATAGGTCGATTTGATGGAGGTATGTAATTAGGCAGGGGTGATTCCACCTAATTGCAAAATTCTCGTCTATCGGCACTAAACCAATTTTTCGGTCATTTTGGTACCCTATGCCTGTAATTGAAATTTTGAGATTTTCACAACAATCGAGAGTCGCCAATGAGTCGAAGATGTGCATTATGGCTCGAAAACAATCGACCACAGGTCAATTGCATAAAAAAATTCCCAAAAACTACCAAATAGTTTAGGTCACGCTAAAATCACGTCAGATTGAAATTAACCACGAAATTTAATCCGATTTCAAAAATTGAAAATTCTACCGTGTCACAATTAATTCTAGGAACGTTGATACATCGTCTCAAGACCTTTTGGTGAATTTGAAATTTTGGTGGAAAATTCAAATTGCAGCAAGTTAAGTGAATGTGGTAAAGGCCATAATTTAAGTGGATTTTTGGTCTTTATTGTAGAACCTTTGGAGATGGAAATAATAAGGATTTAAATGAGGCTTTATCCTTATTAACTAAGGTTATGAAATGGGAAAATGTAAAAGGGAAAAACTAGTGAAATGGCTGCAAAATTCGGATGGTTGCACACCAAAGGGAAATCCACCATCATTTGAATTTCATTTGGAGAGGATAGGCTTGCTTTGGAGTGGTAGGCCCTATGAAAGTGAAATGGCCAAAGATTCCATGGAATAAGGACCAAGGGTTGTGGAAATTGGGGAGGGGACCCTCCATGGTTCTCTTTTCTCTCTTATCTCTCCCCATCCGTGCGCATCCCTCCCTCCTTGTGCCATGCGACCGCTCCTCTCTCTCTTCCTTTCTCTTTCTTTCCTTTTCCTTTCCTTTCCTCAGCCATAAATTCCTTTGTCTTCTTCTCCCTTAAGCCATTCGGTCTCCTTTGTTTCAGCATTCCCTGTTTCTGCTGAACCGACCAACACAACAGCCAAAAATAGAGGAGAGCTCTATTTTCGCGCTGCCATTTTCTGGACCAGTAGAAGCACCGACCAAGTTGCCCTCATGTTCCATTTCTCTTTTGTGTGGCCGTTAATCACCTTTCAACCATCCTCACCAGCAGTCCGGCAGTCCACAAAAATCGACGAGATTTATGCATCCCTCCACTGGAAGCTCAACGCTGTCGCATACAGGTGCTGCAACGCTTCCACCGCCTATCCCTCCTCGATCTCGACTCATCACCCTCACCGGAAGCCCTCGCCTCTCCACCTGTGCTGTCGTCCAACCGCTGGAGCTTCAGCGATGCTAAACCAGCCTGCCAGCCGATTAGGCAGCGCAGCTGTCTGCTACTTCGCTCCCGCGGAGCTCGCGTCGCCGCTACTTGGCCTGATCCAGCCGAGCAAACTGCTTCCCAGCAATAGGTTGAGAGCCTTGTAGGGCCATGCTGGGCCAACTGGACCCCTTTCGGCATCCTCCGGAGGCCGAAGCCTAGTTGTCGTCACTCCGCCATCATTGGAAGTTATTAGCTTCTAGTCTAAGTGAGTTAGTTTCCTAATTGTTGATTATGAGTTAATTACATCTATTAAGTGTTAGATTAGCCTTAATTAAGTTTAGCAATTAGTTTGGTTAGTGAAAAGACTAGTTAGCTAAGTCAGTTGAGAGAGAACTAGGTAGTTATATAAGTTAGTTAAGGTAGTTAGATTATTTAGTTAGGGATTTAGGTATTTAATTAAATAGTTGGCTTAGGAGATGGTTACAAGGCATTAATTTAGTTAGACATTTCAATAATTGGGTAAAGTAATGGTCAATTCGATTGGTAGTGACGTTTGTTAAACGGTAATTAATTAATAATTAATTTTAATGATTTAATTATAATTTATTAATTATTTAATATTTTCCGAAAATTATACCGGGAGAGCCGATAACCAGAATTTTGTGCTGATTGCAGTAGTACGTTCCATTTATGCCTTTGACTATTAAAATTGTGCAATTGAGTGATAGTTGTTAATTGTGAATATTTAATTCAAAATGGCGGAATTTTGGTATTTAATTGAAAAATACCGGGTGTCAAGTTTTGGACACCAAAAGTGTTTTTAAGTACTATATTAAATTGTGGGATTTTAAAAGAGATGATACAAATTTTCTGGTTCGATCTGACTGTGTTCCCACACACGATTATTTTACCATGCATTTCTAATATGAAGAAAAGAGGCCGGGATCACTATTTTAATTTAGGCATTTGAGTGCAATGCACGGTGTTCTGGACCGAAGTTGAATAAATGCATGAATGATATGAGATGCTGTCACGAGCCTTTGGGGCCAGACAATGCTCCTTCGAGAATGCCCCACATCAACGGATGCCGGTCGTAGTAGAGGCTGGACCGATGCTCCTTTGAGGAATGCCGTCTAGATATAAACGTTGCCGTGCTTGATGGTGCGAGATGAAACCCGGTTAAGCTAAAAGACCGCTGACTGTTGAGTCGGCCGTGACCAATTGATCATAATCAATTGGAACGCATGAATGATTGAAATTGAGGGGCCTGATTAAGAGATGGAATTGTGTGATGCGGTATGGGACGTACCATAACGATTTGGTCTAGTAATCGGGGTCCGCGAGTCGGTGATGATATATAATTGTATGTGTATACATATCGAGATGTTCCAATGATGCATGATTTCCATATGATTATATGCAAGTTGAATGGTACTGATATGCAAGACAACCACTGGTGTTACATGAGTTTTGAAGAGATATGGTTAGACTGCATGCGGGTGTACTTTTCGCCTAATCGGGATTTAGGGAATGGACTCGCTGAGACATTGTCTCACTGGTTATTGTATAACCATTTTCATGTCCCTAGATGGAGGATTGTCAAGCGAGGTGTAGGGGTTCGCAAGAAGTGAAGGCTAGGTTTTTATTTAGTCCCTGTCAAATGTCGACGGGTCTTCCGTCTAGTTTGGACAGTGGGTGACAGTTCACCCTTTTGTTGTCGAGAAGTTTGACGAGATCGCAAGGGACTCTGGTCCCATGGATGAGGAGCTTGGAGCGTAGATAGCCTAGAAGCTCTTCTTTTTGAAATAGATCCATGCGGTGTTAGACTTTTCTGTATGTATACGCTGCTGTATTATAAGTGTGTTTTGTGAAAATATCATCCTACGTTTCTATCCCATTTCTATGTTGTTTGGAGATTGTTGTTATGTTTCCGTGTGTGCCATAAACTGAATGGGTTGGCGACACTTCCTGGGATGTTGCAAATTTTATCGACCACCGAGGGATGTGCATACACTCGAGGTTCGGGTCGTGACATTTTGGTTCTGACGGGTAAATTCCAGGTTCCAAAAAATAAGGAACCTGTACCCGAGGGTAGGTTCCAGATTCTAGACGGAACCTGTAAAGAACCGAGAACCGCTCACCCCTACTTACTAGTATGAGATGTCGATTCATATTACTTAATGTTGATAATTAAAAAAAAAATGGTTTGTCTTTAGGTCTCGCATTTTGCTACGTCTATACCATTGTAACTGGGTACAAAATACTGTGTTTTTTTATTTTATTTTACAATATTATAGACATTTGTTGTAATTGAATAGGAGAAAACATAAATGCGAATTTTTATTTTATAATATGACGTGTCGTTGTAATTGGATAATAAATGGCGGAAAATTCAGTTTATTTTTCATTTACTTTCTTTCTGTATAATCAAATGCAATACGTCCTCAAAGGAAAAAAAAAAAAAATGATCAGATGATACCCGGTTGTACTCCAAAAAATATAATATGGTTAATTGAAAGATTGAAAGTCACAATGTGGACATGGAAATATCCCTCGAAGTCCGTGTACTTCCGAGCATTCTCTATCTAGCATTTCAGAGTCAACTATTTTACTTTGACTTTTCTCGTAAAAAAATTTCGTCAATCCACGTCTTTATAAAGTATCTCCTCATTTTAGACCAAGAAAAGAAAATTATCTCCTCATTAATTTCATAAACCAAGTCCAATACCAGAAAGAAATCGGCAGTCGATTCAATGACGGGGAGAGAAATCAAATAAATGTTTTTCTATGAGTGCCCTGTTACCGAAGAAAGAATATTCCAAGACTTGATTCTTATGTTAGAGTCAAGGATGAAAAATATATGTAATAACCAAAATTTATAACCTATATCTACAGTCTGTAAGTTGGTCATTTCATAACATGAAAAGACGATGCACATATAATAAACTGTACAACAACATCCAAGTTGGCGAATGAATAGTTATATAAAGACAATGTTAGGCAATGTTCTAGAATTTAGCACCCTAAACCTATTTGACACTGGCT
Source organism: Eucalyptus guilfoylei (assembly GCA_016097605.1). Lineage (NCBI taxonomy): Eukaryota > Viridiplantae > Streptophyta > Magnoliopsida > Myrtales > Myrtaceae > Eucalyptus > Eucalyptus guilfoylei. The sequence goes on along the minus strand of CM027869.1, from coordinate 20,508,950 downwards.
ACTTCGCAAAATGTGAAATCGTGAAAAGCAACGGATAACAACTTTTTTTAGAGTACTGTAGAAAATAATGGATAAATAAAACCTGCGCATAGTGAAATTCAAAAATTCGAGAATTTCGAATTACTAATTTTCCAAAGAGTTGGGTAAAACTCATTAGGAGTGACATATGATTGCAATGGAGCCTATGCATAATCTATTTAGCATCTACACCAAATGTGATCACTTTTAGATGTTCACTAGTGTCACTTGCGCAAAATTTTGATTTACAAATTCTGCCTACATGTTTGCTTTCCTTGTAACTATCAATGGTTGCCTCATAAAATCTTAGTGTTTGTCTAAATTTAACTAAAAGCAAAACATACTTTTTTACTTTCCCATCAAAATATTATTCGAATTTCATAAAATTATGAATATATGTGTGTGCGTGTGCGTGTGCGAATCTACGTGTTTATATATGAGTGTCGTATAAATTTGAAGAACGAGGTTTGGTTTAAGCAAAAAAGTCAAACTAAAAAATTAACCCAAGCATATCAATGGTTGCGGACTAGGTATGATTTGAAAACTAGACATATGGTCCTACACCTGAGGCCTGCAAATTTACGTTAGACTTTGTTATTTGTAGATTGCAGACGCTTGGAGAACAAAGAGCCCTCTTCTTTCTTTCGACTCAGTCTTTGCAATTTCCCTACACTTACTTCACAAAATATCAGAAGTAATCCCTACTGATATTGAATTTAGTGTTTTAATTTAGTCGGTTGGTATAAGATAAGACGTAAGAACAGCTTTATGGTGTTCTAATTTAGGTACAATTATCAGGTTTGGTCATTGAATGATTAATTTCTGATTATGCTTTGAACATTTCATTTTTTGAATCCTCAATGTAATTTATATGTCCTCCATTTATGCATAGTAGTAGATGCGTAATTTTTTTTTTTTTCATATCCATGACAAATACATGTACATATATATGTTATTCCTTTATACAATCATGAATATACTTTGGATAGATGGCAAGACTCTTGTCCATTTGAGATGATTTAGAGAGTTTAAGCTTGTTGAGCTCAGAGCGAAACTTGTAAAGAATGACCTGCCATATTCTCTAAACCTTCTAATGTGCTTAACATAGACTCGTACCGCAACCTCCTTCCCTCCCCCCCCCCCCCCCCTTTTCTCGGCCTGTGGCTGTCTGACTACTCACTGCCACATGGTATAATCCTGTTCAACTAATCCTTTTGATCCTCTCATTATAAATACCCATCAATTCACTCACGAAGGAGACTTTTTAACTTCTGAATGTCTGGGCTTCAACACTTATATTGACTTAAAACTGCGAACCAGTAGGAAAACTCTCCAACAAGTGACTCGAAATCCTTCACCGATCACTCGCCATCCACTTCCCACTAAAATTGTTCTCTTCTCCTCTCTACCTCGCTATTTCATCCCACTACGGAGGATTAATCAATCATCCCATTGCTGATTAGCCATCTTTTTTCTGTTTTAGTTTCTCTCAATTCAGCTTTTTCTTTTAGTACAAATAATAAAATTGAGTTTCTTTTATGAAAGGTCTTGTATTATTCCTCTGCCGTTACTTCTTGTTAACCCAAGGTAAAGGGATTTCGGAACATTGGTTAACCAAGCTAAAAAATCATTTGTAAATTCCTTTCCTATCATGTAATGTTATCATTTTTTTCTATTATACATGGCCCCTTAACTCAAATTATTTTTTTGGAATATTTAAATAATAAATTACGCCTTCATTCATAACTTAATTTCTTAGAATAGTTAGCAGTGATTTTACAAAATCTCATATAATAACAGAGCTGGAAGTTCTTAGTTCAAATCTTTTCAAGCCTCATGTGTCTTCCCAATTGAATTTTTATGCTTAGTACAAGGCAAAACAGACTAGAGTAAGCATGAATGAGAGTATTAGGATATATAAATAATAAATTATGATTTTATATAATATCTTAAGTTTTTATAATAGTTGATAGTAGTCTAACAAAATCTCACAATTACAATAGCTTTAAAAAATAGCTAAGGCAACAAAGAACTTTTCTCTATCTGAATTATAAAAACCAATAGAGTTCATGGAATTACAAGGTAGAAGTTCATTCACAAAATTGACAACAAATTATTATGTCAAATGCTCCGCGCAAAGCGTAGGGAAAGGACCGGTACTATTACAACACATGGTCATGCTGCATCCCTAATACACTAAAAGAAGTACATATATAGACCCTAATATATAACTCATAGTGTTTTGACATCTATCAATGAATAAGATAACTTGAGTTTCTTCCATCATTGGTGATAACCAGAAAAAGAAAAAAAGCGAAGTCATTTTCCACTAGCATCTCAAATAGAATCTCAATGTGCTTGAATAATCTAAAAGTAAGTAAAAGGTGGACCAAGTTAAAATCCCATCATATTTCTAGTTGATTATAATGACCAAAGAAGCAAACAAAAGAGAGTTCTTACTTTTGAACCTTCAACTTACCGACACAAAAAAAAAAAAAAAAAAAAAAGAAGAAGAAGGAAAAAGCAAAACCATAACTTGAGTTTCTTCCATCATTGGTGATAAGAGAAAAAGAAAAAAAAAGGAGAAGTCGTTTTTTACGAGCATCTCAAATAGAATCTTGATATGCATGAATAATCTAAAACTAAGTAAAAGGTAGATAGAGTTAAAATTCCATCATATTTCAAGTTGATTATAATGACCAAAGAAGCAAACAAAAGAGAGTTATTACTTTTGAGCCTTGAACTTACTAACAAAAAGAAAGAAAGAAAGAAAGAAAGAAAAATCATAACTCGAGTTGCTTCCATTGTTGATGATAAGAGAAAAAAAATCATTTTCCATAGGCATCTCAACTAGAATCTAAATGTGCATAAATAATCTAAAACTAAGTAAAAGATGGACCAAGTTAAAATCCCATCGTATTTCAAGTTAATTATAGTGACCAAAGAAGCAAGCAAAAGACAGTTATAACTTTTGAACCTTCAATTTACTCTCAAAAAAAAAAGAAAAAGAAAAAGAAAACCATAACTCGAGTTTCTTCCATTGTTGGTGATAACGAGAAAAAGAAAAAAAGGAGAAATCGTTTTCCACGAGCATCTTAAGTAGAATCTCAATGTGCATGAATAATCTAAAACTAAGTAAAACATGGACCGAGTTAAAATCCCATCATATTTCAAGTTGATTATAATGACGGAAGAAGCAAACAAAAGAGAGCTATTACTTTTGAACCTTGAACTTACTAACAAAAAAAAAAAAAATCATAACTCGAGTTTCTTCCATCATTGGTGATAAGAGAAAAAGACAAAAAGACAAGTCGTTTTCCAGGAGCATCTCAAATAGAATCTCAATATGCATGAATAATCTTAAAATAAGTAAAAGTGGACCGAGTTAAAATCCCATCATATTTCCAGTTGATTATAATAACCAAAGAAGCAAACAAAAGAGAGTTGTCACGTTTCAACCTTGAACTTACCGGGAGAAAATTGGTCTACTCCCTTGAACTCGCGTTCGCTTTTGGTCAGATTTGGACGGCAGATTCCCGGAAAAATGGGTCTAGTCCCTGTCATCAGGCTACTCTTTTCTCGCCGTACGACAAGGAGTTCCAATCCCATTTTGGTTTCGATTTTGGAGCGTGGTTTCACTTTCATATTTGAATTATAGATTTCATATATAACATTCATTTAAAAAAATGATTATATTTTTATGATTGATTAAAATTTGAAAATAAATTAGAAAATATTTTTCGTTGTTCGGTATGAAAAATTCGATTGAACTTTGCTTCGTGCACTCCCTTTTAATTAAATTTTATTTTATTTAAAAAAATCGAATTTTTAATTTTATTTTTCTTTCTACTTTTTTCTTTATAATTTTTCCCTTTATATTTTCTTTTCCTCTGTCTTCATCTTTTGTTGGTCACCGGCCATGGTGACAACCAAACTGGCCAAAGGCAAGCTCGAGCCTATGGCAAGGCTCGCGCTTGCTGACCTTGGTCCTTGCTAGATTTTTATTATCAAGTATGATATTACTCTTTAAGTTATAATTATGCAATAAATCCCTTTTTTTGGGGAATTCTTTTACGGAAAAACTCAATCTTATAAAGAGAAATTTTGGGTAGATAAAATATCGTACTATTCTCGTGAACCAAATAAACTAAAGACAAAGCGTGAGTAGATAGTTCAAACTTGACGATGTCACAAATCAGAATATATTGTATTGCACGCTTAATTTGCAAATATTTACATTTGTTTCTTTGCTAATAAATAAATCTGAAATCCTCCAGTAAGAAGCTAAACTAAGGGGTTATTGAAATGTTAAAATTCAAACGTTGAAGTAAATCTCAAAAGTATGGTCATGTATTCGGGCAACAATTTAGGCAATTTCCTCGATACCCTACTAATTCCCATGACTCTAATGGGAAAAGCCACAAATCAAGTGGGGTTAGTAAGATGTCCGATTAATGACAAAACCCTAGCGTGATGCAAGAGGAGAAAATATTCAATTATTAATAAGAACCACATCATTAGCCTACATGGCGTGCGTGAGCCTAAGTGGCTTCACTCAATGGCGACACATGTTTTATGACTTGGGCTGGCTAGAAAATAGAAAAGATTAAAATCCAAGGCTTTCTTTTTCTATTTTCTAGCCAATCCAAGTAGGTTGATGGCGTGGGTTACTAACTATTGTATATTTTCTCCAAAGGATTAGTCAAGAAGTTTGGTCTGGAAAATTACAAGAGAAGTGAAACTCCAATATCTCCACCTACCACGTTTGACAAGAATGAGAAAGATAAGTCAGTTAATCCTAAACTTTATGAAGCATGAAGGATCTCTATTATATTTAACTGCATCATGTCTAAACATATTATTTAGTGTCCGCATGTGAGTCCAATTAGATCAAGGAATCTCATTTAACTGTTGTTAAGAGGATTATCAAGTACATTGGCATCTTTCCTAAATTAGGATTATGGTAGCCTAAGAATTCAGATTTTATTCTTCTTGAATATTGTGACTGTGGACTTTGCAAAATGAAAGATTAATAGAAAGAGCACTTCCTCATGTGTAAATTAAATTATAGACTAAACGAGGAAACATGTAACAGAGGAGACAAATAAGGGCTCTAAAATTATTTAAACTTAGCACCTTCTACTTTGATACTAGGTTGAGTTCCCCATATATACATATATGTATATAATAATATGATTAATTACAGTTACAGAATACATAGAAATATAAGTAGAAGGGCGCGTTGAATTGGAGTCAAATCGCAGCTCTTCCTTTCCTCTGGCCCACTTCCGTCACCTGAACCAATAGTTTTCTTGTTCTTCTTTTTTGGTTCCCACTGAACAAGAAAGATTCCATGCACGCGTTCTCTCGCAAGACATAAATCTTGATCCTTCCCAAGACGGGTCTCTCCGTCAATCCGTCCACGATCCTTTTCCTCGGTTACTTTCCGACACCCTTTCTGTGATCAACCACATTGAATTTTATCTTTGGGTGCGCTGTTTCTTCATATGGGCGTTCGAGATTCGCTGTGGGTGGCCCTCGCCGTCGCTTGGCTATTCCTCCAAGCGCAGGTCCTGCACTCTCAAGAGGACCTCGTACGCAATTCGGGCGATTCCAAAGCATTGCTAGACTTGATGAGGTGTAAAGATTGGCAATCACTTGGGGTGGTTAGAATTGAAAGTATGTGTTGCAAGCAAGTAGAACAAACAAAACTCCAATGTGAACAGCATTGCTAGTCAATGTTCCCATTCATAACTATAATTCTTTGACATCATTGAACGACAGCTATTTTGATTTCTTGTGATAAAGAAAACCAATCAATTGATTAAATACGCCAAATCATCCCAGCCACCGACCCGAATATTCTTAGGAAGGACGCTGGCCTAGATTTGCTGTAAATGCAAGGACTTCGTCGACTCTTCAGCCCACAAGGAAACAACAAGGAAAAGACCTCGTTGACTGCAAACCGCATCTCTTATAGTCTGACAGCTTTGCTTTTCTGAATTATTGTATAGACAAAGAACCAACTGATGCGTAGAATTACAAATCCGTGTTTTATCGCATTTTACAATGATCGGTATGATACATTGTCTAACGTCATAAATCGGAAAAAAAAATTGTGTTTTTCCTTATTGTATCCAGTTGCATCGTAATGTTGTAAGCAAAGTAAAAGATGTTGAGATTTTGTTTTATTTATGATGTTGAAGAGATTTGTTGTAACAAAATGGGAAATAACGTATATATGAATTTTTTTCTTATTTTATAATATTTCATTGCAAATAAATACTATGCATCATAGATTGTAATTTCACTTTATCGTACTATCTTTTTTCTATAACGAAATGTAATACGTCCTAAAAGAAAAACAAAGCTTACTTAGATGATATATTGTTGTACTTGGGAAATACAACATATTTATTTGATAGATTGAAAGTCCTAATGCATGCATGAAATTTTTTAACAAAATTCATGTACTTTCGAGCACACTAGCTCATCAAGCTTTTTTCAGAGTCAAACTACTTTACCCTCTTCAACTTTTCTTGACAAGAAAAGTCATAAATCCGCATCTTAGTCACCCATCTCCTCGTTACTCTCATGAATCAAGCAAAACATGACATAAATTGAATGGTCGATTCAATGATAGTGAGAAAAATCTGCATCTTAGTCACCCATCTCCTTGTTAATCTCATGAATCAAGCAAAACATGACATAAATTGAATGGTCGACTCAATGATAGCGAGAAAAATCAAATATGCATGTTTTTCTACTAAATAAAGAATATTCTCAAACTGGATCTTTGCATGATGGATAAGCCTTTAAAAATTACACAACACACATAAATTCTTAATCTATTCCTATGGTCTATAAAGTTGGTCATTTCATAACATAAAAAGTTGATGCGCATATCATAAATTCAACACCAGTGTCCAAGCTGGTGGAAGAAATGGTTGTATAAGATGACATGCGACTGAAAGGTGGATCTTTTAAAGCGATCATCAACCACCCTAGAGACATTACAATTTTTTGTAAGAGGGACTGTTGACCCATTTAGGTCGATTGGTTTTTCCGACTTGAACAAAAGCAAAACGTACAATTTTACTTTCCCAACCAAATTTAAAATATTCCTTCATTTTTGAAAATTATGAAAAAAAGATATATGCGAATTTATGCGTTAATGCATGGGTATCATGGAAATTTAAAAAAAAAAAATTAGAGTCTCAAAAGAAGGCAAAAGCACATGAACCACAAGATTTGGTAAAAACAAAACTAAATATTGATATCAATAGGCAAAAGAATAGCCTAGATGTCAAAACTTGGTATAAGGGACACTTAAGTATCAAAAGTTAGGAAAGTAATATTTAAACAAAACTAAATATCAAGGAAATATATAATAGAGGAGACAAATAAGGGTTTTGAAAATATTACCAGGTTGAGTTCCTATATATATGTATGTATGTATGTATGTATGTATGTATGTATGTATGTATGTAATAATATGATTAATTACAGTTACAGAATATATAGAAATATAGGTAGCAGGGTGCGTTGAATTGAAGTCAAGTCGCAGCTCTCCCTTTTCTCTGGCCCACTTCCGTCACCTGAACCGGTAGTTTCCTTTTCTTCTTTCTTTGGTTCCCCCTGAAGAAAAAAAGAACCCATGCACGTGTGCTCTCGCAATACATAAATCTTGATCCTTCTCAAGATGGGTCTCATCGTCAATCCATCCACGACCCTTTTCCTCGGTTACTTTCCCACACCGTTTCTGTGATCAATCACATTGAATTTTCTTTTTGGGTGCTCTGTTTCTTCATATGGGCGTTCGAGATTCGCTGTGGGCCCTCGTCGTCGCTTGGCTATTCCTCCAAGCGCAGGTCCTGCACTCTCAAGAGGACCTTGTATGCAATTCGAGCGATTCCAAAGCATTGCTAGACTTGATGAGCAACTTTGAGTCCCCAATCGAAGGTTGGGAACTCAACGCCAACGCTAATTGCTGCGACTGGCTGGGCGTGGTGTGCGACTCTTCGTCTTCTCTCGGCCTAAGCGATGGTCCCTCCAGTTCAGGCAGGGTGGTGGAGTTGGTCCTCGCGAGCAAGATGCTTGCGGGCAACCTCTCGGACTCGATCGGCAAGTTAGACCAGCTGAGATTCCTCAATCTCTCTCACAACCTCTGGTGTTCGACGGTCGGCGGCTGGCATCCGGCATCCGACGTTTGGACTAGCCGGCAACCAACGTCCGACGTTTGGAGTCCGTGCCCGATGTCCGGAGTCCGGTGGCCATTGGTCGAAGTCCGACGGGTGGCCGACATCCAACGACCGGTGGCAAGCGGCAGGTGGTCGGCGGCGAACATTCAGTGGTCGGCAATGGGCCTCGGCATCCAACAATTGGCAATGAGCGGCCAACGACCGATGGGCATCCAGCATCTGACGGCCGATGGTCGATGATGGGTGGCCGGAGTTCGGTGGCCAACTGTTGGCAGCGAGTGGCCGGTGGCGGGCGGTCGGTGAGTGGCGGGCATCTAGCGTCCCACAGGCGGCCGGTGGGCGATGGGCGGTAATAAAAGTGAATGATGAGAAAAAATTTGATTTCTCATTTTTGTTCCAAAAATAGAAAAACTAAAAATTTTAACTTCTTATTTCTACTCCAAATTTATTTTTGGAATAGAAATCTATTTTAGAAATAGAATAATTAAATTGCGTTACCAAACGGATTTTTGTTCCAAACCTATTTTGGGGAATAGAAAAACAGATAAATTAAAAAATAGAAATGTTGTCATGCGCGCCTTAAGTTAAAGGCATTATGATTCCAATACTGAATATACAAAGAGGATGGAAAAGTGATTGTGACTGAAATTTGTTATTTGTTTACTAGTTATATGATCTCTTTTTCTCCTATTATTTCTATAGGTGATACGATAAACAGGGGTGACTAATGCAACTACCACTCTAGGTATTACTATAAACGTCCCCATACCCGTTACAAAATATTTGATTTAAATCATAATTACTTAATTATCCCATCACCGTAATCTCATTGGTATGTTAGACTTCACAAAATCACTTTACAACAGATATGTTGACACCTAAATTTTGGTGACCCGTTTATTTATTAAAAAATTAGGGATTAATTTTAACCCCTAAAAAATATATATATATATATATATATATATTAGTTAATTAATGAATTGCATAGCACATAGATTTAGGTGCATTTGCATTTTTTGCGTTTATTGGACCGATGGTCGATGGGTTTGAATTAATGGTTTTGAGCTTTAAATTAATAGGCTGGACTAAGCCCACAAAGCGAGTAAATTGGCCCGAGCCCGTTTTCTTTTAATAACAAAAATTACCTAAATGGAGATTTGAAATGATATTACGATGGATTTTGAAATTTAAGAAAATCGGGTTGCAATCTTATCTTTAGGCGATAAAATCAGGATATGTGGAAAATAAAAAAAGTGATATCGCGTGTGAAAAAAAATCTTCGCGGATGTTGATTTGAAAAGGAAATTAAAACCCTAATCTTTGGCCTATAAAAAGGTTTTTCTCGCGTAGGGTTTGAAGGGGGGCCACACAATCAATACATACGGCCACAATTCGGAAAGAGAGATATACGTGAGAGAGAAAGGAGAGGGATTTCGTTCATTCGGCCGAACGCCCGCGAGCCCGTTCATTCACGTTTTTAAAAAGGGGAGAAGTGGGGGTCTTCATGTAAAAGCGTGAAGCATTATTCGGTGCTTTACAATTTCGACGCCCGCGACTGCCGATTCATGGTTGACCACCACCTACCGCTACCCCAACTACTGCCGTCGTTGCTGCCCTGACGTGCCACGAGCCCTATAGTCTAAGTTCCAGCAATTCTATCGAGGTCTTCGTCCAGTTAAGCAATCCTCAGCAAAGCCCAATCACTACTCGACAAGATCAAGATTTCGTGGCGAGCTTCATCCGAAGCCATGGAGCTTCGCTGTTAAGCCATGAGACGGCCATAGATTAAAATGGGGAATTTTTTCTCAATCTCTGCGATTTTTGTCCACAAAGTCAAGCACTTTCACCTAGAGGGAGAAGAGTGGACGTGCACAAAAGGGAGCCCTTACAGGCTAAACACGAGTTTATGATAAAAAGTACAAGATGTGGTCTCTCTCGTGCATGATCTGTTGAAGGCAGTCCAAACCAATTTTCTTTGACTAAATCTTGCAGGTTTTCAAACGATCTTGCCACGGTCCAGCAAAATCCAGTCCACAGTCAAAGTCAGTCGTTGTCCAACATCGGTGGAGTCCCCTGCGACAATTCTGTAGTGGTTCAGGCCTGATGCCGTGACGTTGCCGTTGCTCTTTCACGACTAATCTGCTGTCCTCGACGAGCGGCCACGGAACCGTCGAGCACCTGCTGATTCTTGCACCACTATTGAGCTCGTCCCCAGATCGAGCCGGACGAATGAGTTTTTCTTTTGTTTCGTAGGTAATTGGTCAGCCCCTTGCTGTGCCGAATTCGCTGACCCGTTTGGCGAGCCTAAAGTTCACGGTCAAAAGAATGACTAGAATTTCAATTGAATAATTCCAAGTGGTGAATTTATCTTCTTTTGCATGTTGTCCAGATTGGACAATAACACGTGTGATTCTTTGTGATTTTACTTCATGCATGCAAAAGAATCTTCTTTGGCCAGATGAGCGTGAGCAGCATGGGCGCGTGGCGATGTGCAAATCTCAGTGAAGTTTTTTTTGTTCCGAGCCACCTGCAGACTTGCATCGTGACTCACCCGCTGCCAATCCGTGCCCACCTCGCGTCCAACTACAAAGCCGCGGTTCCACTTCACCTGTTACAGTTGTTTCCGCCTTGTAGGTTTGAAGAAATCCCCAACGGTGGTCCTAGCTAATTAAGAAGTCACCACTGGTGTCCTTGGTCGAGCATCACCATTGTTGGCACATCAACCGTGAATCGACCACCACGATCTGCCAAGCCACTCTTTGGAAACAAGAGAAAGCAGGGAAAGCAAAAACAAAAAGGAAAAAATCACATTAGGTAGTTTCTTTTCTATTTACTTCATTTTATTTTATTTTACTTTATTTGTTCTTTTTTAGTATAATTATTTCTTAATGTAAGATTGAAGCTCCCGACATGAAATTGTCTTTGAAATTTTATGATTGACAGTCCGATTTTCACACTCGAAATCTGACTCGCAATCACAATCGCTTGAAAAATCGCTAATCCGATCTCCCGCCCGAGATTCGATTCACGATTTATTTAAAAATTGGCCAACCCGATCTCATGCGCGAGATATGGTTCGCCAATTTGTAGATAAATCAATGTTATTTTGTTAAAAAGAAAAATCCAAAAAATATTTGAGTTAGGATTAGGTTTGTTTTAGAATATTTCTTGTTATCTTGCATATTTAGAATAGAGATTTTATTTCGAATTTTTAAAAATAAAGAAAATCCAAAAAATGCGTTCATTTAGGATGTTAGTTTTCTTTAATTTAAATGGCATGTTTAATTATTTGGCAATTTTAAATTTCGAATTTTACAAACAAAAAACAGAAAAAAGGGTCATCATACATATGTCATGTAGAATTAGAGCATTCTTTGCACGTCATGGCATATTAGAATAAATTGCATGTTTCATTTTAAATTTAGATCATCTTTTTAGATAAATTGCATTTTAGATTAAGATAATGTCTTGGTTTAAATTAGGATTTAATATGACTTAATCCTTAGTTTAAATTAGATAGAATCTTAATCTAGCTAGATCATTTTTGCATTTTTTCTCAAATTTCGAATTTCATGAAAAAATGAAAAAATAAAATTTGTCATAGGATAAATTAGTTGCAATTTCTAGGATAGATTGCATTTTTTTAGAATAAAAAATCATGTGCACGTCATATAGAATTAGGTCCATAAAATGCACGTCATTTAGTGATTATTGCTAGGTTTATTTAATTAAAAATTGCCTGTCATTAGAATTAGGTCATTTTTGTTAATTTAGATTGCATATTTAATTATTGCATGTTCATTAAGAAATCATTAGTTTTTTTACTTATTCATATAGTTTAAAACATATTGCCATGCCATATCATTTCATATTAGATTAGAAGCATTGCATTGCATATGGACTATATTCTCATTGAAAAAGAGCAAACAAAAATTGAGTAATTGCTTGTTAATTAGAAATCATATCTAAGATTGCTTATATGAATTATAATTTAACAACGCAGATGCTTTCGTTGCTATAAGATAAGTCCTACAATTTATTTACTACCTTACTTTTGTGTTAAATTGATGGTTTGCGCACCCGCATGATCATCTCACATGTTAGGAAAATAGATTAAAATCAATTCAAGTTGCTTGCCTAACATTTTTCAAAATAAAAGAGAAATGTACCGAAAAGGCGTTAGAGAAATCTAGCGTAACCAAGTCCCCGAACTCATAAATCTCTGGTTCGTAGGAGTAAAGTAAATCTCCCATTACTTTACTTGGGTTTCTAATCGACCAACCAAAAATAGATTAGTGGCGACTCCTAATTGAAAATCAATTGTATGTTAAGAACTTGAACCGAAGTCGCGAATTGGTATGGGTTTGGGCTTAACAATCCATTAGCCAAACTCTAGGTGGATCACACCCGAAAATTCGGTCGCGACAAGATAGCAAATGCTTAAGATACAAGTTAGTCATAAGTTAGGCTTACGATGTGCATTGAACTTGTAATCTTACGAAAAACAGTGTCCCAAGATCTTTTTCTTGCCTTGTAATTTGGTTTCCATTTTGTTCTCTCATAGTCCTTGGTGACTAGGACTGATGCCCAACCAATTTAATGGAGAATGAAGTGTTATGAGTCATATCATGGAAATACCTCCAGTTGTATTGTCAAAGTCTCATAATACTCTTTTGACGGCACTGTCCTTAACCGGGAAAATTGGGTCAACCTGTGATTGAGAACAGTGCCGTAAGGCGTGTCGACTCAGCTGTGGGTATTTAACCTACCCTCACTCATTTCAGACGTGGGATGCTACTATACCTGCCTACTTGGTAGTAGCCAAAATCAAAGTCCTGACGTGGAGAGTTATGATTATGTTTTGAAAGAGAAGAGTCATGATTTAGCAATAAGCAACTACAGCATTTATTGCTGTCTTTTTAATTGAAGGAGTCAGCCTTTTAAAGAGAAACTCTGTGCTGATAAAATGCCTTATTGTTCTGGTAAACAAGATAAATTCAAGACAAAGCATAAGCAGATAAATCAAAATTTGATGATGCCGGAATATGCCGTATTATAAACTTAATTTCCAAAATTTCACATCATTTCTTTGCTAATACAAAAACTTGAAATCCTTTCGGTTATTCTAGTAAAAAGCTGAATCAAGAGATTATTGAAATATTAACACTCAAACGTTAAAATTAAATCTTAAAATTGGGTCATCCATTCGAGTAAAAATTAAGGCAATTTCCTTAAAAGTCAATTTACGTACACTAATCAACACGATTGTAGTGGGAAAAAGCACTAATCAAGTGGGATTAGTCAGATGTTGGGTCCATGACAAAACCCTAGAACGATGCAGGAGAAATCGATTGCTTGTGGATGACAAAAAGTGGGCTAAAAACGAGAAATAAATAAAAGAAATTATTTAATATTCATCGAAGTCAACAGCTTATATGACACCCAAGGAGAGATTTTTCAATTTATTTTGATACACATACTAAGTCTAACTCATAATTTCTGGTAAATAAATTTCTATACTTCTCGCTCTCTCTCTCTCTCTCTCTCTCCGTGTTTGGAAGTGTGGAGGAGGAGCAGCAATTGAGTTGGTATTCAGACCCAACAAGCGCGTTGAAGTCAAACCGCAGTCTCTCTCTCTCGCTCTCGCGCCCACCTCTGCCTCGCCGCAACCCACCTCTTTTTCTTTGTTCTTCTCTCTTTGGTTCGCAGTGACGCAAGCGAGAAAGGGAAAAAGAGGGACGCTCAAGAGGCACCACCACCACCGCTCTGATCTTCCTTTGCCTCCTCTTCATCCCCTGTTCCCCCTCTCTTCATTATCTCTCTCTGCCTCTCTCTTCCCCATGCTCTCACGCTCTCGCAGTTGGCAAATCTTGATCCTTCTCGAGATGGATCTCTCCATCACTTGATATCCCCACGACCCTTTTCCTCTGTTACTCTCTCGTACCGTCTCTGCGATTGATCGTACTGGGGTTGCTTTCTTGGGTGCTCTGTTTTCCTCATATGGGTGTCCGGGCTTCGCTGTGGGTGGTCGTCGCCGTCTCTTGGCTATGCATCCAGGCGCAGGTCCTGCGCTCTCAAGGGGTCCTTGAGTGCAATTCGAGCGATTCCCAGGCATTGCTAGACTTGATGAGCAACTTCGAGTCCCCAGTCCAAGGTTGGGGGCCCAACGCGTCCGCCAGTTGCTGCGACTGGGCGGGCGTGTTGTGCGACGGTTCCACCGGTTCGGGCAGAGTGGTGGAGTTGGCCCTCGCGAGCAAGAAGCTCGCGGGCAGCCTTTCGGACTCGCTCGGCCAGTTGGACCAGCTGAGATTCCTCAATCTCTCTCACAACCTCCTCAAGAGCACACTCCCCGAGTCGCTCCTCCGCCTCCCTAAATTGCAGGTCCTCGATCTCAGCTACAATGAATTCTTCGGACCGGTGCCCGCGAGCGCCAATTTGCCCTCGCTCCGCGTTTTCAACATCTCTGAGAACTCTTTCAATGGGTCTCTGCCCGTGTGGATTTGCACGAACTCGACCGGCATTCAGGTGCTTAATCTGGCTATCAATTATTTCTCTGACGTTATCCCGTCGGGACTCGGCAACTGTGGCTCCTTGCGGAACCTTTCTCTGGCCACGAATTATCTCACTGGTGTGATCAGTGAAGATATCTTCACTCTGGGTCAGTTGGTCCAATTGAGCCTTCAAGAAAATTCCATTTCAGGGCCGCTCAGCAGCGGGATCGGTGATCTCACGGCACTGGTTTGGCTGGACATTTCGAATAACGGATTCTCGGGGCCAGTCCCGGATATGTTTCAGAACATGAAGAAGCTGCAGTACTTCATAGCTCAGACCAATGGCTTCATAGGCTCCATCCCACCGTCTTTGTCCAATTCGCCGTCGCTTACGTTTCTCAATTTGAGGAACAACTCACTGACCGGTACGATAGCTCTCAATTGTTCGGCATTGAGCAGTCTGGTGTCTCTGGATTTAAGGTCCAACAATTTTAGTGGTCCTTTCCCTGAGGATTTACCCAATTGCCAGAAGCTGCAAAATGTGAACCTTGCACGGAACAAGTTCACAACCCCGATACCTCAAAGCTTCAAGAACTTCTCCAGCCTATTTTACCTGTCAATCTCGAATTCGAACCTATCAAACGTCTCATCTGCACTCGGGATCCTTCAGCACTGCGAGAATTTGACAGTTTTGGTTCTCACTCATAATTACTTTGCCGAAGAATTGCCTGGCGATGCGAGTTTGAGTTTTCCGAATCTTAAGTTTCTTATCATGGCTAATAGTCGACTGACGGGTTCCATGCCCGAGTGGGTGCGCAGATGCACCCGTTTGGAGTTGCTGGATTTGTCCTGGAACAGATTGGGTGGAATGATCCCGTCGTGGATTGGCGACTTCCAATCTCTTTTCTATCTGGATTTATCAAACAACTCATTCGTGGGCGAGATCCCAAAAGAGATTACAGGATTGCCTGGCCTCATCAACAGAAATCTGTCAATGGCAGAACCTTCTGCTGATTTCCCACTCGTCGTGAAGAGGAATGTGAGCGTGAGGGGGCTGCAGTACAATCAAGTTACAAGCTTTCCACCAACTGTGGCACTTGGATGGAACTTTCTCAACGGATCAATCTGGCCCGAGTTCGGGAATCTAAAAAATGTCCATATCTTGGATCTCAGCCATAACTTCTTATCAGGTTCGATTCCTGCCAGTTTATCCGGAATGACTAACCTAGAGACCCTCGATTTGTCTTACAACAATCTGTCCGGAAGTATACCTTCTTCGTTAGTGCGTCTCACCTTTCTGTCCAAGTTCGGCGTTGCATATAACAATTTGTCCGGGCCGATTCCTAAAGGGGGCCAATTCTCGACTTTCCCCAGTTCGAGTTTTGAAGGAACCAAACTGTGGGATGATAATGATCCTTTCCATGCGGGGAGTCAAAGTCATCCTGGATCCGTCGGTCAGAGTCAAAATCATTCTGGATCCGCCGATCATGCCATGAGCGATATAAGCCTTGGGATGACCATTGGAGTTGCATTTGGAATGGGTATTG
Organism: Eucalyptus guilfoylei; assembly: GCA_016097605.1. Classification (NCBI taxonomy): domain Eukaryota; kingdom Viridiplantae; phylum Streptophyta; class Magnoliopsida; order Myrtales; family Myrtaceae; genus Eucalyptus; species Eucalyptus guilfoylei. The sequence continues at coordinate 20,492,693 of CM027869.1, read as the reverse complement.
GAATTGCATTGGGAACAACTAGGATCGGTGATTCATGTTTGTGTGAGATCATCAGGTTTTATGCTCAGGTTAAGTCAAGTATGTAATTTACTAGTTTATTAGAAGAGGAAATGACACGAAAGTCCATAAATCCAAGGTGCAATGGCACCATGGAACTTTTAAGGTTTTGATTGTAGTAACTTTCTGCTCCAATGAATAATTTTTTTTAAGAAATAATATTTTTCTATTTCTATTTCCGAAATAATTTTGAGTAAAAAAAACGCATTTGGTTACCACACAAAATTCTATTCTTAGAATGGAAAAAAAAAATAGGAATGTGTTTGATACAATCTACAATTTTTTTTTTTGGTAATGTATAATATCTTTTAATTTTTTTGAAAAAAAAATTAAGATTTTTTTCTTTTTTCTTTTCTTATTCTTCCTTGCCACCGCCATTAGCTGGTGGTCGACGGCGATGGCTGCAAAGGTCAGCAGTGGGTGGCGGGCTGCAAGCAACGGTAAGAAAGAAGAAAAGAAAAAAAATTATTTCTAGAAATTGTTCTCGGAAACAATAAACTATTTTTTTCTACTTCTTATTTTCATTCCAAATCTACTCTCTGGCCACTTTACTATTCCGGTGTATAGAAAAATTAATTGACATTACCAAATGAATTTCTATTTTTTTTTCTTATTTTAGGTAACAAAAGAATATAAAAATAAAATAACAGGAACATTACCGAATTAGGCCTAATTCATTCAATGTAGTGTTTGAACTATTCCTAAATATTTGATAAAGTACTTAAAATTTTACTGTGTTCAATATAGCCCCTTAACTTTTCAATGAAGTTAAATCAAATGTTGAGTACTATCAATAAAAAAATATGTTATCGTTTCATTATCTTTTGGGATAATACTACAAAAAAAAACTCTAAACTATGCTTACTATAATACAAATACCTCAAACCTTTTTTTTTTTTTTTGTCATGAAAAAGCCCAAATTTATACTAACGTGACAAATATACTATAGATGGAATTTGAATAGATGGTATATGTGTCACACACACACACACACACACACACAAGTTTGGATTTTTCCTTGACACAAAAAAAGTTAGGAGTATTTGTGTCTCAATGACATTGTTTAGGGTTTCTGGTGATACAAACGTTTAGGGAATTTATGTCACAATGAATATAATTTGAGGCTTTTGGTGGTATGTACCCTTATCCTTTTATCTTTTGGGTCCTTATAAATATTACATTAGTTCCATTCAAGTAAACTCAACTTATAATAGACGTAGAACATGAGTTGAAGTCATGTGGAATTGATATTCCAGCTATTTTATATCTAAGTGATTTCATAAGTACATCTATGAATGATATTAATTGACCTATAGATATACATGCTTATATTAATCTAAATCTGGATTGTTATTTTTATGAAAACAACAAACACAAAAGATTGAAAATTGTCAATCCAATAAATCAGGAACATGTTGGTATCTAAATTTTACCAATCCATTTAATAGTTTGTTAATTGCATAGAAAACTAGGAATTGATTTTTAACCCTTAACAAAAATAATTTCAATTAAATTGCATGGAGTTAGAAGTATTGGCATTAATAATAATGGAGCCTTTTTTTAAAAAAAAAATAATCAAAAGAACTGTGATTTTTATAAATAAATAAAAAACAATAAGAAGAAAAAGAAAGCGAGACCGGGCCGGGTCTAGGCCGGCCCAACCTTCTTTCTTTTCTTCTTCTTCCATTTCTTTTTGCCTGGGCCCGGCCCAGCTTCCTCTCTTATATTTCTTTCTCCGGTCCGACCTCCTCCACTGCTTCTTTCCTTCCTCTTCCCTCACGCTGGTAAAAAGAGACGGACAACGGGGCAGAGAAGGACGACGAACGCGGAGCGTCAACCGGGAGTTGGTGGTCGGGGCCAGGCCGGCAGCAGCAGCTGGTACGGCAGGAGGCATGCGCGCCGGAGCTTAAAAGCAAGAGAGGAGCAAGCTGTTGCGAGGGGGTTTCTTCTGTAAGCAACCACGACGGAGAGAGAGCAAGTGAGAGAGAGAGCGAGAGAGAGCGAGAAGCAGAGCATGAAGAGTGAGGCCGTGAGTGAAGGGCCTCGTCCGGCCGCCACTGCGCTTGGACCTCGGCCGCCGACCCTTGCCAACGCGTCTCTCCCCACGGTAGGTTCTATGCGTTTCTTTTTGATTTGTTTCGAGTTGCTTTGATTTCTCGAGGATCCCGGTTCGGAGGTGTGCGGGGTTGACCGGACGTAGTCCGATCTATCGATCTCGCTCGCCGTTCGCCGCCCCCGAGCCGGGTAGCGACCCTCTGCCGACCCTTTTTGTGCCCTGCGTTTGCCCTGTCCCCTCACATCTTTTGCATGAGTTTCTGAGTCGGGGCGTACGTTTCGAGGTCGCTTATGATGTCCTTTATTGATGTTGAGCATTCCCTGCCATTCGCGTTGAGCTTTGATCTAGTTTCAAGTCTTATTCTTGTCTGTGGCTGCCTTTCATTTGATGCGCCCCAAATGTATGATATAATGCCTCAGTTGGTGTTGTTCTTAAAACGAGACCAAGTCTGGGTTATTTCTATGGAAGCATATCGTGGACCTGTTTAAAATATTTCGTCGACTTGAGATGTCCTCTGATTGATGTAGGACCAACTCGACACCAAAGTGTGGGTTCATCGATATTCCATGCTCTTTTAGTCGATCACATGAGACTTGCTCAATGAAATCTTTCTCAGAAGTGTTTAAGAAATGACTTCTGTTTTTGTTTGGATCCAAAGGTGCGTTGCGGCTCGTTCAGTCACTAGCTAATTATTAGCATTAAATGCTCACTTTGCCTTGCAATATATTTAATGCTTCTTCGGTCACTGATTATTATTTTAATGGCTACACATACGCATGATCACCTCATATACTAGTGGATAAGCTTCATATCAATCCATATTGCTTGACAAAACAAGTATCCAAAGGGTACTAATTAATTAATTAGTGTAATTAAGTCCTCGACTCTAGATTCTCTGGTTGTGTAAGAAATAAAGTATGCTCCCATGCTTCATTTGGTTTTTAACTGATCCTACTAGGTTAGTGGCCATTCCATATTAGATAATTCTCACATTGTCAATTTGAATATCCAACGTTGTGAGAAGTATAGACTTGAGAAAGCCCGCGTATAAAATTATGGATCATCGATCCGTCCTTTAGGTAATACCTCGAAATCTATGTATCCCTCCGTATCGAGGGGTAGGTCACGACATAACGAGATTGAGATTGTTGAATTTTATCAATCTAATAAAAAGGAACAATATTTTGATTTATATAAGTATGAGCATCTACAAATAAATTGATCTAACAAATTAGGAACAAGATTTAGATCATTGAATATTTTACCAATTTGAAAAATAATTAACCATATTTAGATTAATATCAAATTAATATCATTCTTAAATGTATTAATGATGATTTTTAGACATAAAATAGCTTGAATATCAACCAATACAATTCTAAATAATTTATAGTCTACTATCATATAGATCATAAGCTAAAATTTACTTAAGTGGAACAATCAAAATATTTATAAAGACTAGAAAGGTAAAAATGTAATTAAAAATATTAATTTTTTTGGTAGGAAAAGGATTGAAATGAAAAGATATTACAAAATATAGGCAATAGTGTAATTATGACAACTTGTAAATCATACGAAATGATTGATTTGACTTTATCATGAAAGTTGAGGGATTTGATTAAATAAATTGATAATTTAGGGATCATTGAATATATGAGAATGGTTCAAAGACTATAGTGATCAAATTAGAGATTTAGGAACGACATTGTATATTGGGCCAAAGTTTAAAGACTATTAGGCTCTATTTGTTTTGTGAAAAATATGATAATTTTGGAAAACGTTTTCCAAGTAGCCATTTTTTAGGGAAATGATAATATTTTTCAATGTTCGGTTGAAACTTGAAAATGAGTTAAAAAATATTTTTCTTCGATTGGTAGGAAAAATCTCATTTAATTTTCCTTTGCGCACTACTTTTAATAATATATGTTTTTTTTTCTTTTTACTTTTATTTTTTCTTCTTTTTTCAGCCATTGACCAGCCATGATGACAGCCATCAAGCACCTCACTACAAGTGAGCCTTAGCTTGCCAGAGTCTGGCGAGCCAAGCCGAGCATTACTGGCCTCGGACGAGGTTCCACCTTGGCTTGCGAGCTCAAGTCTCACTAGATCGGTGAGGTTGAGCTTGCCCAAGGTTAGTGAGCTTGTCTCTTGCCTTTGGTCAGTTGCCCGTTGTCGCTATGGCATTGGTCGAGGAAAAAAAAAAAAGTAATTAAAAATATGATTTTAAGAAGATAATTAAAATTAATTTTTTTGAAAACTATATTTTAAAAAATAATTTATAGGAACAAACATTTCGTTAATCAATGACCCTAGTCCAAGTGCCGACAACTCATGCACGGCCTTTGTAGACTTGAGCTTGAGTGTTGGGGACTAGAACTTGAGCGTTAAGGGCCCAAGCTTGACTTTTATGGACAAGGGCTTAGGTGCTAGGGCATAGTGCACGAGCATCAAGGGGTTCAGGCCCAACCTCGATGAACCCAGGCTTAGGCCCCTAGGGCTTGGATCTAGGCCCAAGAATTGGGGTCTTGAGCCTAGCCTTAATGGACCTAGGTTCGCTTCGATGGACTCGTGCTCAAGCGTTAGAGATGTAGTCTTGGCCTCGATGGACTCGAGCATGGCTTTAATGGACCCAGCTTGGGTTTTGGAGACTCGGGAACTAACATTGGGATTTCCCTATTCGGTGAGTTTTGGGTCTAAGCATCAATGTCTAATCAAATTTTAGAAAGTTAATTGCGAGTTTTTCAAAGAGGAAATTATTTTCCTAAGTTTAAGCATATTTTTCGATTGACTCATTTTCTGAGCGAACATAATGTCGGAAACTGAGGAAAATATTTTTCGTGAAACAAATGATCTCTTGGTGTCAATTTCACTTATTAGATATTGGTGAAATCCTAATACTTGGTTATTTACGGCTCAATTCTCTTTAAAAGCACTAAATTTTAGTGCGCACCAATATCTATTCCCGTTATCTTTTGATTCGGCGATGACGAAGAAGTTCTAATGTGTCAACTCCACATATTATGACCACAAAAATAAAAACTCTACATATAAATTATCTCCACTTCACTTGCCGACTTGGAGTTGAGGCACCGAAATCATTCAGTGTGTCTTGCGGCTACCTCCCCGTTTTTTATGCCTTCCTCGGCGGCCTTGCCTCGAATCTTCGGGTCCTCCTGGTTGTTGTTCCTTGGTTGGTGTTGTTCTCTTTGTTTCCCCGGCCATGCGTGACTGTCTTGTCTTTGTTTTCAACCGTCCGTGTTGGCCTGCTTGCTTTGACCGCTATGCGGTGTTCTTTTGCATTAGGCGTCCTTTCACTCCTTTTGACACTGTATCTCTTTGAGTGAAAGTTTTGTGGTGCCTAATCTTCTCTAATTATTGGTTCTGAGCTCATTATATCATTACCTTTACCAAAAAAAAAAAAACACTACCATTCTGGTCAGCGTCGTTTGCCATGCTTGAACCCCCACTCTCATGGCCGGTTATGTTCTCGAAGAAGGCGCGCTTAGAATGTTCGCCGCCTTCGAGAGCTTCCGCAAGAAACTGCAGATAGCAACGCCATTCTCCAAGGGAAGAAAACTAATTATCGACTCCAAAAGAAACCGGTCCTTCGAAGCAAGCCCTTATCAACTCCAGAAGAAGCTGGTCCTTCGAAGTAAGCCCTTCATTGTTAGAGTCGGAATCCAACCTGAACACGGCTTGCTCCTTCACATTCCTAGCTCTTGATACGTCGGGCAGCCACCGAGACGCGCAAGTCTTTAGGGCATCACCGACCAAATTGCAGATTCTCTTCGTTGAAAAAAAAAATTAAAATCACCCTTCTAACTTCTTTAGCAGCTAAAGAAAGAGCATGTGGTGTATACCAAAAGATTATAAGTAGTCCATTAATGCTTTTGAAATAACAGTTTTTACTTTAGTTGTGATATAAGATAAGACCCTAAATTTTTGAAGATTTGCTAGTGTAGTCATAAACTTAATATTTAGATATTTGGTTGGAAGGACTATATTGACAAATTATCAAAAGGTTTAAGATTAGATTGATAAATTATCAAAATGTTTAAGATTAAATTGACAAATTGCAAAAACAAAGATGAACAATATGTATTCCTAGAATCTCTCTCTACAATGGTAGAGGTGCCTCTCCCATGGATGGAGCTTTTCCCTATCCCCCAAGGGTGATAGCAATGCCAAACCCTAAATCTTAAGGCTTCCAGTCTTCATCTTCCCCAATATGGAGAGTTCATCCCGTCAACTCCTTGAAAAACCAAACACCCATCACCCAAAATCCCAAACTTCTTTCTCAAACCCCATAACACAAAAACCCTTGAAATCGATTGCTATTGATGCTCCCTTTCATCTTCTTCTCTTGAAATCTCGATCGCTGGGTTCATTGGAAGGCCCGCATATCATACCCAAATCCCTAACCCTACTGCCATTATTTTGAAAACACACAACCTACTAGTAAACACCGTATACACCCAGCGCGCACTGTTTCATTACTCAAAGTGGCCGAGTTTCCCTTCATCTTGGTGCTGGAGCTCCTTTCAATCAGACCTCAGGAACACGTCCAAAGTAGGTACAATCTCCCAAAATAGCTCTGGAAATGACGACCTCTTCTGCTGTATCTAATGGTGCCCTAGGCCTCCCCAAGATCTGACTTTGCACCAATGAGTTTTAAAATGGAGAGTAAGGAGGAAAACCAGATTCGAATAGCTGCTCTATGCAAAAGTTTAGGGCACTTATGGTCAGAAGATGATGTGGTTGCTGTAAGGGAGAAAGCCCCAACTAATAAACTTGTTGAATGCAACCACACTCTCTTTGGTAAGCTACTCTCGAAGCTGAATGTAAATTTCCATGCATTTTGCAATACGATGAATAAGGTGTGGAAATTAGAATCAGTGGAATGTTCCCAAAAAGAACTTGGGTTTTTCTCATTTGTCTTTGAATCCGAAGTAGACAAAGAACGGGTACTAAAAACAGGTCCTTGGTCATTTGCAAGCAATTTGCTGGTTCTGAAGCAATGTGTACTTGATATTCCTGAGCATTGTTATGATTTTTCGCGTTATGATTTTTGGATCCATAGTGGGCTTGCCTCCTAGATGGATTTTGGAAGAAATGTATTCTAATGTTGCTGGAAAAGTGGGAAAAATGAAGGAAATTCAGTTAGAAAACAGAGGAAATGTGCCATATAAAACAGGGAAAGTAAGAGTTGAACTTGAACTTTCAGCTCCTCTAAAAATAGGGGCTCTAGTGAAGATTGGGGATAAAAAGTTATGGGTGGAGTTTAAATACGAACGCCTCCCTCATTTCTGCTATTCCTGTGGAAGGTTAGGGCACTACGCTTCTTATTGTGAAGAAATATCTTATGAAAAAACAGAATGGGCAGAAAATAGGGCAGGGAAATATGGCCCTTGGCTCAAAGCGAAGGTGTGGGATAGGAGCCCTCATCAGGAAGCATTTTATGGAAAAATAATCCCTACTCAAGAGGAAGAGGAATATGTACCTGAAACTCCCATTCAGTCATCTAATCTTAAGATCGTGGATTGGAAAGAACCTGAGACTAATGCTGGACCTCTTCGAAGTAAAAAAAAGGGCAGAAAACTCGTCCTCAAATGAGCACAGAGAAGAAGACATGAGGGATCCAGTAGTTAAGATAGGGAATGGGAAACAACCACTATATTTGCTAGATTCTACTACTGTAAGGCTGACTGAAACAGGAGGAACTAGTAGGAAAGGGTCAAAGCTTTTAAGAGCAAAAAAACAGAAGAAGGTTGAGGGGTCGAGTCATTTAGTGATCGATGAGATGGAGTTATTAGAGACACCTATCCAGCTGGTGAAAGAGGGGAATGAATGAGCTTTGATGGCTAGCCCTAATAAGCCACCCATGACATCATGAGGATATTGAGCTGGAACTGTCAGGGGTTGGGCAACCCCCTTACGTTCCAGGAGCTTCGAGCCTTAGTGGCTCTTGAAAGGCCTAATGTGATTTTTCTGATGGAAACCAAAAACAGAGAAACGATGGTGGAAAGGGTACGAAGGAGACTTAAATACCAAAATTCGTTCTTGGTGCAGCCAATAGGAATTGCGGGGGGCTTGGCACTCATGTGGAGTGAAGAGGTTCAAGTAAAGGTGAACTGTAGCTTAAATCATTTCATTGATATGGAATGTGAAGATCCCTCTAGTGGCCATCTTATGAGGATTACCTTCTTTCATGCTTCAACAAACTTCCAAGAGAGGCTCCAGTTATGGCAACAACTTCGATGTTTTCATACATCTAATCGACTACCGTGGCTATGTATGGGTGACTTCAATGACATTCTGTATAGTTGGGAGAAGGAAGGAAAAAGGGAGGCAGATTACCATCGCATTGCAGCCTTTCGAGATATGCTCAATGAATATTCCTTAATGAATATTAATAGCAAAGGTTGCATGTATATGTGGACCAATAATAGAGGAGGAGAAGACTTGGTGAAAAAGCGATTAGATAGAGCCGTATGTACAATGGAATGGCGAGTCACCTTCCCAAATGCAGAAGTTCTGGCTTTACCAGCGGTAGGGTCAGATCACAGCCCCCTTATGCTCTCATTATATCCTGTTCATGGAAAAAGGAAAAGAGCTTTTAAATTTGAAGCATATTGGCTAGAAGAAAAAGAATGTAGGGCTGTTATTATGGACATTTAGGCTGAGGATTATCAGGCTCATAGAAGTTTTTCACAGAAAATTCACCAAGTAACGGAGGAATTAGTTGAATGGAGCAGAAAGAAGTTTTCTAATGCATCATATCAAATTAAGGGACTCAAGAAGCGACTAACGAACATCACCAACAACAATACCCGAGATTCCAGCAAGGAAGAAATTCAGTAGCTAAAGGAGAACATTCATCAGCTATGGAGACAGGAAGAGATGTATTGGGGACTAAGGTCCCGGATAAATTGGCTCCAATGGGGAGATAAAAATACTAAGTATTTCCATGCCACAACAATACAGAGGAGGCAACAAAACAAAATAACCATGCTAAAGGTGGATGAACATAATTGAAGCAGGGATTCCAAGGTGCTCAAACAACACATTGCGGATTACTATCGGTCCCTTTATGACTCGGTGGGACCAAGGAACTTCCAACCCATATTAAATCAACGCCCAAATGTAGTTACTACGGAGATGAATGAGCATTTGATGGCTGCCATATCTTTAGAGGAAGTGAAAGAAGCTGTCTTCTAGCTAGGCTCCCTAAAGGCTCCAGGACCGGACGGATTAAATGGACAGTTTTACCAGCATTTTTGGGAAGATATAAAATGGATGTGGTGCTTTTGGTTCAGAAATTTTTCGAGTCAGGTAATCTTGATCCCCTCCTCAACAAGACACACATCTCTCTTATACCAAAAGTAAAAAATCCATAAAGTATATGCCAATTCCGACCAATCAGCTTATGTAATTTCAGCTTCAAAATCATATCGAAGGTATTGGCAAATAGATTAAAACCTTGGCTTCCACAGATCATTGCACATGAACAGAGTGTTTGTTCAAGGCTGACAAATCCAAGACAATATCCTCATTGTTCAAGAAGTGTTGCATCAAATGAGGATAAAGAAGAGGAAAAAGAAATTCCAGGCAATCTTGAAACTGGACATGCAGAAAGCATATGACAGAGTGGAATGGGACTTCCTTCGAATGAGCATGTTACAGATGGGATTTTGTGACTAGTGGGTTGATTTAATCATGCAATGTGTGTCAACGGTTTCTTTTAATGTGAAAGTCAATGGAGAGCCAACGGAGTACTTCTCACCTACACGGGGATTAGACAAGGAAATCCATTATCCCTTTATCTATTCATATTGACAGCTAATGTACTTTCTTGGATGATGCACAAAGCCAAGAGGATGGAAGTATCAAAGGGATAAAACTGAACATGTATTGTCCTACTCTTTCCCACTCGCTATTTGCTGATGATGCTATATCTTTTTATGGATGGGACTGTTAGAGAATGTCAAAGTTTGCCGACTGTTCTAAATCAATATTGCTATGCGACGGATGAAGCGATAAACCTGAACAAGTCAGGTATCTTCTTCAGCAATGGCTGTCTACCGGATTTGAAGGGGAATATGGCCCAAGAAATGCGAGTGCCAAGTATTGACAAGACAGGGAAGTACCTTGGAATACCATTCGAATGGGGTCATACAAAGAAAGCGATGTTTGCGTGGATTCTGGCAAGAGTAAACATGAAGCTAGAGGGATGGAAAGAAAAATTCTTGTCTAAAGCTAGGAAAGAAATCTTGATTAAAACTATTGTGCAAGCGTTGCCACAATATGCAATGTCAATTTTCAAGATACCTATCTCGGTTTGTAGAGCTATTGAACAAAGAATTGTAGCGTTCTAGTGGAAGCATACTGAAGCCAAGAAAGGCATGCATTGGAAGAAATGGGAGGTTCTAAAGTCTAGAAAAGACAGGGGAGGGTTAGGTTTTAAAGATTTGATTACTTTCAACAAAGCCTTGTTGGGAAAGCAGGCGTGGCGATTATCCCAATCACCTTCAGCTTTATGGAGTAAGATACTGAGGCATATATTTCCCTAATGGCGGCTTATGGAAAGCAAAAAGAGGTCAAAGACCGTCTTGGGGCTGGTAGAGCATCCTAATGGGACGGGAAGCCATAGAACCAGAAATACGATGGGTTGTGGGAGATGGGAAATCAATTAACATCCGTCAAGGTCACTAGTTACCACAGTGCGTGCTAGGAGGCCCCGCAAAAAAGGAAGATCCCCAAATGGTGGCTGAATTAATTGACGAGGAAAGGAAGGAGTGGAAAGAACCGTCGAAGGGAGAATTGTGAACAAAATCATGTCTATACCTATCGTCTTGCGGCCAAAGGAAGATCAATTGATTTGGACAGGAAACAAGAATGGGAATTACATAGTTAAAAGTGGATACAACAGCGTGTACGCCAAGTCCACACAACAAGACTGTAACAGGGCATCAACCTCATACCAGACACCCCGAGTGCTATGGACAAGAATATGGCACCTACCGACCCCCCCCCCCCAAAAAAAAAATTGAAGATTTTTCTTTGGGGCTTATGTCAAGATGTTGTACCAACAAAGGAAAACCTGTTTCAGAGAAGCATCTTACCCGACCAGTTATGTCCTCTCTGTTCCAAATATCCCGAGACAGTCGGAAGCATCTTACCCGACCATCCAGAACGTATGGTCAGACCCACGCCTAAACCTTAGCAACAGTACAAGAACGGCCACCAGAATGGATAAATGGTTGGTGGAATTTCTCAAAGTAAGGCTGCACTCATTAGATGTAGGGCTAGTGGCGGAAGTGCTGTGGCAGATTTGGAAAAACAGGAACAACCAGGTCTTCCGCGATAAGAAGCTACAACCAGAGGCCATAATCAAGGTTGCCTTAGCACAAAATCGAAGCTTTAATCGATGGAATCCAAGTACAAGAAAAGGAAAGTCAGCAATGGTGAACCCACCTGTGAGCTGGACAGCGCCGAAAAGCCGAGCTCTAAAGCTGAATATCGATTGCTCGTGGGTGGAAGGCATCTCACCTAGTTCGATCGCTGGAATTCTACGAGACTCCAACGGAGTAATCGTCGATGGCTTTGTCAAAGAAATCCATGCCTCTTCATCCCTGCAGGCGGAAACCCTAGCTTTGCTCCATGGACTGCTTCTACTAAAACAAAGAGAAGTACCTCACGTGGGAGAAGTACACGAACATAAACAGACTTTAGTTTGCGAAAGTGACTGTCTTCCGCTAGTGGAATTCATTCTAGGCCGGGCAGAGGAGTCATGGGCTCTGAAGGACTTAATCCGGGAGTGCAAACATGTTTTGGCCCAGCTGACCCACGTAAATGTAGTCCATTGCTCGAGAGAAGCAAATCAAGCCGCAGACTGGGTTGTAAAAGCATTCCGCCTTAAAATCCTTCCCCCAACATGGAAGCTCGAACCCCCTCAATCCCTTTGGAATATCTTGTGCTCCGATTCTGACTTGTCATTTTCATGTAATTCTCGTTTTAATGAATGAATGAACGCATTACTTTCGACCAAAAAAAAAATGGCAAATTGCCAAAAGGTTTATGACTAAATTTGCATAACTGAAAGGTTTATAACTGAATTAATATCCATACAATTGGTTTGAGACTTTTTAGATAATTTTTTCTTTAATATTTACTTCAATAAGCTTAAGAATTTTTTTATACTATGAGGTATCCGTTTGCTGCCCCTAAATTTTCTCGTTTTCTTTTTCCATCATTCATGGTCCGCTAACTCAAATCGATTGCAGTAGCCTTAAAGTATAGCTAGTGCAACAAAGGACTTTTCCTCTATTTAAATTATAAATACCAACTGTAACTCATGGGATTATATGTTAGAAGTTCATTCGCAAAATGGACAACAAGATTATGTAAACTGCTCCGCCCGAATGTGTAAATGACTATTACTAGTATAACACTTTGATATGTTCATCTCTAATGATTGAAATACAAATACCCTAATATATAACTCACAGCCTAGCTAATATCTTCAACACCTACCAATGAATATGAAAAGTCAAGTTTCTTCCATCACTCGTGATAATGGAAGGTAGAAATAGTTTCCCACAAGCACTTCTATTCGCTGAGGGAAGGGTTCCCTCAACAAATATCTTTCACTAAAGGGGCAAAGCTTTGGTTGTATTGTTTGAAATGGGTTTTGTGTCATTTTGGAAAGGAAGCGACTTGTCTAAACTACGGGCAAATGAAAATACAAGAAAACAGGAGAAAAAGTAAATGTGCGATTGAATGTAAAAGTGCGATAAAAGAAAAAGATAACTAGCAAAATATGTGTTTGATTATCGATTTTGACAAAAGGTCCTTTACACGAACGCCTCTTTCGCTATTTATACCTACATTCTATGAGTAACTACTCTTTGGCAGTTACCACTTCGATTTCAAATAATTTTGGAACTTCAGTTCCCCGTCAATAATCGCTTTGCCTTGTCTACATCCTCATCGGTACCGATTCCCTGTAATTACTTTTGTTCTTGTCTCATTATTCTCGACAGATTTTCTGATGCCACGCCTTTCAATATCTTTGTTGTCGGTGGTTGTCCTTTTGGCCCATTGCCCATGGATTCTCGCATGTTGGGCTTGCTTTACTCTTATTTACTTCCAAAGCCCAATGGCCACTTTTGGTGCCAACAAATGCCCCCTTTAAAAGAATTAAAAAATCTTTTAATCCTTTTAATCATCTTAATGACTATATTGGCTTGACTTTATCATCTTGATTCTTGTGAAATGTCACTTCAGCTTCTAATCATCTGTATGTAGTCTGGTGCCTTTTAGGATTTCAAACTCACGTCCTTTTCGAATAGCTTATAACGCCTCTTCCCCTATAAACATGCAACTCCTAACATTTAACTTTATTGCTTTCGACTTCATTGAAGCTTCTTTTCAAGATCTCACTTTTATCCTTTTCCTTTGTCATTTTCACCCTTTTCTGGTCCCCTATTAGTCCTACCATGTCTCAATCATACGTTGACACTTTCCTCGCTCGTTTTAAGTAAGTCAAGTCACCAAAGTATGTGGACATCGTCTAACTGTCGCTTCAAAATTCTCCAAAAGAGGCAGCTAACGAGATAGTCCTCGGTCTCTGTCTGTGAACACCGGTACCTCTTCCCTTCCAATCTGAATGTTTCCCTCGGTATGTAGAAGAACCACTTTCGTTTCAAAGGGATCACCTTTTGGAGCATGTCTTGAGCCTTTTTTCTCAAAAACTTAGGCTTTCTATCCTTTTGAACATGCCTTCTTTGAATGTTATTTTCGACTGAAGACTGTTAAACATAAGGATGGTGTAAAGCTCGAATCGACGAGGCCTTAGAGTTCTTCATCTTTGACTGGAAGCTCAATAATAAGCTTTTAGGGAGCCTGGCAAGTTTCTAGTAGCCGTCAGTCAACTGTGCTTTCTTAGGTCTGGCCTTATGTCGATAACGCTCCAAGATGTGTATGCTATCGCTGAGTTGAGTCCATATGGTGATGAACCCAGTGTTGTCGATCTTGCGACTTGCCCCTTTTTCCCGCAAAGTGCTGATCTTTCATATACCCATTTTCAAACCACTTCTGCTTGCCGAATAGGTGATGTCAAAGATGAAAAACATGTAGCTTTCTTGCTTTACTGGCTGTCCAAATTTTGTTTTTTGCCATCCTTCTCTTCAAGTGGGTTGAGAGTTGAGGGGTTTGGCTTTTTACCTCTCGCAAGGCAAGCATATAGCTATGGGTCATCTTGCTCTAGCCGCTTCCTATTGGGTCTTAGTTTCGCTTCTATTGCTATGGGTGTATCCATTGCTTGGGTCTTCCAATGCCCCTTTTAGATTCTCCAACCGTGGATCAGATTGTACTTTTTATCCTTGTTTTTTGATGCCAAGATCCCTTTTTCGTTAGGGTACAAATATAAGACATTTTATCTCAAGAGCAAAGGGGCATATAAGACATTTTATCTCAAGAGCAAAGGGGCATAGCTGCTGAGCTTTCGTCTCTGTCCTACTCTTAAGGGATCTTCCTTTTTTTCAGCATTTGCTTCATTGGTTCTACCATGCCTCCTTGAACACTGATGATTTATGTCGCTTTCTAGTCCGGATTTTGTTTTTGTTTTCAGCTTCTACCAATCCAAGGAAAGCTAGAAATTCTAGCGTTCTATCTAGATTGTATTAGATCTGACCTTAAGGTTATCTCTTAAGAGAAAGTTGAAGGCCGGCATAGAGATTTACTCCCCTTAGTATTGCGCTCGGTAGTTCAGCTTGTCTCAAGGCATTCCGATCATCGCTCCTTACTTTATGGACTTCCCTTTTGATGAGAAGTATCACTATGCAGTAATCAAGGCATCTAATCCCTTCGTTTGCAGTTGCATGATCACCCACAAGATATTTCGTGATTTTTAATCAAACTATTGGTCCAGCTCCGGGCATCCTTAAGAGTTTTAATACTTGGTAGAGGACTTACCGAGACTCTCTTTTCCTTGAAGATTTTGACATTATTCTCAGTAAGGTTTTCTATAAGAACTTTTCTGCTGATTCTGTTGAACCTTCGTTTGGGCTACATTCTTCTCCATCTCATCGAGCACCAAAAAGAGCATTAGATCCCGGTACTTCCCTTTTCTTGTCTTTATGATTGTAACCTCTATCATTTTCTGACTTCTAATGTCTTTAATGCTTTGTTTCCAATGGCTTCTGAGCAAGTGTCTATCCCTCAGACTAGGATGCGTTTGTCTAGATTCATTCCTAAGATTCTGGTTACACAGTCTATATCACCAGTTTGTCTGACTTATGGTTCTTCTACTCCCGATATCGTTAATGTAGCACTTTCACAAGTTCAAGGTCACTCTCCTACTGATAGTTTTACGTCTTCAATTCCTCTTGTTGCTAAGCTTCGGCATTACCTCTGATTGACACTGTCAACTCTTCGAGCCTTACATCCTTTCCTGCTACGGAGATTGCTTCTTTGTCTTTTAATAGGGTGAGTGGATCTTTTTGGCACTAGAGGAGTCCTTGTTGGAATCGATCCTTCCTTAGGAGCCTGTTGATTCTTCATTTTCTCCTACTACTAATGGGCATAAACCTGACACGTCTAAGGGCAGACACTCTCATCACTAGCTCGGGAAGATTTAGAAGTGAGCTCTCCTCCTATCGCAAGCTTGACATCCTTCTCTCTAGAAATGATAAGTGATCCTATTTCAGCAACTGTCTCATCTATTCCTGCATCTGATCTCCAGCTCGAGACTTTGTGCTGACGATGAACGGGATCTCATGTTATCTCCGGCTCAAGATGTTGTTTTCTCATTATCAGCCTTAGAAATTTTAGAGGTTATTTTCTCTCATGTTGTTACCTTGACAGCGTGTTTCTCATCCTCCATTGAAATCTTGCTACCCAGTAGACTGGACAATGTTGCTCCTACTGATGTAAGCTTGCCTACTTTTGGTGGCATCAACACTGGAGGACTAATCAAGTATTGTTTTATCCTCTTGAAAGCACGCTGGTGCTCCTCTTGCCAAATGAATTCATCTTGGTTTTTCAATTTCAACAAAGGCGAAAACACGTCCATGTTGTCAGATAGATTAGCAACAAATCTTTGAAGAAAAATTATTTTCCCAATTATGGTTTGGAATTGTTTCTTGCTAGTTGGAGGAGGCAATTCTAATATAGCCTTAGCCTTATTTTTATCAACCCTTATACCTGTATCATTAACCAGATATCCTACAAAATTCTTTACTCTTATGCCGAATGCATACTTAAGAGGATTCATTTTAATTGATATTTCTCCACCCTAACAAAAGAGTGTTCAAGATAATCAAGATAACTTACCTCTTCTGACTTGATTAGGATGTCGTTGATGTACACTTCCATAAACTCCCCGATCATGTCATGATAAATAAAGTTCATTTCTCATTAATAGGTGGCTCCAACATTCTTCAAACCAAGTGGCATCACTTTTCATGCAAATGTTCCTATGGTTCCAGGGCATCTGAAGGTCATCTTATGGACATCCTATTCGGCAATGAATGTCCGATTGTATCTTGAATGGCCATCCATCAAGGACACCATTTCGTTTCCAGCTGCAGAATCCACCAGTATGTCGATAACTGGCATTTGATATTCGTCTTTTGGAGCCATAGCATTCAGATTCTTAATCTTTATGCAAACTCGCAACTTCCCATTCTTCTTGACTGGGACAATGTTGAAGAGCTATTCAACATATCAAGCGATATCAATGAAACCAACTTTCAATAGCCTTTCTATTTCTTCTTTTATTTTTGCATTTACTTTAGAAGCAAATCTTCTTGGAGGCTGTTTATGGGGCCTCCAATTTGGTTTTATCAGGAGACGATGTTTAATCACGTCTCTACTTAATCCTGACATTTCATGATAGTCCCAAGCAAAATAGAGGACTTCCACCAAATCATTTTGAAATTTTATCGCCTAACAAAACGCTTACAAAGACGGGACATTTTACTTCATCAGCACTAATGTCAACTTTTATAAGCGGATCTTTGGATTCTATCGTTTTTATGTCTTCTTTGAGTGGGGACTCCTCAAAATCCCTTATGCAATATGCAAATCCCAAAAAAATTTCAATTTCCTCTACAAGGTAGCAGTAATATTGCTCATCTAGCTCTTGTAACAAGTTGTTTCCTTCCATATAAACGTCGAATGTCCCTTTGGCTAGCTCACTTTCTTTTAGGATCCACTCAAACCCCATTTTTGTAAAGCAACCATAGGCAAGCCCAATGGTGTCCGTGCAAGGTGGCTTAATTACGAACCCTACATCATCTTCGAGAGCATCCATCCACACTACATTGGCCCATGTGATGCTCGACTCATGATTTGCTCTCATGTACTCTATCTTATCCTCATTTTGAAAAGCTAAAGTTTGATGGAAAGAAGAAGATATACATCGATTGTTGTGTATCCAATCCATGCTGAGTAACAAGTTGTATGATACATCGGCATCTATTATGAAGAATGTAGCTTTGGTAGTCCGTGATCCGATTGTGAGGTCAACCATGACTACTCCTCTTGTGTCTTGTATATCTCCCATGAAATCTGAGAGTGTCACATTAGTGGAGATTATCTCTTCCTCATCTTTTCAAAGGAACTGTGGACCCCTCAAGTGCCATAACTTTGCATAAAGTAACAATTAAGTGCCATAACTTATGAAAAGTACACTTAAGTGTCACGTTAAAAAAAAAAACGAATCACTTCAGTGCCACTCTGGCCAAAGTCCGACCAAAACGCTGACGTGACATTTTTCTGGCGAAGCGAGTCTAAAATGACGCCGTTTTGCATGCTGACATGGCCAAATAATGCAAAAACAGCGTCGTTTTGGGCTGACATTGTAAAAAAATAATATAAAATTATTAATTAAATTAAATTTAAATTTAGTTAAAATATTAAAAAATAATAATTTTAAAATTAAAAAAAATTAAAGGAAAAAAAGAAAAGGGGGTAGTGGCTAAGGGATGATTTTTAATTAATTTTCATATTATTTTTTTACCACGTCATCCCAAAACGACGCCGTTTTTGCATTATTTGGCCACGTTAGCGTTTTGGCCGGACTTTGGCGAATAAGTGGCACCTAAGTGATTCGTTTTCTTCGAATGTGGCACTTAAGTATACCTTTCATAAGTTATGGCACTTGAGTGTCCTTTTGTGCAAAGTTATGGCACTTGAGGTATACTTTTCTCCCTTTCAAAGCTTTCAAAAATATATATAAGGTATAAGATTCAAAGTAGCTCCCGCATCAATAATTATTCTATTCATAAGGCGTCCCTCGATCTTTCTCACCACCATGAGGGCTTTCAAATGCTTCGTTTTGTGAACTGGGAGTTTTTAGAATTCCACTACTTCCTCATCGGTGAATTGGAACTCTGCTTTCACAGTTTCCACCACTTCGAAAGTTTCTTCCTCTGTGAGAGCAACTCTTATAGCAGAAGTTTTGAACTCAGGAGGGAGCCTTACTTGCACCATATTCGAACCAGCTGAAGAACCATAATTAGATCTTACACTGTTGAACTCACTCTTTGTTTTGCCAATTTTCTCTTTGATCCCTTCTTCCTTTTGCTTCCGAGGACTCCTCCATGCCTAGTCTCTTCTTCTTGGCAACTAATATAGTCCCCTTCAATCTTGGAAGAATCTTCCTTATCTCTTACCCATACTAGACTCTTTGGCTTGACAGAATGTTTGCCTTTTGATCCTCTCGGGATGCTAGTTTGCTTATGCAATTCTTGTAGTTAATTTTATTCGCTATATCCTCCTTCTCTCGTTTCTCGACATTGATTTCTATCCAGAGATTTGAACCGATTGCGGGCTAGTTGAGATTTCTCTTCCCACAAACCATTGCTCTTTCTAGGGTTATGCGGCACCTTCATTGTCCAAGGAGGCTTCTAACGCTGACTCGTCAAAGGTGGGAACTCGTCCTCATATTCGAACTCCGATCCCCATCTTGACGGGATTACCTCAAAAACCCTTTGCTTGGGTTTAAGAGTTCTTGTGCACCGGACATAATAATCGAATTTGCCACTCGGTTCCCCCAACGTTCTGATTTCAGAATGTCCTTCCTCATAAAATCACTTGAACAAGGCTTTATTTACTTGCTTCTTTCTTGGTATCACAACACTCTTGGGAGTTTGCTCCTGAAAGCTATATTCATTAAAATATCTCCTAAATCTTGAGCCCTCTTGACGCTCAGCCGTCCATTAAATGTAATTATAATAGTTGTGGGAAAACCCAACGTGCTGAGGGTGTTGCCTATATTGGTGATCATAATTTGTGCTTCGGGGCCTTGCCGAAGTCCTTCTAGGGTCTCGTTGGTACCTCAGTACTATAGGATAGTCATCGCCGTCCAATAAATATCGATGAATGATTTCTCTTTGACACCTTTAACACAAAGTTCTTTAGTTGGTGTGTCCTCTAACAACTGTTGACACCATCTCGGTCATATGAGGGAAAGGATCCGACTCGATTTCCATCCTTCTATCTCCCTCTTTAGTGAACTTGATTTTGCCCTGGCGGATTGCTTCCTGTACCACCTTCCTAAAGACATTGTAATTTTTTTACTGTGGCTCCAAGAGTGATGCTATTTACAATATCTCTTATTGCTTATTTTTTCTTTACTTGGGATGGTTTGACCCTCCATTAGCCTTATAACCTAGTCACACAACAAGAGATCAAAGATTCCATCTAACTTCGTAACATCAAACGAATACCTCTGCGTATCCTTAGCCTTAAGCCTAACCGACTCCTTCACTCTAGCGGGCTTCAAAGCCTGGTAGACATATGGCTTGTCTAGGGTTATCTTTGCTACCACGATCTTGGTGGCATCGTCTTGAGTGTCTTCATCCTCAAAATCTTCTTCAGGATCATACATGACCACATTCTGCTTGTAATCCTGATAAGCTTTCTTGTCTTTCTCCTTCTAAAGGTTCTCATATTGAGTCGCCGCAGCAGTTGAGGAAAATAAATCCATAAATTTCTAACTAGCCAAACGCTCCTTCAATGCAAATTTTAGACCGTTCTTGTGACATCCTGAATTTCAGATTCTATTTTCAATTGAATGAATCGGGTTTTTCATTGACGCACCTATAGTTCTATTTTCTGAGTTGATCATTCACGAGATAACTAATCTATCTGAGGAAGCCGTTAAGGGATTTTAATACAATAGATTTCAGAATTCGACTAGAAACCAACTGCTCAACCGTGTTAGTCTGCAATGGTCATTACGACACAGTTAAAAATCGATTAGAGATTGGAGATAGGTCGACTTGACTAAGCCATGTGATTAAGTATGGGTAATTCCACCTCATTGCAAAATTCTCGTTGATTGGCACTAGACCGATTTTTCTGTCGTTTTGGTACCCTGTGTCCGCATTTGAAACCTTGAGATTTTCAAGACAACCGAGAGTTGCTAATGTGTCGAAGATGTACAATGTGACTCAAAAATAATCGACCATAGGTCAATTGCATTAAAAATTTCTAAAAGTTACCCGGTAGGTTAGGTCATGCTAAAATCGTACCAGGTTGAAATTAACTACGAATTTGAACCCGATTTCAGAAATCGAAAATTCTGTCATGTCATGATTTATTTTAGGAATGTTGACTCATCGTTCGGATATTTTTTTGCAAATCAAGATTTTTGGCGAAAATTCAATATAGGGTCGTTTTTTACCGGAAAATTCAGAGGACCATATTTATCGCGTTTTTTGGGATGCAAGTTGGTTCTATTGATAAGGAAAAATGTCAATTTGGTCAAGGACACATTGGCAGAATTTATAGGAACCGAATTGAATTCAATATAAGGAGAATTGGTTCAATTTAAGGGAATTTATGTGCAAATTTGTAGGCCATGGTCTCCATCATTTTTGGACCACTTCATTAGCTTGCAAGGGAAGTTTGTGGGCTGCAATTTGGCTGAGGATAGGGTAGACATGGTGGGGGGCCATGTAATTATCAAATGAGGGATATTTGTGGCCAAAGGGTTCCTTCATTATGCAGCCGGCTTCTTCTCCTTCAGCAAAGGCTACTTTCTCCATTGTTGGCCTTTGAGAGCTCCAAAAATTGCAGAGGAAACCGAGTAAGTCCCCCATGCCGTCGCAAGTCACCGCCGAGCTTCCTGCCGCCACCACTCGCTGTCGCTCGAGCCCGTCGCTGCCGCCGAGCTCCGCACACCAGCCCGCTCGTCCCGCTCCAGTTGCGACCCCAACTCACTGTCCCGCGAGCCTAGCTCGTGTTCAAGCTTCCTCCGTTGTCGCCCCGGTCGCCGTCGTCCCCGTCCAGCCGTCGGAAACCCCCGCCTGCCCACCTAGCCGCCCGCCTAACTTGTTTTGGCCTCAACCGTCGCCCGTAGCAGCCCCGTCCAACAGCAAGCAGAACCGAGCAACCCAGCCCAGCTGTGAGCTTCAAGGCCCGTTTCGGGCCTCTTTCGGGCCCCTCTTGGCTTCGCCGCCAGGAGGTTTGTTGCCCATCTCTACGTTGCCATCGCCGTGGACTTACCAGATCACAAAACCAGTGAGTTTACTCACTAAACTTTGCTTATGGAGTTAATGATATTTAAGAATTGATTAGTTTAGGCTAAGTATGTTTTATGTGGTTAATTAGAACGGATTAGCGATTTAATTATTCGTTTATGCACGTTAGGTGGTTAGACCAGCTTAATTAGGGACTAGATAGATCATATTATTTATCTAGATTTGTTCAGAAATTTTCCGGGCCCGTCTCGGTGTTTAATTAAGCATTTCCGGCCTAAGTTTCTATTTTTGGCATTTAATTGTATTTATTTAATTATTTTTGGTATTTATTTAATTATTTATTATTTTTCGGAAATTATACCGGAATAGCTGGTGACTGGAATTTTGTATCGATTGCAATGATATGCTTGGTTTATTTAATTAAGTGCTAATTTGTGCAATTGAGTGAAATTGGTGATTTTGGTTAATTATTCCAAAATTGGGGAATTTCGATATTTTAATTAGAAAATACCGGGCGTCAGTTTTTAACGTCGAAAATATCTGTGGACTATATGAATAGTGAGATTTTCTGAAAGAAAGATATTGTACGTCAGCTTGTGAAAGCCCTTTTGCATGTCAGCTTGTGCGAGCTACTATCTATCTATATCAGCTTGTGAGAGCTATGATCACCTATTTCAACTTGTGTGAGTAGTGGTCGTATCGAATTAATAGATAGTGTGGATCAAACCAATTGTGTCGAATTGAGTTAATTGATTGAGCTGATCGATGATTTGGTTTGAATTGATTGGTTGAGTATATGAATTGTACTGACTTGGAGGAAGAAACTGAGGCAAGGTAAGTCATTTGTCTTGTGTGTGCATAGATTGCCATTGAGCGTATTTCCTTCCTAGTCGGAGTTTAGGGGGTGAACTTGCTGAGATATTGTCTCACCCCTTTGTAGACTTAACCTTTTCAGATCCTTAGATGGCTGCTCCTCCAGAGCGTTTTGACCAACCCACGAGGGTTACCGAGCGGGTTTTTTAGTTACCCCGACCCCGGAAGTCACTGGGTCTATGAACTAGTGGTGACCATTGTCTGGGTCAAAGAGGACCTACCTCATAGGGTACCTCATCGATTCAAAGCGTTGTTTTGCTATTGACCCAATGGATTCAGGATGGGTCCCCTTAGGGGTTTTGAAATCCCTATTGTGGTAGTTGATGCTACTCTAAATGAGGATGCAGCTGACCCTCTTGATGGTGTGGTGAAGGACCCAAAGCCCCGGAGCCTGTGGACACCAAAGAATCGGCGAATGAGTCCAGCTAACCGATCTTAGGATAGCTTTGTTTTGAGAACCGAGCTTTTGTAGACTTTTGTGTATAAACTAGTATTATAAATAAACTAGTCAACTATGTATAAATGTGTGTGGTTTGGTTGTGCATTTGTGGTCTTGCTTTTCTATCATATCTTTGTGTTGTCTGGGGATTTATTTATATGCTCCCGCATGTGCATTAAAATGAATGGGTCGGCGATGCGTCCTGAGACGTCACAAATTAAATCGACCATCGATGGATGGGCACGCGCTCAAAGATCGGGGCATGACAGTTCTTGGCCATTTCGGTATTCTCCTTTTCTAGGAGAAAGAACAAGCACCAATTTCTCATTTTCTTAAATCGGGCGACATACTAATCCACCATTTCATTGTTAAACTGTTTAACGATGGCTAGAACTGATAACATCAATTTGGGAATTGGGCAATAAAATTGGGTATGGAACTTATTCTCCATTTCTTCACAATTCTATATTGAATTTGCGGGAAGGCTTATATACCAAGTAAAAGCAATCTTCAATAAGAATAGAGGAAATAAACGCAACTTCATCCTCTTGTAATTACTAACATAATCACATTGAGCGGTGAATCGGCTAATATGCTTTATCATCAACTGATCATCCTCGTCGGTAAAGAGAGTAAACTCAAGGATCTTGTAACCCCTAGGATGTGGGATGTTATTAACCCAATATGGGTATGGCTTGTGATAAACAGGTCTTGAAATGCCTCCATCCAAGCCCATCCTTTGCAGGATCAAGCAAACAGCTTGTTCGATCACTCCTCCATCCAAGCCCATCCTCTGCAGGATCAAGCAAACAGCTTGTTCGATCACTCGCTGATCCCTCAGGGGATCTACCGCTTGATTCCATGATTAAACTGCACCTTGGGCAGTAAAGAAGGCCAAATAGCGAAGTCTCTAAGCCTTTCTTGTGGTCGATAAGGCTAGTACCCTGCAATCGGTACGAGAATCGATCCGATGTTCACTACCCTTATAGGTGACATTGCATTATTGCCCCCTAGCCAATTGATGTCTGGAGGAAATTGTTGTGAGACACCCACCTGCACTTCATTTCTCAAGTTGGAGGTATCACCGATCACTCTCCCTAAATTTATGCCATTAGAAGTCTTTGGTACCAATTCAGGCGGGAGTATAGTTCCAAGCACTACAGTCCGGTAACCCTGCCGACCTTGAGTCTGGTCATCCATAGTGTTGACCCTCTACAAAATCCTAACCAATGGTATGGGATTCGAACCACTTACAACGACAGTTGGGCTGGAATTCGTATGG
Organism: Eucalyptus guilfoylei; assembly: GCA_016097605.1. Lineage (NCBI taxonomy): Eukaryota > Viridiplantae > Streptophyta > Magnoliopsida > Myrtales > Myrtaceae > Eucalyptus > Eucalyptus guilfoylei. The sequence goes on along the minus strand of CM027869.1, from coordinate 20,468,493 downwards.
GTGGTGGAATCGCATTAGTTTGACCACCATGGGCCATGTTCACTTGATTCGACAATCCCATCCTTGAAGTCAAATCAGTGACTAAATTATTAAGCAAGGGAGTGAAGACACTGGCAAATGATTAGTCATATGATTGGCCAAATCGTTTTGCTATTTTCTTGAACATTCTTCTCATGATGGCCATTACCGATGAATTTGGGGCCATCTCCCTTCTCTGATCTTCGGATAGTTCTCTCTCCAACATGCTACAGGGACGAGTTATCCTCATTAGCAAAGAAGCGACTCTCACGATTCCTTGTTTTTGCCATTGACACCTCCTAAGAATGAAACACAGGGTCCAATTAAGCGTGCCAAAAAGTGTTCGCTAGGAAAAAGGTTCCCTTGACAAATATCTTTTACCAAAGGGGCAAAACTTCAACTTTATTGTTTGAAATGGATTTTGCGTTGTTCCGGAAAGAAAGTGACTAATCTAAACTATTGGCAAACAAAAATACGGAAAAACATGAGACAAAGTAAATGTGCGATTGAATGTAAAAGTGCAATAAAAGAAAAAGATAACTAGCGAAATATGTGTTCGATTGTTGATTTTGGTAAAAGGTCCTTTACATGAATGTCTCTTTGGCTATTTCTAGCTATATTCTACGAGTAACCACTCTTTGGCAATTACCACTTTGCTTTCAAATTATTTTGGAAGTTTTGGCTCTTTGCCGAAGACTGCTTCATCTTGTCTGCGTCCTGGCTAGTGCTGATTCCCTGAAACTGCTTATGTTCTTATCTCATCCTTCTCGATAGGTTTTCTGATGCTGCACCTTTTAATATCTTTGTTGTTGATGGCTGTCCTTTTAGCCCATTGTCCATGGATTCTTGTATGCTGGGCTTACTTTACTCTTGTTTACTTCTAAAGCCCAATAGGCTAATTTTGGCGCCAACAACCTTTAATGGAATTTCATGAGCGGAATTTAAATAAGCGAATATTGGAAACAATTGTGGCCAGCAATATTAATTATACTAGAAAGTAAAAGACGATAGAAAATGAAGAACATTAGGTGCTCTGCAATTGATTGAATGAACCTTTACAAAAAGCACATTGCAACAAGCTATTGACAGGTACATATAAATAGTCATTGAGGAGTTACATGTGTCGTTCGTGGCTCCTATTATTTAACAATACTTATCTATAAGAACTTACTATTTCAAAAATAATCGGCACCATCACTTGGCAACTACATGTGTTGACAAACTTTTATTTCTTCTTTGCATGCGTCGATCATCTGCTTCTACAATTAGCCACCGTTTGTTGGTGCTTGTTGTCAACAACTCTGCCGAGGGTTCTTTACCAAAAAAAAAACTCTGCCGAGGGTTTCATCGACCGACCTTAACTCCTGAGGATTGGAACTCTTGTCAACTCAAATTAGTTGATCATTTTTTAGTTTCAACAAATATGCGATGATACTCCTACGAATCTCACTGTGGGAAGCACATTTTCCTAGTTTGACCAAGTAAAATCCCATCATTTTTTGTTGTCGGTGAATTTTTACCCTTTTCATTAATTTGTAAAATTAAAAATCCATATTTTTTCACGCCTTGGGGTTACTAGTACTAGATGTCACTTAATATCGACTAATGTCGTTAATTAAAAAAAAAAAAGGTTCGTCTTTAGGTCTCACATTTGGCTACGCCTATACCATTGTAACTAAGTACAAAATACTGTGATTTTTTTTTTATGATGTTACAGACAATTTTGTAATTAAATGGACGAAAACATAAATGTGAATTTTTATATTATTTTATGATCCATTGTTGTTATTGAATACTAAACGGCAGAAAATTCAGTTTTTTTTTGCTTTTACTTTCTTTCTGTATAATCAAATGCGATACGTCCTTAAAGAAAAAGGAAAAAAAAAAAAATTTGATTAGATGATACTCGGTTGTTCTCGAGAAAATATGATATGGTTAATTGAAAGATTGAAAGTCCCAATGTGGACACGGAAATTTCCCTCGAAGTCCGTGTACTTCGCGGCATTCTCTATGAAGCTACTCCAGAGTCTAACTATTTTACTTTGACTTTTCTCGTCAAGAAATTTTGTCCATCCATGTCTTTATAAAATATCTCCCCATCAATTTCATAAACCAAGTAAAATACCAGAAAGAAATCGGCGGTCGATTCAATGACGGGAGAGAAATCAAATAAATGTTTTTCTATGAGTGCCCTGTTACCGAAGAAAGAATATTCCAAGACTTGATTCTTACATTATAGTCGAGGATGAAAAAGATATGTAACAACCAAAATTGTTAACATATATCTACGGTCTGTAAGTTGGTTATTTCATAACATGAAAAGACGATGCACATATAATAAACTGTACAACAACATCCAAGTTGGCGAAGGGACAGTTATATAAAGACAATGTTAGGCAATTTTAGGCAATGCTCTGGAATTTAGAACCCTAAACTTATTTGATGTTGGCTACTTCGCGAAATGTGAAATTGTGAAAAGCAAACATATGGCAACTTTTTTAAGAGTAATATAGAAAATAATGGATGAATTAAAACTATGCATAGTGATATTCAAGAATTCGAGAATTTCGAATTACCAATTTTCCAAAGAGTAAGGTAAAACTTGTTAGGAATGAGATATGATTGCCACGGAGCCTATGCATAATCTTTTTAGCATCTTCTGGATGTGAGCACTATTACATGTTCACTAGTGTCACTTGTGCAGAATTTTGATTTACGAATTCTACCTACATGTTTGCTTCTGACCTTGTAACTATTGATGGTTGCCTCATAAAATCTTATTCATGTTTGAGACACATCCTTTGAATTTTTAGGTCAACCGTTCATTTAAATTTAACTAAAAGCAAAACATACTTTTTTACTTTCCCAACAAAATATTATTCAAATTTCATAAAGTTATGAATGTGTGTGTGTGTGTGAATCTACGTGTTTATATATGAGTGTCGTGCAAATTTGAAGAACGAGATTTGGTTTAAGCAAAATAGTTAAACTAAAAAATTAACCCAGATATATCAATGGTTACGGACTAGCTTGGCCATGGTATGATCTGAAAACTAGACATATGGTCCTACACCTGAGGCCTGCAAATTTACGTTAGACTTTGTTATTTGTAGATCGCAGACGCATGGAGAACAAAGAGCCTCTTCGCTCTTTGGGCTCAGTCCTTGCAATTTCCCTACGCTTCTTCACAAAATATTAGAAGTAATCCCTACTGATATTGAATTTAGTGTTTTAATTTAGTCGTTGGTATAAGATAAGAAGTAAGAACAGATTTATGGTGCTCTAACTTAGGTATAATTAGCAGGTCTGCGTATTGAATGATTAATTTCTGATTATGCTTTTAACATTTCATTGTTTGAATCCTCAATGTAATTTATATATCCTCCATTTATACATAGTAGTAGATGCGTAATTTTTTTTTTTTCATATTCATGACAAATACATGTACATATATATGTTATTCCTTTATACAATCATGAATATACTTTGGATAGATGGCAAGATTCTTGTCCATTTGAGATGATTTAGAGAATTTAAGCTTGTTGAGCTCAGAGCAAAACTTGTAAAGAATGACCTGCCATATTCTCTAAACCTTCTGAATCATTTGAGCTGATTTAGAGAGTTTAAGCTTGGGTTTCTTTTATGAAAGGTCTTGCATTGTTCCTTTGCTGTTACTTCTTGTTAACCCGAGGTAAAGGGATCTCGGAACAATGGTTAACTAAGCAAAAAAATCATTTGTAAATTCCTTTCCTACCATGAAATGTTATCATTTTTTCTATAATACATGATCCCTTAACTCAAATTATTGCTTTTGAATATTTAAATAATAAACTATACCTTTATTTAACAACTTAAGCTTTTAGAATAGTTGTCAATGGTCTTACAAAATCTCATATAATAGCAGAGCTGAAAGTCCTAAGTTCAAATCTTTTCAAGCTTCAAATGCCTTCCCAATTGAATTTTCACGTTTAGTACTAGGAAAAACAAACTAGACTAAGCATGGGAGTGTTAGAACGTTTAAACAATAAACCACGCTTTTATATAACATCTTAAGTTTTTGTAGTAGTTGACAATAGTCTAACAAATCTCACAATTACAATAGCTTTAAAATATGCAAAGGCAACAAAGAACTTTTCTCTATCTGAATTATAAATACCAATAGGGTTCATGGAATTACAAGGTAGAAGTTCATTCACAAAATTGACAACAAATTATTATGTCAAATGCTCTGCGCAAAGCACGGGGAAAGGATTGATACTATTAGAACACATGGTCATGCTGCATCCCTAATACACTCCAAGAAGTACATATATGTACCCTAATATATAACTCTTAGTTTTTTGACATCTATCAATGAATAAGATAACTTGAGTTTCTTCCATTGTTGGTGATAATGAGAAAGAGAAAAACAGAAAAGTCATTTTCCACTAGCATCTCAAATAGAATCTCAATATGCATGAATAATCTAAAACTAAGTAAAAGATGGACCAAATTAAAATCCCATCATATTTCAAGTCGATTATAATGACCAAAGAAGCAAACAAGAGTTATTACTTTTGAACCTTCAACTTACCGGAAAAAAGAAAATAAAGAAAAGAAAAACCATAACTTGAGTTTCTTCCATCATTGGTGATAAGAGAAAAAGAAAAAAAGGAGAAGTTGTTTTCTACGAGCATCTCAAATAGAATCTTGATATGCATGAATAATCTAAAACTAAGTAAAAGGTAGACAGAGTTAAAATTCCATCATATTTCAAGTTGATTATAATAACCAAAGAAGCAAACAAAAGAGAGTTATTACTTTTGAGTCTTGAACTTACTGAAAGAAAGAAAGAAAGAAAAACCATAACTCAAGTTTCTTCCATTGTTAATGATAAGAGAAAAACAAAAAAAGAGAAATCGTTTTTCATAAGCATCTCAACTAGAATCTAAATGTGCATAAATAATCTAAAACTAAGTAAAAGATGGACCAATTTAAAATCCCATCATATTTCAAGTTAATTACAACGACCAAAGAAGCAAGCAAAAGAGAGTTGTCACTTTTGATCCTTGAACTTACCGGGAAAAAATGGGTCTACTCCCTTGAACTCGCGTTTGCTTTTGGTCAGATTTGGACAGCAGATTCCCGGAAAAATGGGTCTAGTCCCTGTCATCAGGCCGCTCTTTTCTCGCCGTAAGACAAGGAGTTGCAATCCCATTTTGGTTTCGATTTTGGAGCGTGGTTTCACTTTCATATTTGAATTTTAGACTTCGTATGTAACATTCATTTAAAAAAAATAATTATATTTTTATGATTGATTAAAATTTGAAAATAAATTAGAAAATATTTTTTCGTTGTTCGGTATGAAAAATTCGATTGAACTTTCCTTCATGCACTCCCTTTTAATTATATTTTATTTTATTTTAAAAAATCGATTTTTTAATTTTATTTTTCTTTCTACTTTTTTCTTTGTAATTTTTCCCTATATATTTTCTTTTCCTCTATCTTCATCTTCTGTTGGTCATCGGCCATGGTGGTAGCCAAAGGCGAGCTTGAGCCTATGGCAAGACTCGTGCTTGCTGACCTTGGGCCTTGTAGATTTTTATTATCAAGTATGATATTACTCTTTAAGTTATAATTATGCAATAAATCCTTTTTTTTTTTGGGGGAATTCTTTTACGGAAAAACTCGATCTTATATAGAGAAATTTTGGGCAAATAAAATATCGTACTATTCTCGTGAACCAAATAAACTAAAGACAAAGCGTGAGTGGATAGTTCAAACTTGATGATGTCGCAAATCAGAATATATTGTATTGCATGCTTAATCTACAAATATTTACATTCGTCTCTTTGCTAATATATAAATCTGAAATCCTCCAGTAAGAAGCTAAACTAAGGGGTTATTGAAATGTTAAAATTCAAACGTTGAAGTAAATCTCAAAAGTATCGTCATGTATTCGGGCAACAATTTAGGCAATTTCCTCGATACCCTACTAATTCCCATGACTCTAATGGGAAAAGCCACAAATCAAGTGGGGTTAGTAAGATGTCCGATTAATGACAAAACCCTAGCATGATGCAAGAGGAGAAAATATCCAATGATTAATAAGAACCACATCATCAGCCTACGTGACGTGCGTGAGCCTAAGTGGCTTCACTCAATGCCGACACGTGTTTTCTGACTTGGGCTGGCTAGAAAATAGAAAAGATTAAAATCCAAGGCTTTCTTTATCTATTTTCTAGCCAATCCAAGTAGGTTGATGGCGTGGGGTTACTAACTATTGTATATTTTCTCCAAAGGATTAGTCAAGAAGTTTGGTGTGGAAAATTACAAGAGAAATGGAACTCCAATATCTCCACCTACCACGTTTGACAAGAATGAGAAAGATAAGTTAGTTAATCCTAACTTTATGAAGCATGAAAGATTTCTATTATATTTAACTGCATCATGTCTAAACATATTATTTAGTGTCTGCATGTGAGTCCAATTAGATCAAGGAATCTCATTTAACTATTGTTAAGAGGATTATCGAGTACATTGGCATCTTTCCTAAATTAGGATTATGATAGCCTAAGAATTCAGATTTTATTCTTCTTGGATATTGTGACTGTGGACTTTGCAAAATGAAAGATTAATAGAAAGAGCACTTCCTCATGTGTAAATTAAATTATAGACTAAGGAAACATGTAACAGAGGAGACAAATAAGGGCTCTAAAATTATTTAAACTTAGCACCTTCTACTTTGATACTAGGTTGAGTTCCCCATATATACATACATGTATATAATAATATGATTAATTACAGTTACAGAATACATAGAAATATAAGTAGAAGGGCGCGTTGAATTGGAGTCAAATCTTAGCTCTTCCTTTCCTCTGGCCCACTTCCGTCACCTGAACCACTAGTTTTCTTGTTCTTCTTTTTTGGTTCCCACTGAACAAGAAAGATTCCATGCACGCGTTCTCTCGCAAGACATAAATCTTGATCATTCTCAAGACGGGTCTCTCCGTCAATCCGTCCACGATCCTTTTCCTCGGTTACTTTCCGACACCCTTTCTGTGATCAATCACATTGAACTTCTCTTTGAGTGCGCTGTTTCTTCATATGGGCGTTCGAGATTCGCTGCGGGTGGCCCTCGCCGTCGCTTGGCTATTCCTCCAAGCGCAGGTCCTGCACTCTCAAGAGGACCTTGTATGCAATTCGGGCGATTCCAAAGCATTGCTAGACTTGATGAGGTGTAAAGATTGGCAATCACTTGGGGTGGTTAGAATTGAAAGTATGTGTTGCAAGCAAGTAGAACAAACAAAACTCCAATGTGAACAGCATTGCTAGTCAATGTTCCCATTCATAACTATAATTCTTTGACATCATTGAACGACAGCATTGCTGGCCTAGATTTGCTGCAAATGCAAGGACTTCGTCGACTCTTCAGCCCACAAGGAAACAACAAGGAAAAGACCTCGTTGACTGCAAACCGCATCTCTTATAGTCAGACAGCTTTGTTTTTCTGAATTATTGTATAGACAAAGAACCAACTGATGCGTAGAATTACAAATCCGTATTTTATCACATTTTACAATGATCGGTATGATACATCGTCTCACGTCATAAATCGGAAAAAAATTATGTTTTTCCTTATTGTATCCAGTTGCATCGTAATGTTGTAAGCAAAGTAAAAGATGTTGAGATTTTGTTTTATTTATGATGTTGTAGAGATTTGTTGTAACAAAATGGGAAATAACGTATATATGAATTTTTTTCTGATTTTATAATATTTCATTGCAATTGAATACTATGCATCATAGATTGTAATTTCACTTTATCGTACTATCTTTTTTCTATAACGAAACGTAATACGTCCTAAAAGAAAAACAAAGCTTACTTAGATGATATACTGTTGTACTTGGGAAATACAACATATTTATTTGATAGATTGAAAGTCCTAATGCATGCATGAAATTTTTTAACAAAATTCATGTACTTTCGAGCACACTAGCTCATCAAGCTTTTTTCAGAGTCAAACTACTTTACCCTCTTCAACTTTTCTCTACAAGAAAAGTCATAAATCCACATCTTAGTCACCCATCTCCTTGTTAATCTCATGAATCAAGCAAAACATGACATAAATTGAATGGTCGATTCAATGATAGTGAGAAAAATCTGCATCTTAGTCACCCGTCTCCTCGTTAATCTCATGAATCAAGCAAAACATGACATAAATTGAATGGTCGACTCAATGATAATGAGAAAAATCAAATATGCATGTTTTTCTACTAAATAAAGAATATTCTCAAACTAGATCTTTGCATGATGGATAAGCCTTTAACAATTACACAACACACAGAAATTCTTAATCTATTCCTACGGTTTATAAAGTTGGTCATTTCATAACATAAAAAGTTGATGCGCATATCATAAATTCAACACCAGTGTCCAAGCTGGTGGAAGAAATGGTTGTATAAGATGACATGCAACTGAAAGGTGGATTTTTTAAAGCGATCATCAACCACCCTAGAGACATTACAATTTTTTGTAAGAGGGACTGTTGACCCATTTAGGTCGATTGGTTTTTCCAACTTGAACAAAAACAAAACGTACAATTTTACTTTCCCAACCAAATTTAAAATATTCCTTCATTTTTTGAAAAATATGAAAAAAAAACAGATATATGCGAATTTATGCGTTAATGCATGGGTATCATGGAAATTTAAAAAAAAAAAAAATTGGAGTCTCAAAAGAAGGCAAAAACACATGAACCACAAGATTTGGTAAAAGCAAAACTAAATATTGATATCAATAGGCAAAATAATAGCCTAGATGTCAAAACTTGGTATAAGGGACACTTAAGTATCAAAAGTTAGGAAAGTAACATTTAAACAAAACTAAATATCGAGGAAATATATACTAGAGGAGATAAATAAGGGCTTTGAAAATATTACCAGGTTGAGTTGAATTACAGTTACAGAATATATAGAAATATAGGTAGCAGGGTGCGTTGAATTGAAGTCAAGTCGCAGCTCTCCCTTTTCTGTGGCCCACTTCTGTCACCTGAACCGCTAGTTTCCTTTTCTTCTTTCTTTGGTTCCCCCTGAAGAAAAAAAGAACCCATGCACGTGTGCTCTCGCAATACATAACTCTTGATCCCTCTCAAGATGGGTCTCATCGTCAATCCATCCACGACCCTTCTCCTCGGTTACTTTCCCACACCCTTTCTGTGATCAATCACATTGAATGGGTGCTCTATTTCTTCAAATGGGCGTTCGAGATTCGCTGTGGGCGGCCCTTGCTGTCGCTTGGCTATTCCTCCAAGCGCAGGTCCTGCACTCTCAAGAGGACCTTGTGTGCAATTCGACCGATTCCAAAGCATTGCTAGACTTGATGAGCAACTTTGAGTCCCCAATCGAAGGTTGGGAACTCAACGCCAACGCTAATTGCTGCAACTGGCTGGGCGTGGTGTGCGACTCTTCCTCTTCTCTCGGCCTGATCGATGGTCCCTCCAGTTCGGGCAGGGTGGTGGAGTTGGTCCTCGCGAGCAAGATGCTTGCGGGCAACCTCTCGGACTCGATTGGCAAGTTAGACCAGCTGAGATTCCTCAATCTCTCTCACAACCTTCTCGAGAGCACACTCCCGGAATCGCTCCTTCACCTCCCTAATCTGCAGGTTCTCGATCTCAGCCACAATAAATTCTCGGGACCGGTCCCCAAGAGCGCCAATTTGCCCTCCCTCCGCGTTTTCAACATTTCTGAGAATTATTTCAATGGGTCTCTGCCCGTGTGGCTTTGCGCGAACTCGACCCTCATTCAGGTGCTGAATCTGACTGTCAATTATTTCTCTGACGTAATCCCGCCGGGACTTGGCAATTGTGGCTCCTTGCAGAACCTTTTTCTGGCCACGAATAAACTCTCAGGTGGGATTAGTGAAGATATCTTTACTCTGGGTCAGTTGGTCCAATTGAGCCTTCAGGAAAACTCATTTTCAGGGCCGCTTGGCAGCGGGATCGGTAATCTGACAGAACTAATTCGGCTGGACATTTCGGCAAACGAATTCTCGGGGTCAATCCCGGATGTGTTTCAGAACATGAAGAAGCTGCAGTTCTTCATAGCTCAGACCAATGGCTTCGCAGGCTCCATCCCATCTTCCTTGTCCAATTTGCCACCGCTTAAGTTTCTCAATTTGAATAACAACTCGCTGACTGGAGCAATAATTCTTAATTGTTCGGCGATGAGCGATCTGGTGTCTCTGGATTTAGGTTCCAACAACTTCAGGGGTCCTTTCCCCGAGAATTTGCCCGATTGCCAGAAGCTGAAGAGTGTGAACCTTGCACGGAACAAGTTCACAACCCCGATACCTCAAAGCTTCAAGAACTTCTCCAGCCTTGCTTATTTGTCGATATCGAATTCGAGCCTATCGAACGTCTCATCTGCACTCGGGATCCTTCAGCACTGCAGCAATTTGACAGTTTTGGTTCTCACTCTAAATTACTTTGATGAAGAATTGCCCGGCGATGCGAGTTTGAGTTTTCCAAAGCTTAAGGTCCTTATCATGGCGAATAGTCGGCTGACAGGTTCCATGCCCCAGTGGTTGCGTGGATGCACCCGTTTGCAGTTGCTGGATTTGTCCTGGAACAGATTGGGTGGAACGATTCCGTCGTGGATCGGTGACTTCCAATCTCTCTTTTATCTGGACTTATCAATGAACTCGTTCGTGGGCGAGATCCCAAAAGAGATGACCGGATTGCCTGCCTTCATCCACAGGAATATGTCGATCATGGAACCTTCTCCTGATTTTCCGTTCTTCTGGAAGAAGAATAAGACCTCGGGGGTGCTGAAGTACAAACGATTTACAAGCTTTCCATCGACTGTGGATCTCGGAGGCAACTCTCTGAACGGATCAATCTGGCCGGAGTTCGGGAATTTAAAAGATGTCCAGATCTTTGTTCTCAGCAATAACTTCTTATCAGGTTCAATTCCGGACAATTTGTCTGAAATGACTGACCTAGAGACTCTCAATCTGTCTTACAACAATCTGTCCGGGAGTATACCTTCCTCGTTAGCGCGTCTCAACTTTCTGTCTAGGTTTAGCGTTGCATATAACAATTTGTCTGGGCCGGTTCCTCGCGGGGGCCAATTCTCTACCTTTCCCAATTCGAGTTTTGAAGGAAACAACCTGTGCCGTGATCATGCTCCCCCCTGCCCAACAAGCCAAAGTCAACCTGGCCTTGCCAATCATGGTGATAATAATTCTGGATCTGTCGATCATGCCATGAGCGATAGAAACCTTGGAATGATCATTGGACTTGCATTCGGAATGGCCATTGGAATTGCATTGGGAGCAACTAGGACCGGTGATTTATGTTTGCATGTGATAATCAGATTTTGTGATCGTGTTAAATTGTGTCATTAAAAAATTTGAAAAATAAATGATAATTTACTCATTTATTGGACTTTTTTTTTGACAAATTCCTAAAATTGCTGGTAATTTGCGGTCCAGTTCTCTTCAAAATAACCAAATTTAGATTAGTTTTCACTTTTGGTCAAAACTATTTTTTATCTTATAAAAATCAACTTTCGGTCCCCGCCCATATAAGTTCCCATTGATTTTTCGTCCAATGATAAAGGTCTAACGTGTCAACTTCCCATGTACATCCCTCGACGTCACTTGCTGACGGCGAATTTGAGGCAGTGAAACGCCACCGTTCCGGTGTGCTTCGCTGTGCTCGGCCGAAGCCCCTTCTCTCTTGGCCAGTTCCGTCCTCGGAGAAGATGCACTTAGAATGTTCGCCGCCTTCAAGAGCTACAGCAGACACTGCACAAAACAGCGCCTTTCTCCACAGGAAGCAAGCTAATTATCGACTCCAGAAGAAGCCGGTCCTTCCATGTCAGCTCTTCATTGTCAGAGTCCGAATCCAAGTCGGACACGGCTTGCTTCTTCACTTTTCTAGCTCTCGATATGCTCGGCAGCCACCGAGAGGCATAAAGCTTCAGGGCACCGCCGACCAGGTTCTTTTTGTGAAAACTGTTGTAGTCAAGTCGTTGATATAAGATAAGATGCTAGAACACCTTTATGGTGTTCTAATTTAGGCAGAGTAAAGGGTTGGTCGCTGAATGATTAATTTTTTATGCTGCTGGGAACTTTTCATATTTATATTGTCAATAAAATTTAAATTTCCTTCTTTCATGTTACGTTCTACCTTTTTCATTGATTACGTTTAGAGAGGAATTGTAGCAAGAATTAGCATAGCCCTAATTTCATATTGATTAGCATTGAACCTTGAACTCACATCTTTTATTTTCGTCAGTTTAGATGATAAGGATGAATGAGGCAAGGGTCAGCAATCACTCAGGGTCTGGATAGAATTGAAAGTGTGTATTGCAAGCAATTAAAATAAACAATGCTCCAATGTGAATAGCATTGCATGTCAATGTTCACATCCATAACTACAAATCTTTGACACCATTGAACGACAACTATTTTTAATTCTTGTGACATGGACAATTAATTAATTCCGCATAATATATCTTTTTCCCACAACGTTCTACCTTTTTCATTAATTATGTTCAGAGAAGAATTATAGCAAGAATCAATCGTAGCCCAAATTTCATGTCGATTAGGACCTGTTTGATAACTATTCTGTTCTCAGAAATAACTTTTGCTCAGTAATAGTTTTTTCTAATTATATTTTCTAGATGAGCTTTTGAGCATTTGAATATGTTTGGTGATGGTACAAAATTTACATTCCCATAATAATAATAAAAAGAGCAAAAATGTGTTTGGTATGACCCTTAATTTTTTTTGTAACGCAAAATTACTTTTAATTTTTTTTTATAATTTTGTGATATTTTTTTCCTTTTCTTTTTTCCTTTTCTTCTTCTTCCTCATCTAGCCGGTTGCTGACCTTGGCGATGGTCGGTGACTAGCCAAACAAGATCCGGCGACCTCGCCAAACTCGTTGGGTGACAGGCTAGATGAGGAAGTAGAAAAAAAGAAAAGAGAAAAAAAGGAAAAAAGAAATTGACTTGATTTTAGAATTGTTCTCGGAAATAAAGAAATAATTTTTTTTTCTAATTTTTGATTGTGTTCCAAATCTATTCCCATGAACAAATTAGTTAATGTTACAAAGTGGGTTTTTGTTGCTTTTTTTTTTTTTTTTTTTTTTTTTTGTCCAAAGAACAAAAGAATAGAAATAGACAAGAGTTAGCTAGTTACCAAATATGCCCTTATTGTTGAACCTTGAACACACGTCTTTTATTTTCGTTAGATTTAGACGATTAAGATGAATGAGGTAAGGGATAGCAATTGCTCAGGGGTGGTTAGAATTGACAGTAGGTATTGCAGACAATTAGAACAAACAAAACTCCAATGTTAACAAAATTGCAAGTCAATGTTCACATCCATAACTATAATTAAAGAAGAACTATTTTTATTTTTTGCAATACAAATAATTAATTAATTCCGTCATATATTTTTTTTCGGTTACATTCTACCTTTTTCATTAATTACATCCATAGAGGAATTATAGTAAGAACCAAGCATAACCCAAATTTTATACGAATTAGTGTTGAACTTTGAACTCACGTTTTTAATTTTCGTCAAATATAGGCAATAAAGATGATTGAGATAAAGGTTAGCACTCACTCCGGGGTGGTTAGAATTGAAAGTGTGTATTGCAAGCAATTAGAACAAACAAAACTCCAATGTGAACAGCATTGCAAGTTAATGTTCACATCCATAAACGTCATTGAACTACAACTATTTTAAATTCTCGTGATATGGATAATTGATTAATTTCGTCATATATTTTTTTCCTGTTACACCTTTTTCATTACTTACGTCCACAGAGGAATTATAGCGAGAACCAAGCGTAGCCCAAATTTTAAGTGAATTAGTGTTGAATTATGAACTCACATCTTTTATTTTCTTCAGATTTGGATGATAAAGATGAATGAGGTGTAAAGGTTAGCAGTCACTCGGGGTGGGTAGAATTGAAAGTGTGCATTGCAAGCAATTAGAACAAACAAAACTCCAATGTGAACAGCATTGCTAGTCAATGTTCTCATCCATAACTATAATTCTTTGACATCATTGAACGACAACTATTTTGAATTTTTGTGATAAAGAAAAACAATCAATTGATTGAACACGCCAAATCATCCCAGCCATCTACCGAATATTCTTAGGAAGGACACTGGCCAATATTTGCTGTGAATGCAAGGACTTCGTTGACTCTTCAGCCCGACAGGAAATAACAAGGAAAAGACCTCGTCGACTGCAAACCGCACATCTTATGGTCACACAGCTTTGTTTTTCTGAATTATTGTATAGACAAAGAATCAACTGATGCGTAGAACCACAAGTCAGTATTTTATCGCATTTCGCAATGATCGGGAAAAAAAAAAAGTTGTGTTTTTCAGTCTTGCATCCAGTTACGCTGTAATGTTGTAAGCAAAGTTAAAGATGTTAAGATTTTGTTTTATTTTATGATGTCGAAGAGATTTGTCGTAACAAAATGAAAAATAACGCATATGTGAATTTTTCTCTTATTTTATAATATTTCATTGTAATTGAATATTATGTGTCATAGATTGTAATTTCACTTTCTCGTACTATCTTTTTTCGTAACCAAAAGTAATACATCCTAAAAGAAAAACAAAGCTTACTTAGATTATATACTGTGGTACTTAGGAAATATGACATATTTCTTTGATAGATTGAAAGTCCTAATGCGTGCATGAAAATTCATGACAAAGCTTATGTCCTTTCGAGTAGTCACTCTCACTAGCTCATCAAGCTTTTTTCAGAATCAAACTACTTTACCCTCTCCGACTTTTCTCTACAAGAAAAGTCGTAAATCCGCATCTTAGTCACCCATCTCCTCGTTAATCTCATGAATCAAGCAAAACATGACATAAATCAAATGATCGACTCAATGACAGTGAGAAAAATCAAATATGCATGTTTTTCTACCAAATAAAGAATATTCTCTAACTAGATCCTTGCATGATGGATAAGCCTTCAAAAATTATATGACACAAGGAAATTCTTAATCTTTTCCCACGGTCTATAAAGTTGGTCATTTCATAACATAAAAAGTTGATGCGCATATTATAAATATAATAGCAGTATAATAAATGGTTGTATAAAATAACATGTGACTGGCAAGTGGATCTTTTAAAGTGATCATCAACCACCCTAAAAACATTACAATTTTTTTAAGAGGACTATTGACCCATTAGGTCGATTGGTTTTTCTGACTTGAACAAAATCAAAATGTACAATTTTACTTTCCTGACCAAATTTAAAATATTCTTTGATTTTCTGAAAATTATGATATATATGAATTTACACGTTAACGCATGGGTATTATGGAAATTTCAAAAATTTAGAGTTTCAAAAGAAGGCAAAAATACATTAACCACGAGATTTGGTTAAAGCAAAAATAAATATCGTTATTAATGGTTTGGGACCAACTTGGCTATGGTCCGAACTAGAAACAGTAGTCCTACTCCTTAGGCCTGCCGTTTACTAGATTGTCTGGCCTCATCGAGAGACACTTGTCATAGTGGAACATTTTCCTATTTTGCAGCTTTTCATCATGCAGCACATGCTAACGTTTCTGTTTTTCCCAATTTCTGTTCTTTTGTTTCCCGGAACAAAAAAAGAACAAAAAAACCTGTTTGATAAAATATTTGTTTCCGAGAATAATTTCTCTAATTTTTTGTTCTTGAGAACAGTTTTGAGAAATAAAAAAAAGTAGCTTCTTATTCCCGGGAACAATTTCTAGAAATAAGCCAATTTTTTTTTCTTTTGTTTCTCTCTCTTGCGGCAGCCACCTCCAATCGCCCAGAGCCACCGCCGACCGTCGCCACCGCCGCCGGCCGACCGCCGCCGCCACTACACTCCGCCGGTGATGGTCGGCGGCGGGCGGTCGTGCAGCGGTGGCGGCGGGCGGCGATGGGCGGCGGTTGGCGATCCGTGAGCAAGAATAAAAAATGAATAAATATAAAAAAGAAATTGTTGCGTTACCAAACGCATTTCTATTCTTTTTTTATTCCAAGAGTAGAAATTTTGTGTAGTTACCAAATGGGTTCTTTTACTTAGAAATTATTCATCGGAATAGAAATAGAAAATAACTATTTCTGAAAAAAAATTCTTCTCCAACCAAGAAGCGTTGTCATGCACAGCCCAAGAGGAATGACAGCATGGGGGGGCTAAAGTACATTTAAGGAGCAAGCTTTCCACCCACTTTGGAACATGGATGCAATTCTCACCTCGCATCAATCTGGCCTGAGATCGGGAATTTTATAAATGTATATATCGTGGATCTTTGGAATAACTTCCTTTTGGTTTTTGTTTGGTGGAAAACTGAAAATTTCATTCATTCAAGTAGTTGGTTTTAAAGAACAAGGATAACAAGATTTAAGACAAAGAAGGTTCCAAAGTGACTGGGGAGGATTAGAAAGCCAATTAGGAGGGAGAATCCCTTTTCCATGGCCTTTTGCAATTCAATTCGTAACTTGATTAGCTTTGGAGGGTGCAGTGGGTTAAAGAAACTCCCCTTCAAAGGTCCAGCAAACGTTTGTCGTCCTCAAATAAACTCCGGAGAGCCCATGGGCCGTGAGAAGGGCATGATATGCCCGTGAGAAGAGTGATAACGTTATCAGTGAAGACTTCTACGGTCTGATCAGTTGAAGACTTCCAGCCTCCATTCTCTGACAGTCGAAACGGCAGTTCTCCAAGTGCCAGGGTTCCATTCCGTTCCACCCCGGCCGAGTCTCCTCGGCCGAGCCTCTTCATTGGATGTACCACGCCGGGGTAATTACCCGGGAAGGCATCGCGTCCTCCGAGGTGGCCCCCCTCAAACCGTAAGAGTTGTGGAACGGGGGTGACCAATGGGGCCAGAATCTTTTTCGAGGCCCGGATCTCGGCCTCTATCCAGTCTTTTCCTAGAAGCCAAAGTCTTTTAAGGTCTTGTTTAGGACCAATGTGTGATAACGTTATCAGTGAAGACTTCTACGGTCTGATCAGTTGAAGACTTCCAGCCTCCATTCTCTGACAGTCGAAACAGCAGTTCTCCAAGTGCCAGGATTTCGCGGCTCAGAGCAGAAGAAGCACTGATCTTCACCATGAACCCGTCAATCAGCACCTCTCGATGGTCCCTTCTTATCTGGTTCGGTTCCGGACAACTTATCCAGAATGACTAGCTTAGAGACTGTCGATTTGTATTACGGCAATTTGTCAGGAAGAATACTTTCTTTGTTAGGGTGTCTCACCTTTCTTTCCAAGTTCAGCCTTGCACGTAACAATTTGTCCGGGTCGATTCTCCACTTTTCATGATTCGATTTTTGAAGGGACCAAACGGTGGCGGGATGATCATGCTCTCCCCTCCCAGTGAGTCAAAACTATCTTGAATCTGCCAATCATGCCACCCCCTCCCTAGTGAGTCAAAATTATCCTAGATCTGCCAATTATGTCACGATAGATAGAAACATCAAGTGGCCATTGGAATTGCTTTGACAACAATTAGGTTAGGTAATTCGTATCCCCATTTGATCATCAAATTTTACAGTTGTGTCAAATTGTACTATTAAAAGACGCTAAATTTTTGTTAACTATGTTAGAAGACTTAATATGATTAGACGACTTGGGCCAAGCAATAGCTAGGCGTGGATCGTTGGGGTCATGAGCGCTTCGGCATCACCTCATAGGGATCACACTAGCCTAGGTTATATATGCCCTGGTTAAGTTATCCGAGCCAGATTTGGCCTTGCCCAGAAGGTTGCTAATATGATCATGAGTCACATGGGGTCGCCCAACCCCAAACTAGATTTGGTCTAGGTTAGTGTAGCGCAATCTTGACCACACATTGCTTGGGGTTGCACGACCTCAGCCAAGCATTGCTTGAGATCGACTCCTACAATGTCCATTAAGGGCTTGGCAACCCTTGCAAGAGTGTGGGCAATGCCGCCATTGCCATGACCGTTCCTCTTTTTTTTTTTTTCCCTCAAGGTTTGTTTCTATAATATTTTAATGTTTTATCCAGTTGTAAACTTTCGAAGCAACTGATAATTTTCTAAATTATTAGGATTTAAGTAAATTTCTTATATTGTCCATAGTTTACAGACCACGTTTGTAAAACTTGACAAAAGGCTGATAACTTATTTATTGGAATGTTGGTAGATTCTCTCGCAGCCAAAGAAAGAGCATTTGGGGGATGGCAAAACACTAGAAGTAGTCCCTATTGATTTTGAAGTAATTAGTCACTGATAAGATGAGATGCAAAA
Source organism: Eucalyptus guilfoylei (assembly GCA_016097605.1). NCBI lineage: Eukaryota > Viridiplantae > Streptophyta > Magnoliopsida > Myrtales > Myrtaceae > Eucalyptus > Eucalyptus guilfoylei. The sequence continues at coordinate 20,450,212 of CM027869.1, read as the reverse complement.
ACAGCTTTAGGGTATTCTAATTTAGGTAGAGTGAAGGTTTACTCATTGAATGACTAGTTTCTGATGATGCTATGAATACTTCATATTAAAATAATAAAATATAATGTATTAATCCTCCTTTCATAATTAGTTAAATGAGCTTAAAATCATTTGTATCCCATGAAGTGTTCCTTTCCCACTCCTAAAAATTCTCATTTTTTTTTTCAGTTTACATGGTCCATTAACTCAAATTAATCGCAATATCTTTAAAATATAGCTAGTGCAACAAAGAACTATTTTATATATATATTTGATTCTAAATACAAACAGAGTTCATTGGGTTATACTATAGAAATTCATTCGCTAAATGGACAAGAAGTTATTATCTAGGATGCTCCGTGCAAAGAACTAGTACTATCATAATACATGGTCATGTTGCATCTCTAATACACTACGATTGCAGTACATAAATTTATATATAACTCACAATCTAGCTAATATCTTCAACACTTATCATTGAATATGATAACTCAAGTCTCGTCGATTGTTCATCTAAGCTAAAAAGAAAAAGAAATATTGTTTTTTGCACAAGCATCTCTAATCGAATCTTGTGTGCATGAATCTAAAACTAATTCACAAAATTGACATGAATTTACCAAGTGTAGATGCATCCCCGATAATGTTTTCGCGACCCATGTTGGAAAATACATTGTCCTGTCGAAGGTGGACCAACTAAATTCTCGTCATATTTCTTTTTTCCTAGTGAAGTTTTACCTTTGTCAACCAAGGGCCAAAGGGACTCCCAGCTTCGGACAGATGATTTGGCTCCTTCCCCCAGACATTTTAGGGCAGTATGGCAAATTTTGAGTTTATCCACTTCAAAAACACATTTGTTTTGCCGGAATTTGACCAACTAACAAATTAATATCACAAAAATTCACGTCTTACTAATGGAGCACAATGAACAGATATGCTTTAATAGAATTTAATCGGCGATGAAGTGTGATGACATAAAAAACCTTGTTTGCTGAAAATCACTCCAAAATTTAATACTTGCTGAAATTTAATCAACGATGAAATATTTAGAAACCAGAGTAAAAGCACAAAAATCGAATGATAACAGGTTTTTGTTGTTTGGTCAAGAGGTCTACAGTGTTTATTTATAGTATTTACAACATAACTATCCAGCTCCACATCTTCATGTTGCCACGCCATCTTATCTATGGGCAGGCGGTTACTTTTCCAAAATCGCACCTCAATCTTGCCTGCAAACAATCACAACCATCATGCTTTGTCTTCGCGTCTACCTCATCCGCAAACAGTTTGAAAGGTTGACTGCCACCGCACTCAAACTTCGTGCCCATCAAAATGGTTACATTCCTTGAACATCATCTTGCCTAATCGATATTTTCCAATCGATGTCTTCACTCCATCCAACACTTAGTCAAATTTAGTTGTGAATATTGTCGACCAATTGCTGTCGTATATTGACAGCTATAGTCATGGTCGTCGTTAAGCATGGCTATTTGCCAAAAAATTGCATAGTTAGTAGCTCATCGTTAACCATATCATACTTGATCTTGAGTTATTGGCTTACTCAAATCGGCATTATGTCCACAATAAAGACTCGGTTATTTTTTCGTGTAACAACACCACTAGCAATTAAAAAAGGGTGATGTCAAGATTTGACAACTATCTTAAATCAATATTACCTTGCTACTGGCCAAGCAATTAATTTAAACAAGTATGGATATGTCTCATAAGTTGAGAGTACCAAAAAATTGAGATGATGGGAAAAATCTAAGTATACCTTCAATTGATGCAATCAAAGAAGTAAATGTTTGCCTATATCTTAGCATGGGTGAATATGAAATTGGAAGGATGGAAAGAGAAACTAATGTCTAAAGCTAGTGAGGAGATTTTGATTAAAATAATAGTGTAGGTTTTGCCTCAATATGCAATGTCTATATTGAAAATCTCACTCTTTATTTGTAAAGCTATTGAGCAAAAAATCATCTCCTTTTGGTGGAAACAAAGTGAATCCACATAAATTATGCACTAGAAGAAATGGGAGGTAGTAAAGCCTAGAATAGATAATGGTGGACTCACCTTCAAAGATCTCATCTCTTTTAACGAGGCTGTGTTAGGCGAATAGCCATTAAGACTATCCAAGTTCCCCTCAACTTTATGGAATAAATTGTTATAAGGAATTCATTTTCCTTCAAGTGAGTTCTGGAAGGCAGAAAAGGGGTCTCGTCCCCCTTGGAGGTGGCAAAGTATGATCATGGGCAAAAATGCTACCTCCCAAGAAGCTAGATGGTCTGTGGATGATGAAAATACTGTCAATATCCATGTAAATAAGGCTGCAAATGATAACCATTTGGTTTTTGAACATAATTTTTTACCATAAACAAAATTTTCTATTTTTATCCCTAGACAAATTTTTAAGTGAAAATGCGTGTTTGATAACAACCCAAAATTTTCATTTCCGGAATAAAAAATTTATTTGATAGCGACACAAAATTTCTCTCTCTCAAACGGGCGGCGGTAGGAGGTGGTGAGCGACGGCGGGAGGTGGTGGGTGACGGCAAAGGATGACGGATGGCAGGCGATGGCGGACGACGATCGGCGGCTAGTGGGTAGCCAGCTAATAGCAAGGATGAACAATGGGAAAATTTTATTTCTCATTTTTTTTAGAAATAAAGTTCTAGAAATAAAAATGTAAAAAAAAAAAAAAGAAGAATTTACTTCTCATTTCTATTCCAAATTTATTTTTGAACTAAAACATTGTTCTGGAAATAGAACAAAGAAATTGTATCACCAAATGGATTTCTATTTCAAATATGTTCCTATGGATAGAAAATAGATTTGGATAGAAATAAAATGGTTATCATACATACCCTAAGTAGTTGAAAAATGGTGTAAATGGAGGACTTGTGAACAGTGGAGATCCCCAAAGAGTGGCAGAGTTAATCAATTGGGAGGACAAGGTTTGAATCGAACACAAACTAAATTGCTTATTCGAAGAGCATATTGTGAATGAATATCGTTTTTCCCACTTAGTACAAGCTAATGGCGAAGACAGTCAGTATGTACTGGGAATGAATCAAGAACATACTCTGTATAAAGCTTGTATAACAAAATGTGAGCTACAAACAGCCAATAGAACGTAAATCAAGCATCCTCCTCCTATTAGACTCCGAGGACTCTGGTCGAAGATTTGGGAAGTGAACCGCTCTCCGAAAATACGCCACTTTTTGCACAACGTTTGTCGATAAATATGCATTACCCACATGAGATAATTTGTTTAAGAGAAATGTATTACCTGACCCATAATGTTCTCTCTGTCAACAATCTCCTGAAACCACGTAGCATCTCTTCCTCGTATGTCGCTGGACAAAGGAAGTAGGGTCACACCCAAGACAAAATGTGAACATCTTGCACTGGGAAATCACGAGAGTGGACAAGTGGCCGTTGCAATTAGTTAATGCAAAGGTAGATTGTCAAAATGGATTATAAATTCATTCATTAACCCATATATAATGGGCTGAGTTAATATATGAGTTAGCAACATTGTGTAAATGGGTTATTAATGGGTTTAAGCATAACATGAGTGTAAAATGGGTCATAAATGGATCTTAGATGGGTCATAAATAAATTTACAACTTACTTAGATCTAATCCATATTCATGACTCTTTCATTCTCTCTTACTCTCACTCAATTTTGTGCTTACTCACTCCACATTCTCACTTCAATTTAGGTATAAGTTTTCCTACATTAAGTAAATATGGAAGTATTTTAGAAATTTATGTCGAGTTAAATATGGGTTGGGTTGGATTTGGGTCAATAGATTTGTGTTACAAATAAATAGATCACAAAAGGGATAATGAGTCAGTTTGGTTTGACCCAAATCTAACTCACCAATTTGACAAGTCTACGCAAAGATCGACTCACCATCGTAGGCAGAATTTGCAGGGGGTTTGTGCCACATATGGAAAGCGAGAAATTCATTCATCTTCCACCTCCAGGTACCAGATCCGAGCGTAATTCTCAACGCCGCCTTCCCATGAACAAGAACTTCATGAGACAGAACCCGGGAGTTGTTAGTCCAGGGAGAAAGCGAGTGAACCAATCTCCAACATGGACCCCGCCGGAACGGGACTCTCTCAGGTTTAATATCAATGCCTTGAAGGACCAACCAAAGGAGCAATTGCAGGAGCATGCTGCGACTTTATCGAAGCTAAGGTCGGTGGATTCGCCCAAAAAAAAAAAAAAAAAACGTCAGAGCTTCATCTGCATTTGAAATTGCATCCCTAGCCCTAGTGGTAGTGGAGACCCTCGACTGCCTTGGAGCTGCGAGCAGATGTGAAGCCAAGAAGTGACCTGCGCATTCTGATTCAAACCGATAACTCATCGCTCGTACTACCTGGCCCAATTCCACATCGCTAGAGTGAGCTCATCCGCCTCGTGAAGCCGATCAATCAAGGCCCACCGTAAGCAGGCCCTTCCTTCTAACTGGATCGTTAAACCCCCGCCAGCCCCTATGCTATATTTTATAAACGGATTACCGTCAGACTTTGTTCAGAAGACTTTCGTTAATCAAATGAGAATGTCATTGCGGGAATTAGAGCAAACGACACTTCAATGTCAACAGCATTAAAAGTCAATGCTCGCATCCATGGCCAGGACCGGCTGCTCATTTACTTTTCTAGAAAACTAGAGATGACAATTATAAAGATTCGGAGTGTTAGAGGTAAGGAAGCAACAATCCCTGACGTCGAACGGCAACTATTTTTAATTCTTGAAATACAGAAAATTAATTAATTAACTAATTCCGCCAGTTCATCATCCCAGTCAATATTTTTAGTAAGGATGATGGCTTAGATTTGCTGTAAATACAGGACTCCATTGACTTTTTAGCCCAAAAATATAAATGAAGAGGCCTGGTCGACTGCAACCCGTATGTTACAAAGTCAAACAGCTTTCTCTTTTTCTGAATTATTGTATAGACAAAGAATTAACTTACATATTAAATTACATATCCGTATTTTATCGTATTTTCTGCTTATTAATACAAGATGCTGTCCTAACCTCCATAGAATGTCATAATGTTGACACCCAAGATGACCCAATATTTAACGGAGGTGCTAGGTTGTCAATGGAAAGTAACACGACTACATATCGGTGAAGGCTCAATGTCGATGCCATGCAACTTATGGTGTCATCGATGAAAGGGAGATCAAAGCAACTGTCGGCATACAAAGACAAATGGTCAAACATGTTCGATAAAAGTCAAATTAAAGGAAATCTTGAAAATTATAACTGCCTTGTCAATGGAAAGTAACACGACTACATATCGGTGAAGGCTCAATGTCGATGTCATGCAACTTATGGTGTCATCGATGAAAGGGAGATCAAAGCAACTGTCGGCATACAACGACAAATGATCAAACATGTTCGATAAAAGTCAAATTAAAGGAAATCTTGATAAGAATATGTAGTAAAAGATCGTGAGTGCGGAGTCAGGAATCTCATAAGCAATTGCAATTTGTGACTCAGGGAATAATTGTGCATTGACAACTACACTTTGTACAAGGCTATAAAAGGCCGAAAAGAATCAATGGTAAAAAATGCGCAATCAATAACACTTAACGAATTTTTGTAGTTCCATTTATCGATTTATTATTCTCATTTGCAATTATTTATTCTTTCAGTCCCATTGGTATTAGTAGTCATCCCATATGCATTCTTTCCCGCCTGAGTCTTCACAGAACTCAAATTCACTAAAAAAAAAAAAAAACAAAGATCCAATCTTTGGTGAAAGGTATTTTATCGACGACTATTTTCAGTAAAACACATAAATTTGAAAAAAAAAAAAATACATGTTTAGGCCGTGCATTTGGTAACGTTGTAATATTATAAGAAGTAAATAACGTTGTAATTTTCTTTTTATTTTATGATGTTATATTCCTGAAAGAAAAAGGAAATTTGATGATATACCAGCGTTCTTGGGGAGTACGATATATTAAAATAGTAATATTGAAATTCCGAATGTGTACATGATTATCTTCAATAAAGTTCGTGTACTTCCAAGCATTCTCTCTCTCTCTCTCTCTCTCTCTCTCTCTGAGCTTTTCTAAAGTCAACTATACCAAGCCCCATTTGTTTAGCAAAAATAAATTATTTAGAAATTATTTTTAAAAAATACCATTCGTATTATTTGAAATAATTAGTCAATAAAAATATTTTTACTATTGATAACAATTTATTTTAATTATTTTTTATGAATAATGAAAATATTTTTCATTTATCCATTTTTGTAAGTGATACAAGCGATCATTTAAAAAAATGTATTTTGCAAATTATTCATGTTATGTGAAAACAAATGGACTCTTACTCTCTTTGACTTTTTTCTCTACAAGATATTTAATAAAACCGTGTCTTTGTAATAAATCTTTTTATTAATCTCATTAATAAAAAAATAAGAAAAAAATCAATTGATCAACTCAATGACAATGAGAAAAAATCATATATATTTTTTCCACCTAAGAAAGAATATTCCCAAACTAGATTCTTGAATGATAGTTAATAGTTAAGCCTATAAATATTTGTAACAACCGAAAACTTTCAGCCCACGTCTAAGGTCTGTTAGCTGGTAATAAGTTGTACAACAACATCCGAGTGGGTGTAACCTGGTCAACAACAACCCTAGAGACATCGCAATTTTTCTCGAGAGGGCCATCGAAAGATCAAGTCGGCCATTTATTTGGACTCAATAAAAGCACAACCGTGCTATCTTACTTTCCCACCAACAATTAACATATTACTCAAATTTTAGAAAATTGTGAGAATTTCCCAAATTTTCCCGACTCAGGAAACGTTAAAATAAGCGAATCGTAAATGTTTAATTTAAGCGGAAAAAAGAAAAGAAAAAAAAGAGAGAGTTTAGTCGAGGCAATCCTGGGACCAGCATTGGGGCATGGTCTGAACGCAAAACTAAAGACAAACGTGGTCCTAATCCGGAGGCCCTTGCCTGCCGCCTATGTTTGACTTTTTTTGTTATAAGGAAATCGGCGATGTTGCACCAAACAGTGGATTTTGACTGTTCAAACTATCCAGACGTCACTAGGCTTTACTTCTGGGATCGAACCGAACCTTTCGGCCCCGAATCTCTCTCTTTCATTAGTTTTTGCAGCTGCTCTTTACTTTTCTTTGTTTCTTTCTATATTCGGGTGGAATCTTTGCAACATATATTATTAAAGAGAAAGCAAACTTCGGCGGTTTATTCAGTTGGACTTCAAAAACGCGTGGGAGAAAAACATAGAGAGCCTACTCCTCTCTTTCAGGTCGGTCCTTGCACTGCAGATAGTCCTCCTTTGTTTTAGTTCTAGATGGGTAGGCGGATATTGTCCGTTCATACACTATCCTGAATTACAAGCAAATGTCTTTGTCGGGCATTTGTTGCTGCTTTTTTTTTTTTTCACGTGACCATTGCTCCGTGCTAGAATGAGTTGTGACGGATTGCGGAATCCTAGGTTCTTCGTATCCGTTTGGAGATTTTTTAGAGAATTTTCAGTTTGGGGTTCAGAGCTTGCTCGTTAAGGATGGTTCGCCCCGTTTCCTAACTCTTTTTTACGGCCTTGGTGTCGGCTCTTGTCCTCCTCACAGATGATTTAACATTTCTCACTTGTCACTCAGCATCAAGTTCCGCAAGCGAACGTCCTGATCATGAGTTAAATGCGCCTGAAGTCATTTATATATCATGAGATGTTCCTTTCCTGCCTCTTTTTCTTTTGAGATTAGTGCATTACAAATTCTAAAATTGATATGAAAGTGTAATTGGGTTTTAAAACTTTCAAAAATTAACTCGTAAAACTTTTCACAAAACACAATTGAGTTCTAAAACTTTCGAAAAAGTCCAAAAACTTATTAAATTGACCCAATTTAAGTCATTATGTTGATCACATTCTTTGAAATTTTTAAGACTTGATTGCATTTTAATAACAAATTTTAGAACCAGATTGCATTTTTTGAAAATTTTATGATTCAATCGAACTTTCATGATAAGTTTCAAGATTTCCAACGCACTTATATTTTTTTCACCATGCATGGTTCCTTAGCTTAAATTATTATAATATCCTTAAAACATAGCTGGGGCAACAAAAATCTTTTCTCTATCTGAATTTTAAATACCAACGGAGTTGACGAGACTATACGGTGGAAGTTAATTCAGCAAAATGGAAAACGAATTATTATCTTATAAGGGCGGGTAAATGACCAGTACTATATCATAACTCAAGGTCACGCATCATCTTTAATACACTACAAGCGAAGTACATATACCACAATATAAAACTCTCGACTATGTATTGGGCATATAAAACCCTAATATACCGAAATACACGAGAAAATGATACCTCGAGTTTCTTCCATTCTCCCTGATAACGGAAAAATAAAAGAGAGAAGGAATGATCGTTCCCACAAGCATCTTTTGCAAAATCGAATGTGCGTGAATCTAAAACTAATTCACAATAGAGTTGATACCATAAAAAATCATTAATTGATATACCTAAAATAAATATACCCCAAATTAATTTTTTAATTATCAACCAAACTTGTAAATCAGTGACAAATTTATCCTAAATTAATATGTTAACCACCAAAAATCTCAAACTGATATATTCATAACAAATTTAATCTTAATTAGTTTCTATTAAATTGAATTAATCCCAAAGCAATAAATACAAACTAGTACCTTGTGACAAGATGAAAGATAAAACACCAAACCTGATGTCCGTCAACTAGCACATGTCATCCAATTCAGTAATTTGATAGTAATTTAACGAAAATTAACATAAGGTGAATTTATTTATCACAAATGTATTAATTTAAAAATTTTTGTGGTATTAGCTCTTCACAAAAAGGCATATGAATTATTGACTATAGATGCGCACGTGCTAAGTTCTTACGAACACCGCATCGGAAAATGCGCTTTCTCTCGAAGGGGGGCTGACGAAAACGCCACCCACATTATTTTTCTTCGTCCACGAAGTTTTACCATTTTTTCCATTGATTACGTTAGTGGTGGACTTACGGCAAAGAACGAACCGAGGGCATCCCCCAAATTGTCTAAAGTTTGATTATGATGACAACCCAAATAAGCAAACAAAAGAGAAGTCGTGGTGCTCGCTGGCCTCTCGTCAGATTTGAATGGTAAACTCACGGGCAATCGGGTCAAGTCCATGGGATCATGCCACTCCTTTGATTCTTTAATTTTCCTTTTCCCCCTTACAACAAGGAGTCGCAATCCGCCATGTTCGTATTTTGATTTTCGAAGCATCGTTTCGCTTTCGAGTTTGACTTTGAAATGCTAGAAAATTCTACAACGACAGGAAAAAAATTAAGTAAGAAGTAAATGGAGCCAAGGTTCGACTTCAAACCCTGGGCTGTCTCCTTCAACGATAATGCTTCCAATCGACAGGTCTCCGGTGACAGGAACAGTGGAACCGTAAGGAAGAAGTTGGAAAACTCTCCCCAGTTCTGGAGTTCACTTCATGGTGCCCAATCGTTTGTGAATGAGTATAAGTAGACATTTAGATTATTGATATTTCAGCTCGCGGTGGCGTAATAGAGAGTTAAGCCCCTAAAGTTACCATTAAGTTGAAGGTATTATGATTTCAAAACCGCATATATATAAAGAGGATGGAAAAGTGACTGTGACTGAAATTTGTTATTTGTTTACTAGTCATATGATCTCTTTTTCTCCTATTATTTCTATAGGTGAAACGATAGATAGGAGTGACTAATGCAACTACCACTCTAGGTATTACTATAAGGGTCCCTATACCCATCACAAAATATCCGATTTAAATCATAACTACTTAATTATCCCATCATCGTAGTCTCATTGGCATGTTAGAAGTCATAAAATCACTTTACAACTTATAGCAAATGCTTAAGATACAAGTTAGTCATAAATTAAGCTTACGATATGAATTGAACTTGTATTCTTATGAAAAATGGTGCGACTCGGTCTTTTTCTTGCCTTGTGATTTGGTTTCCATTTTGTTCTCTCATAGTCCTTGGTGACTACCGCGTGATGCCCAACCAATTTAATGGAGAATGAAGTGTTATGATTCATATCATGGAAAAATCTCCAATTGTATTGTCAATGTCTCATATACTCTTTTAAGTTATGATTATGTTTTGAAAAAGAAAAGTCATGATTTAGCAATAAGCAACTATAGCATCTATTCCAGTCTTTTTAATTGAAGAAGTCAGCCTTTTAAAGAGAAACTCTAGGCTGATAAAATGCCTTATTGTTCCATAAACAAGATAAATTCAAGACAAAGCATAAGCAGATAAATCAAAATTTGATGATGCCAGAATATGCTGTATTGTAAACTTAATTTACAAAATTTCTCATCATTTCTTTGTAATACATAAACCTGAAATCCTTCGATTATTCTCGTAAAAAGTTGAATCAAGAGGTTATTGAAATATTAACACTCAAACGTTAAATTAAATCTTAAAATTGGGTCATCCATTCGAGCAACAATTAAGGCAATTTCCTTAAAAGTCAATTTACCTACACTAATCAACACGATTGTAGTGGGAAAAAGCACTAATCAAGTGGGATTAGTCAAATGTTGGATCCATGACAAAACCCTAGAACGATGCAGGAGAAATCGATTGCTTGTGGATGACAAAAAGTGGGCTAAAAACGAGAAATAAATAAAAGAAATTATTTAATATTCATCGAAGTCAACAGCTTATATGACACCCAAGAAGAGATTTTCCAATTTTTTTTATACACATACTAAGTCTACCTCGTAATTTCTGGTAAATAAATTTTTTCACCTTTCACAGGCCAAAAATAAAAAATAAAAAGATCACGCTTTTGGGTAAAATGCCTAAGTTCAACTAGAATGAATAAAAGGAAAATAATGTAAATGATCATTTTTTACTCTTCGAATTATATGAAAATATCAAAATTTATCCTTGATCTTAAATTATTATAAAGATAACACTAGATATTTTTATATAATTCAGGAATTATATTAAAAGCATATTGGAAATTTGGGGAATACATTGAAATAAATTAGAAGTTCATAAACTACATTACATATCAGACTAAAATTTATAGATTCTATTAAATAAATTAAAAAATTTTGGATCATATCGCAGGCCGTGAAAAATTTAAGGGACGAGGCAGGCCGTTATCCCATAAATGAATTAACCCTTTCTTTTTTAGATTCTCACGAAAACGAGAACAAAGAAAAAGAAAATTGGGAATAAAATGATTAATAAATTACCCGCCCACCCAACCCAACTGCATACAATAATGGCGACCCGGCGTAGATTTTGTTGGAATCCCGCCACGTGTCGCCATCAACCCCTTTGACTTCCCTTCCTCGCTCTCTCCCTCCGTGAATCTCGAGGCTCACCGGTTTCTCACCGGTTTCTCGCCGGTCGCCCTTCCTCCTTCTTCTTCCTCGTCGAGCGCCACCTGCTCAGCTCTGTCCATCTCCGCCTCCTCCATCGCCGCACTCGCAACCCCTCTCTCTCTCTCTCTCTTTCCGTGTTTGGAAGTGTGGAGGAGGAGCAGCGATTGAGTTGGTATTCAGACGGTCAGACCCAACAAGCGCGTTGAAGTCAAACCGCAATCTCTCTCTCTCTCTCTCTCGCTCACGCCCACCGCTGCCTCGCCGCAACCTACCTCTTTTCTTTATTCTTCTCTCCTTGGTTCGCAGTGACGCAAGCGGGAAAGCGAAAAAGAGGGACTCCCAAGAGGCACCACCACTCTGATCTTCCTTTGCCTCCTTTCCTTCCCCTCTTCCCCTTCTCTTCATCATCTCTCTCTGTCTCTGTCTTCCCCATGCTCTCACGCTCTCGCAGTTGGCAAATCTTGATCCTTCTCGAGATGGGTCTCTCCGTCACTTGATATCCCTACGACCCTTTTTCTTCTTTTACTCTCTCGTGCCGTCTCTGCGATTTGTCGTACTGGGGTTGCTTTCTTGGGTGCTCTGTTTTTTTTTTCATATGGGTGTCCGGGTTTCGCTGTGGGTGGTCGTCGCCGTCTCTTGGCTATGCATCCAGGCGCAGGTCCTGCGCTCTCAAGGGGTCCCTGAGTGCAATCCGAGCGATTCCCAGGCATTGGTAGACTTGATGAACAACTTCGAGTCCCCAGTCCAAGGTTGGGGGACCAACGTGTCCGCCAATTGCTGCGACTGGGCGGGCGTGTTGTGCGACGGTTCCACCGGTTCGGGCAGAGTGGTGGAGTTGGCCCTCGCGAGCAAGAAGCTCGCGGGCAGCCTCTCGGACTCGCTCGGCCAGTTGGACCAGCTGAGATTCCTCAATCTCTCTCACAACCTCCTCAAGAGCACACTCCCCGAGTCGCTCCTCCGCCTCCCTAAATTGCAGGTCCTCGATCTCAGCTACAATGAATTCTTCGGACCGGTGCCCGGGAGCGCCAATTTGCCCTCGCTCCGCGTTTTCAACATCTCTGAGAACTCTTTCAATGGGTCTCTGCCCGTGGGGATTTGCACGAACTCGACCGGCATTCAGGTGCTTAATCTGGCTGTCAATTATTTCTCTGACGCTATCCCGTCGGGACTTGGCAACTGTAGCTCCTTGCAGAACCTTTCTCTGGCCACGAATAATCTCAATGGTGGGATCAGTGAAGATATCTTCACTCTGGGTCAGTTGGTCCAATTGAACCTTCAAGAAAATTCCTTTTCAGGGCGGCTCAGCAGCGGGATCAGTGATCTCACGGCACTGGTTTGGCTGGACATTTCGACAAACGAATTCTCGGGGCCAATCCCGGATATGTTTCAGAACATGAAGAAGCTGCAGTACTTCATAGCTCAGACCAATGGCTTCATAGGCTCCATCCCACCGTCGTTGTCCAATTCGCCGTCGCTTACGTTTCTCAATTTGAGGAACAACTCACTGAGCGGTACGATAGCTCTCAATTGTTCGGCATTGAGCAGTATGGTGTCTCTGGATTTAGGGTCCAACAATTTCAGTGGTCCTTTCCCTGAGGATTTACCCAATTGCCAGAAGCTGCAAAATGTGAACCTTGCACGGAACAAGTTCACAACCCCGATACCTCAAAGCTTCAAGAACTTCTCCAGCCTATTTTACCTGTCAATCTCGAATTCGAGCCTATCAAACGTCTCATCTGCACTCGGGATCCTTCAGCACTGCGAGAATTTGACAGTTTTGGTTCTCACTCTGAATTACTTTGACGAAGAATTGCCTGGCGATGCGAGTTTGAGTTTTCCGAATCTTAAGGTTCTTATCATGGCGAATAGTCGACTGACGGGTTCCATGCCCGAGTGGGTGCGCAGTTGCACCCGTTTGGAGTTGCTGGATTTGTCCTGGAACAGATTGGGTGGAATGATCCCGTCGTGGATTGGCGACTTCCGATCTCTTTTCTATCTGGATTTATCAAACAACTCATTCGTGGGCGAGATCCCAAAAGAGATTACAGGATTGCCTGGCCTCATCAACAGAAATCTGTCAATGGCAGAACCTTCTGCTGATTTCCCACTCTTCATGAAGAGGAATGTGAGCGTGAGGGGGCTGCAGTACAATCAAGTTACAAGCTTTCCACCAACTGTGGCACTTGGATGGAACTTTCTCAACGGATCAATCTGGCCCGAGTTCGGGAATCTAAAAAATGTCCATATCTTGGATCTCAGCCGTAACTTCTTATCAGGTTCGATTCCTGCCAGTTTATCCGGAATGACTAGCCTAGAGACCCTCGATTTGTCTTACAACAATCTGTCGGGAGGTATACCTTCATCATTAGTTCGTCTCTATTTTCTGTCCAAGTTCAGTGTTGCATATAACAATTTGTCCGGGCCAGTTCCCAATGGGGGCCAATTTCCTACCTTTCCCAATTCGAGTTTTGAAGGAACCAAACTGTGCGGTGATCATGCTCCCCCCTGCCCAAGTAGTCAAAACCATACTAAATCCGCCAATCATGCCACACGAAATAGAAACATTGGAATGGCCATTGGAATTTCATTTGGGGCGACGTTTCTTCTCGCCCTCATGGTCATCATTTTGATGCGAGCACATAGGCGGGGAGAGGTTGACCCTGAAAAGGAGGTGGTCGGGAGAAAAGAAAGGGATATTGAAGACTTGGAGTCACGGTTACTGGTTATGTTCCAAAACAAGGACAGTTGTGAAAAGCTGTCGTACGAGGATATTTCACGAGCCACTAACAATTTCGATCAAGCGAATATAATCGGGTGTGGGGGTTTCGGGATGGTTTACAGAGCCACCTTCCCTGATGGCACGAAGTTGGCGATCAAGAAGCTCTCTGGTGATTGTGGGCAGATGGAGAGAGAATTCCGTGCTGAAGTCGAAACTCTCTCAAGAGCCCAGCACCCGAATCTTGTCTATCTTCAAGGATTTTGCATGGATACAGATGTGAGGCTCTTGATATACTCCTACATGGAAAACAGTAGCTTGGACTATTGGTTGCACGAGAAACCAGATGGGCCTTCCTTGCTAGATTGGTGCAAACGGCTCCGAATTGCTCAAGGGGCGGCAAGAGGACTTGCGTATCTGCACCAGTCATGCGAGCCACATATTGTTCATCGAGATGTAAAGTCAAGCAATATCCTTTTAGATGGAAACTTTGAAGCCCACTTGGCCGATTTTGGTCTTGCGAGGCTCATACGTGCTTATGATACTCATGTGACTACTGATCTTGTTGGGACACTGGGTTACATTCCACCCGAGTATGGTATGGCCTCTGTTGCTACTTGTAGAGGCGATGTTTATAGTTTCGGCGTTGTCCTCTTGGAGCTTGTCACTGGGAAAAGGCCGATGGATATGTGCAAGCCCAAGGTATCTCGGGATATGATCTCTTGGGTGATTAAGATGAAGGGTGAGAACAGGCAAAGCGAGGTGTTTGATCATTCCATTTATGGCATGAAGCATGACAAGGAGATATTGCGGGTTTTTGAGATCGCCTGCCTTTGCTTAAACGTTAGCCCGAAAGTGAGGCCTTCGACCCAGCAGCTAGTTTCCTGGCTCGACGGTGTTAGTGTCGATGTTGAGCCATTTTTGGGCAATTGCAAAGAGCTCTAGACAGCTGGAGTCCCTTTTGTAGTGTGGAAGTGTTTTTTTCCCCCTAATGTAAATACTTAAAACACTTGGTTCTTAGAGTTCTTTGATACAAGAATCTGGAATAAAAGCATTGCACAATAACTCCTGGCATTGAAGTTTAGTTTCTCCCCTCTGAAGAATAGCGCATTGATTTTCCCGTTCCAACTTTTTTGAGTAATCGTTGTTCTTCTTTTAGTTGTGATGGTGAATAGCAAATTCGAAGTTAAACGGGATGCAATTTTACAGTCTCTTTCTATCGGTTTCTGCTTATGTGCTCATATGGCGGCAAGTTCCTGTACAAATGATAGAAACTTGGATATTTTAGTTCTCGTTGTCCTAAAGCTTGTCGCTTTTTGTCATGAGGTAACCAAGTCATGGAGGAACTAAAGTCGCACGCAGCTCGAAACAGGGTCATCTTATGCTCGCGAAGCATTTACGCCGCAGATGATCCCTGTCTTCAGCGGTTTTCCTTGCTCTGTTGAGCTCCCTGTATCGACCAATTCCGTCCCACCCCCTTTCGTCCATGTTGAACTCCACCGGTACATGTCATGAGAGGGGTGCTGTTTCGAGTGTTGAATCTCGGATGACTATTTACTTCATTCGAGACGAAATGCTCGGATATTCCATGTTTGAAGAAAAGAAAAAACACAAAAGGTGCGGCAAAGAGAAGGATTGTTTTGATGCTGAAGTTTTTGGCATACGATGCACGTTCTGGTGCTTGAGGCTGGTGGCTCTGCAGAACATGAAGATCAGATATTGGTAGCTCTATCTTCTGGGTTATGTTGGCTTCAGATGTGTAGTGTCTATTGTCATCACTCTCCTTATCACTCTCCTCCATCTGCAAAGATGGACAATCTTCTGGTTCTTCACCAACCAATCTTGCCTTTAAAGAGAATATTTTATCATCTATTTTCTCATGAGTTATTATATACGAGGACTTTAGCATGATGTTAAAAGGCTACGTCCAAGGCCTTGTATGAACCTTGGGATTCCTAGATGTAAAGCAACTAGAGGGTAGAGTCAGATACAAGGCTCGAAAAATATATTATAGATACCAACACGTCAAAATAAGAAACGTAGTCTGATAGTCCACCGCATTAGTAAACAGGCACAAACAATCCCTATTAATTGGCAACAACCCCGGTCTTGGTGAGGTTTCCTCATAACTAAAGGTGAGTTACGTGAGAAAATTTTAGGGGTAATTAAATTTGTGATCTATGTAGTTTGGGTGATTTTGCTCTTGCTCCTTACACTTTATTCGGTTTCAATTATGGTCCTCGTACTTTTTCCTCACGACAATGTAAGGCCTTCCGTCAAAATCTCTTGTTCAAAATTTGCTGGAAATTTCTGAATTAGCACCGGCGCATACAAGCTTCTAAAACAAATTAGACTTTTGGTTCATGTACTTTTTGGAGCGATCAATTTTTTGTCATAAAAGCAAAAAATAGAGGGACCAAATGTATGATTTGTTTTAGAGGCAGGTAGAAACAGGCGCCACATGTTAGTTGTTGGTGATAACTTGGCAATCTCTAGCATATTTTCAATGGAAATTTGATGAAAAGACTTAAATTGTTCGCTTGCAGCTAGGATTAGACTTTGACTAAAGAAAGTATGAGGACTAAAAGTGAGATTCCCTAAACTACGGGGATCATCAAAAGTGTAATTTCCCAAAAAGTTATCATCTAGTCTATGTGATATCAAACAATCAAGATTCTCAAATCGTTGGTGGTAAACACATAATCGTCGAACATTACAATCCATAAGGATCTTAACAAACTTTGACGTAATCGAGCCCAATTAAATAGCTGAAAATCGACGACCGATAAATCAACCACTAACGATGATTATTAATTAACGGCCGGCTATCGTGTCGTGGTCATCCAACGGCTCACAAAGGGTCTGATAATTCGGCTGTGATTTTTTTCTCTATTGTTGCCAGAAAAGGAAAAAATAAAAAGAAGAAGGGTCTTTTACCTTTTTCGAACTGGATTTTGTGGAGCACGCAACACAGCTCACTCATTCAGTCAATTCTTTGTACTTTAATCGAATCCTATTGATCTTAGTGCACGAATCCAAGAGGTCGAGAGCCACTTGCTAAGGAAAAGAACGTCAACCGTCGAATGCCTTGGACATGCGGCCACGCTTCTCGCCGCCGCCTTTGCCAACTTGGGTGCCTTGGCAGACATTTTTTTTACATCTTATCTGTCCTTTTGTCTTTTCTGGTTCTTGCGAATAACTCAAACGCATCCATTTATTGACAAAAAAAAAGGGTAGAGAGGGTCGATTAATTGCTAATAACCTCTTCGGATGTTACTCTAAGGTGCTGTACATGTTTCAACGATTCGATTTAAGTCATTATTACTCTATTTCCCATGAAGTTAGCAATTAAGAAATCTCTTCACACAAGATATGTCATAATTAGATAATATGACACGAGATGTTTGGAGGTTCTCTCACGGGCCAAATCCAGCTCGTGACTTTTGTGGTGATCTTACCTTGGACCAGCAGCCCCGTCCGTGGAGGTTTGATTTTTGGACACGGAAGACTCAACTTCGGCATCCGTGTGCCGTGACATCACCCCTCTCCTAGATGGCCGCTTTTAATTTGCCTTTGTCAACGATGATCTTTTAATACGCATCCTTTCCGAGAAATACTTTACGTTAGTTTGTATCCCCACCATTCCTCAACTTATTATCTGCCCGGACTAAGAAGAGGTAGCGAGAAACTTTCGTGACGTTCAGCTTGAATAAATGAGAGATTTTAGTGGAAAGGGTATGTA
Source organism: Eucalyptus guilfoylei (assembly GCA_016097605.1). NCBI lineage: Eukaryota > Viridiplantae > Streptophyta > Magnoliopsida > Myrtales > Myrtaceae > Eucalyptus > Eucalyptus guilfoylei. Next base: position 20,432,327 of record CM027869.1, on the reverse strand, counting down.
ATGATATGTTATGAGATGATTTCATGGACGAAGATTGCATGGATGATATTTTGAATATGCAGCCCCCAAGTCGGAGGTAATTAATTACATCCAAAATATGTTCGAGGCGAGTACAGCGACCATAAGCGCTAAGACTCACATGGGTGACAAATTGTAGTCAAGCCGTAAATCCCAATATAGAGATAGTTATCCTAAAAATCTTAAATCTATTGAACAGTGATCAATTAAATTTTAAACTTTTTACTTTAGCCAATTTAATCTTAAATTTTTTCAAAATTTGCCATTGTAGTCATTTGAATCAATTCTGAAAATCTCTGATAATTTTAATTTTTTTCTTTTTTATCTATTTCCCTTCGTTGGTTGCAAGGACCTTAGTGATGCCAGGCGGAGGTCGCCAGCCATACACGAGGGCAATGACGCCTTCGCTAGATTTGGATGAGGGGTGGTTGGTGAGGGCGACACTTGCTAGAGGCCAATGGTGGTCAGCAACGGCATTGCGGCCATCATGGGTTGTTGGTGAGGCCTGATGACCAACGAAAAAAAAAAGAAGGAGAAGAAGAAGAAATTCAAAAAAAATTAAAATTAAAATTATAAAAATTGTCAATGTTAGCGATTTCAAATAAAAATTAGCTAAAAGAACTCCATTGACAATTGTCAAAAGGATCGGGACTAAATTGACTAAATTGAAAACTTTAAAACTGAATTAGCTGCCAAACAATAAATTCTCGTATAATTTTCCCTAAAATGTAAGCTAGAGCAATCAAGTCCTAGATTTCATATGGATAAGCAATTGATTCCACTGGCCATGTCTGTTGTGAATATATAATAAATAAATCTAGAGCAACTTTTTAATTATTTTGTGTGATATTTTTCGTGGATGCGGCGTAGCCCAAAAAAAATAAAATTGGAGAAACTAAAGATGAATAGGGAAGCAAAAAGAGGAGTGGCGCTATGGCCAACCCCACCTTCACCGATGAGGGCCGGCCCTCGTTGCCAAGACTCAACTGGCACCTGCCGCACTTGCTAAGGAGGGGAGGCGCAGTCCTCATCGCATCCTTTCTATATTTCTTATATTATTATAATTATTGAACTATTTTGTTAGCACGACGCCACATTAGCGCTAAAAGTCATACTAATTATTAAAAAAAAAGGTCATGTTGAGTTTTTTTCCATCCACAAAAAAGACGGAACTAATCGAAATATTTGATTGCACATTTTGGATAAGTTAGATCTATTACACTTTTGCTATAAGTTTTCAGTGATTCGATGCACTTATTTCTCCTTTCTTTTTATGTCCTCTTACAACCCACATCGGCGACCAACATCCTAGCATTTACGACCACTCTCCCTTCTCCACTTGTTGATTAAATATTATTTGATTAGAAGTTGAGGCGTAAGTGGCTGCCGGCTGCTTGCACGCAATAGGGCAAACATTGGGTGATAGATCTAGGTTTATTGATAATGTTGGCCCGACCATAGTCCACCATATAGTCAAACAACTCATCGTGGGAGCAACGCATGCTTAGCTTGTCTTTTCATGCATAGACCCTCACGAGCTTTCACCTTACTTCATAAAAGGGAATAATATCTAGGAGCGATCATTAATGTGTTTGAAAAATGTTTTAAAATAAAAAAAATTTAAAAAAAAAAAAAAAAGAAAGGAAGAGAGAGTGAGAAAAAGGTCTGCATGGAGTTCTATTTTTCATATGTGCAAAATACTAATTATAATGTTGAGCAATGTCAACTGATACATTTTTTGAAAATTTGATTAGGAAGCGTCGATGTACATCAAATAAATGTATAAACTGAGTTTGACGCACCGCGTGCATGAAATTGAGGTTCTGCGATCTAAAATGTAAGTCATCCGGAATTTCAATGACCGAAAAAATGAAATTTATTCAAGTAAAAAACTTGGAAACACTATTATTCTCGGGAGAAAATGCCGATGAGAAGGTTAATTTTAATTAATTAGTGTCGTCTCCTCTAGGCATGGTTGGTATCAAGAACTTATCTCTCACGCAACTGCTTGCGATTTGCAGATCAAATCGACCACTTCCTCTTTGTGATTTAGATAGCTATGGATAAGTATTAGGCCACTAATTTGCTCTTAAAATCTTCGCAGCCGCATTAATTATTAAATTATGCTCAGCCAATCATGCTTTGAAACATACCCTTTATTGCCACAAAGTTCACAAAATAGGACCTCGCCTGCTTTTCTTAGTCGGTCTCAAACTTTCCAATGTTAATTTCATATAGACATGTCATATGTATTTTAGATTTTATTTTTTTTGAAAAAAATTAATGATTTAGAAAATATTTCCTAAAAATAATTGCTTAAATGAAAATATTATGTCTAAACATTTTTGTGAAAGATGAAAAAAAAATTTCGTTCTTTTATTTTTATAAGCAATATAAGTGATCGTCTTTAGAAAAATATTTTTCAAATCGTTCATTTTTCACATAGTGAATATACCTAGAATGTAAAAAATGCGGAGATTAGTGATTTCTATATTAAGACGAAAGGGAAAATGATAACTACAAGTTTTCCCAATGGTCCAACACGCCCACCACTTAGAAATCAAAATCCACTTCTCTTTTTCTCCACCATCTAAAGTCCTATGATTTTTGGCATAAAGTAGGCCCACATGATTCTATCATTTCTTGCAACACACTTAATCATGGTTGAAAGATACACCCAATAACCCCAAAAACCAAGCGTTGGTTCGCCAAGTGGTGGCTGCATTCACCACCCAATCCCACTTTCTCATTTGTGGGATCTTCACGTCTACTTCCATTCATGAAGGCAGACGCCCACTTTCTTAATATGGAAAATACTATCTTTCCATCTACTCATTCTGAACACCGAAAAAAGATATCATTGTTTTGTCTTGGGTTGGCCCATAAATCCCACTAACTAGTTTTTCTTTTCTCAATTTTTTTAGTTTTTCTGGGCCCAAGCACTAAGTGGTTGAGGGCTAGCAGTAGCACTGGGTTTTTTCCATGGGAAGAAAGTGTATAAAGATTATAAAAGGTGCAAAAAAAATAAAAATGGAACAATTTTTTATAGCTCCCATGAGGGTAAAGCAAACTTTAGAGTCAGACCACACATCTAGATTGGCAATAAATTAACGCTTAATTTGTATTGCTCCAGTTAATTTAATGGTGAGTACGCTTTCAATCGAGAGGAACTAAGAAGAAATGTGCATAAATATGATCAAATCATCGTGGGACTGTGGATTAGGGGAAACTGATTTCTTTTATGAAATATGAATGGAAAAAAAAAGTGGTTGATGTAGCATGAGATTTTGACAAGTCTTGGACTACCTTTACTTTGCGATTAACTCTAATGATGGCAAGTATCCCTCTATCACTAAAGTATAAATTATTATCGACACCCATTAAGCCCTTCCATTCATTACATTCCATACATCATTCTCTTTGCTGACCAATTATTCAGCACTAACAAAAATGGACATCTAAAAGCATTAAGGGGTACTCAGACGTTTGGAATGGAAATGTTAAAATATGTAAGTGAAATGATGCATTGAAATGGACTCCACATCAGTCATAAATACTATGTATCATTAAAAAATAGAAATAAGCATACTAAAATCCTTAAACTTGTCACCAAACTGCAATTAAATTATAAAACTTTTAGAAATATCTTAAAACATGTCAATGTGATATAATTAAATCCTTTCATTAAGTTTGTCTAACTTGACAATCGGAAAATACTAACGAGTTTTAATATTTGATTACACTCATTGAATTTTTTTATGACTAATTGCATTTTTTAACAAGTGACTAGACTTGATTTCCACAAAAAAACAAGTGATTGGACGTGCTTTTCAAAAGTTTTAAAATTCAATTGTACTTTTACAATGAGTTTCAAAACTTTTGATGCACTTATCTCTAAAAATAAGAAAGAAATGAACTCCAAACCATGATCCATCTCAGAGATCATTACTACAGAAGTTATTTTGATGATGACATATCATGTGGATCGAACCGGTTCACGCGAATTCACCTGTCACCTCCATTGACGAAGCAATGTTCAGGCATGACCCCAACTATAACTCCAAATGCAATGCTGTGCATCAACAAGTACACTCATAGAGACTTTGCTCTTCACGCATTTGCAGTGCAGTTTGGCGAGTGAAAAACAGAGGACAAAGAAAATGAGTCACTAGACATGCAATAGAAGGAAGGCTCAATCAAAAGAATATAAGAGAAGTTCCCAACAAGCACGGTGACATTTAAGCAGTCATATGCTAAAAGACAGGCAGATCAAGCATTACTTCCCAATGGAATTTTTCAGCACATACACAACAAGGAAGAAAGTTTAATGTACAGCAAGATAAATAAATAAAGTTCGATCATTTCGAGAATGTCGTTTTCCGTGACTACTTACAATTACATCCATTTTCCCATTGACCAGGAAAAACGGGTCAGGGTTTTCGAGCCTTTGACTAATTGGCGTATATAAACATTCTCGTGCACTGACGTCATCGTAACAAGGTGAGCATTACATCGAACATTCTTGGTGTTCAACAGCACCAACTGCAAATGCTTAAAGATGAAGGGATGCGGCCGGTTTTGCGAATGTACTCTGCTTGTTCCTCAGCTTTTACAGCTTGACGGTTCCTCTTGGCTTCGGCGGCTGCTCTCTTCTCTTCAGCCTTGTGCCTCAGAGATGCTAGTTTGCTTGTAAGCTTATCGTGAGCCTGTCCCCGTATCCTCTCCACATCAACCTAAAAATTACAACAAAAATTAACAGATAAATAAATGAACGAGTGTTGTTGTTTAGGCAAATGCTGCGATTGCAGATCCCTGCTTATCTAGTTATCAGATCCATGTCTGAATGTAGACAAGACACAGACAAAATGTCACATCAAGTCCTAACTAACCTAATAAAAGTATCGATGATGAAATACAAAGTAAACCAGTTCTAAGTCATTGAAGGTGAAAAGTAGTATCAGCTAAAGCAGAGAGAGCTGGCAAAAGACAGGAATCTCTCCAGTGAAGATAATTGACACAGAACAACGAAATAAGGGATGCTTTCTGGAGTGCAGAAATTCTGATATATCAATAATGGCGGAGTTTCTCCTATTATAAATATATGGACACAAGTAATGCAGTGAAGTTTGATCAAAGCTGAAGGATGGCTGACAAAAAGTACCAGACGACAGGCTTAAGAATAGGAACATCAAGCATTTGCTGTTAGACATTATTATCAAGATGGGCTCCAAGGCCCGTGATGACTGATGATCAAGACTCAACACGGAAGAACAAAGGATTGTTGAGGTCAGTGTGAGGTAACAGTTGTGAAAATATTAAAGTGTGACACAGGAACCTTGTGATGACACCCTTTCCCTTTCCAGTAGTTATGATGGACCCAAAAGTTTCTTTACTCAAGTAAAATCAAGCACGGCAGTTATTTGATCATGCTTGATTACATGGCTCTTCTATGTGCCTATGTTCTTTCTCCTACAACTTTTCTTGTGTTTTTCCTTCTCTACCAAAGTCTGCAAAGGCATCTACTTGACATTTAAACAAAATATTCCTGTAAAATGTGAAAGTGGTTACCATAGAAAAGTCTAAACCATCCTTTGTATAATATAGAGGAGAAGGAGAGGGTGCACTTAAAATGGTAAATGTAGCAGAACGAAGACCATCTCTTCAAGGTGCCAAAAATAAAAGTACTAACCCAAAATACAAACTGATCCATAATAAGAAACATCTTGAATTATAGATTTCACATAGATTGCAAACAGAGGGAAACCGCGGATTGACTATTTCCAAAAATTAAAAGATAAATTACTTTTTTACTTTGTAGACTCGACGACCATCCACCACACATTTCAAAGAATTATCGATTTTCTCCTCCACTTCTGTAATTATTGTCCACTATGTTGATCCTTATCAGCTTTCAATCACCACATTCCAAGAACGTGATTTAATAGCACAATATTCTTGTAACAACTTCATCACTAATCTTTTAGATAATAATGAGCCTGTCGTGTTGTTTTTTCACTTTCCAGTCTTCCATCTGTTCATAGTTTGCACTCCAGTTTGTCCTAACACTTTAATTATTGAGACGTGCATTTTTTTGGTAACGAGTATATTAAAGAGCACCAAGGGGGTGCCTCCCATCTACAACCTAGAACCTAGGAAAAACCTAAGAATAAAAAAAGAAATCTTTGTCTAAAGCGCCATATAATGCCAAAAAGTTAAGGTGAAAAGCCACATTTCCTTTGCAGCACCATTTGAACTTTCCTCATCTTTGATATCCCGCCTATTTCTTTCCTTCTGGATGACCCATAAAATGGAAGTAGGGACTAAAAGCAACAACTTTTGCTCTCGTTACAACAATACAGCCCAGACCAACCTACAAGTTCATCTTGCCATTATCCAATTAGCAATTTCACTAATTTTCTACATAGATGGACAGATGCTTCAATAATTACAACTCATTCAATAAGCATAAAAAGCTATCATCAACTCTCAACAACATGGAAAATGACGAGAGCTCCATACCATGAAAAAGTCAAACAAACCAACCACAGACTCCAACAGCAGTTGTTGCATCTTCTAAAACCTACGACATCTTGGACTATAATTGGGACACTTGTTCCATGATTACTGAGAATATGCTGCACTAATTCCTCCGATATTAATTACATTTTATTCAATGATTCACAAATGAAAAGGAGGAAAAAATAAAACAGTCTGCATTGGAGTATTGACAGCAACAAGCTGCATCCCCCCAGAAATTTTTTCCCACCTCTCATTGAGATAAGCACTATTTTCACTGCAATTTAAAATGTGGAGTTCTACATTGCTTCCAGATGATAGTAACTAATCAAGGTAAAACAATTCCCATTTCGCTTTCAAGTGAGAAAAAACAGCTGCCTAGCGGTTCTTCCTAAACAAATTTACTCAGCAAAGTGTGCTGTCACAGCAAAAAGGTAATGAATTAATCTTGAAGTCTAATACTTTTACTCATGCTTAAAAGAGCTCAACATTAATCTGGATCAGGTTGATGTAGTTAAGCAAAGAAAGTTGGGTTTGTATAACTTCATAATATTCCCAGTAGAGAGAAACACAAGACAACTGCTTTATGACTGAAACTTAAATCATTATCATTGTAACATCATCAAACCAACAAGCGAAGGTGAAAGTTTTCTATGCCTACTCGCCCATTGTCCAGTCATCACTGGCCTTCTTAGAGAATGAAGAACATTATATTTGTATCTGATGAGACTGGACGAACCAGGATTATTTCTGAGAGGGAATTTTATCGATTGTTCAAGGATTTTTTTACCTTATCAAACAGTATTATCTAAAAGAAAACTGACTGCCCAAAACTGACATGTAACTTACTAGATAAAAATCATTATAAACAAAGTAGTGACTAAAAAGCTCTTTTCCTTCCTGTTCAACGCAGCCCATGACCAGAAATAGCACATCTACAATTCCCTGACTTGCTTGATGATTTTCTAAAGAAATGCCATGAAAATGAGCAGCCATCTGCTTTAGAATCGACGACAACTTAAAGTTTCAGCTATATCTTTGTCAGTTTCCGGCAAACTTCCCCAACATTATCACTCCATATACTGTATACAACTGCAACTCATCTGAAAGAAATTCTCAACTCATTTAGAAGATACACACATTATCAGAAGAGTTATTTCTTCATTCTTTTTTCGGGAGGGGGTGTGTTGTCACTTACTAGAAAGACGTATAGTAGTTGCATATGTCATTAGAAGAGTTGATAATTCACAAAGAGCATAATAGTTCCTCATTTGAGCAAAAAAAAAAAAAAGAAGAAAAATGGAAAAGGAAATTATTGATGCCATGAAAAAATGACAAATGGTTTCAATCTCAATAGTGTACCTATAGAAATGTGGAAAATATGGAGAAGACAGATATTTTGGCTAAATATATCGTTAAAAAAATCTCATCAAAGGGGAAAATGACAAACAAATAGAGATGAGCAGCTATAATGTGGGTATGCATCAAGATAATATGGAAAATAGTAAGCGAGGAAGGCAAAGCCACGCGTGCTTTACTTTAAGAATCTATTACTTGATTCACCACATGTCCTCCTAAGAAAAGCTGTACAGCGAAACAATTATTAAGGATCTATTACATATGTAAACTCTTAAAAGAGTACCCCTAGGGACCTTGTCAAGCCTTACTTAATGTGCTTTGGAAATATAAATTCATTATTTGAATAAAGTAACTTCATTAAAATATGCAATTCTTCCATTTTCAAAGTGTCTTAGCAAGTTTCGATCAAAAAAAAAAAAGTGTCTTAGCAAGTGTTATTTCTACTTTTAATAAAATAACTAGTGCCCTAGGGGCACTAGTTAACAAGATCCATTACATATCTCCATGGAAACTTGTAGTTACCATTACATATCTCCATGGAAACTTGTAGTTATATTTCTACATGACCTGTATACCGTAATTAGTTCCTCTCAGAAGCTATAAGTCACCTGTTTATTTCATCTAATGCAATATCCTGCTAATTATAAACTTTCCAATTCAAGAATTACCAAGAAAGAATAAAAGCACTACGGTGCAACTGTATAGATTAAGGAGACATAACAAATGGTGCTGCCTACAAAAATTGCTCTAAAAACCAGACTAGACTGGCCAATTTGACCAGGTACTAGCACGTGGTCTGATCTGATACTAATATGTAAACCAGAACCTTCGAGAACTCACACCAGTGGCATTGACCCACTTCATTTAATCAAACCAGAGCGAGATTGGTAGAGATCAGGATCAGTAGGGGTGAGCAAAAATGATGGAGCCGAAAAGACCAGACAGGCCTGAATTTTAGGTCCTGCGTAGGCCCGGCCCGAGATTTCAGTCTTGCTATTTTTATTCAGGCCAGTCCAAGCCTTTGGGCATGAGATCTCAAGCCTGAAATTCCCCAACCAATCCGATCTAATTTTTGAATATATAAACATACATTAGAAATATAAAATATTAAGATGTAGTTAATGGAAAATACATTTTTATGCTCGAAACACTTTAATGAAGTCATAAATAAATTAAAAAAAATCAATAAAATCAAATGAACAAAAATTTACGGATGCTTCAATGAAGTCATAAATAAGTTAAAACAACATTACTAAAATCAAATAAACAAGAATCGATGTGCCAATATAGGTTGAATTCAAAAAAAGTGGCAGAAACACATAAAAAGGGTGATTTCTTAGCCCAATATATAATAACTATTCCATTTTTAACCTAAAGAGAAAAGCAAAAAGAAATTCGGGCTAGGCCTGGCCCTGACCTATTTAGTTCGATCCGGGCCTTTTCTTGCATGATGGGGCCGGGCCTGGAGATCATGTCTAGAAATTCCAGGCCCAGTCTGTTCGGGACTGGCCAAAAAGTGCCTTGAGGCCCCAGCCCATCCAGCCCATGCTCGCCCCAAGGAATTGGCTATACGGATTTCAAGCAAGGGAATCATAACCACAGCCCTCTAGCTTCTACTTCTAAATTTGACCCAGCTAAGTACCCTTCATGTTTGGCTATATGTTGATTCATTTGAAGCTACTATTTCTCACCCTTTTTGAGGGAAAAAAATATCAAATTGCTCCGAGGAGACTTGAACATGCAAAGCCAACAATGTAGGAAAGCGCCTTTACCATCTTGGCTGAGCAAAGGACACTTTTATATATTACACTTGTTTCTCTGACGAGTTGCTTAATTACTACAAACAGGCTAACTAATTTAGCTAGTCGAACCAATTAAACTGCATCTGGTTTGACTTTCAATATGGATTTAAAAATTGCTGCATAGAAAGGGATTATATTGATAACTCATACAGTGAAGGTGCTGCAAAGCATAACAATACATAGGTTCAGACTAGAAACACGACTTTCATAAAATTGGTTTCATCGTACGCGTGGTCAATCAAGGGTAAGTAATGAAGTGAAAGAGGCAGCTTGCAATTTACTCAATGAAAAGGTTGGTAAATTGCAAGCTGCCTCTTTCACTTCATTACTTACCCTTGATTGACCACGCGTACGATGGAAGAACATGGGGATAATCAAAATCTCTGCACATGGTTTTCATACACATGCAGAAAGCATATACCATGTGTTCCTAAGAGCCTTCTGGACGGTATAAAAGTAAAACAAGAGACATGATTCAGATGAATCTATCTTGCAAAAAGATATTGATTGATAAGACAAGTAAAAGGGATGAGGTGGAGTGGCGCCCTAGTTTCTTGTGCCTTCATAGAATGACAATTCACATTCTTTCTGTAGGCAGCAAAAAGAATAGTGATGCTTTACTCAGACGAAAGACTATGCAGTTGAGCACCAACATGTTCAGAAGCTAGAAAAATGCTTAGATGAAATAGGTTAGATATCATTTAAAAAGAAGTTTGCGAAACTAGAACTGAGGAAAAGATGAGAAGAAACTTGTTTAAGCCAGTCAAGACACGTAAAACAGTAGTCTTCATAAGCACCTTGTGTAGCTCAAGTGTGAAGATGCAATGTTACGATGCGTATGCAGGTAAAAAGTGTCCACAAAACATAAAGAAAGACCTTGGGTACTTGAATCTCATTGAAGATTATTTTTTTCCTAGAAAAAGCATTGCAACAAAGGGAATCTCTGTAATTAACTCTACTTAGTAGGAAAAAGCATTGGCGGTGGAATCTCCTGAGTGGTTCTTTCTTTCTTGTTATTGCTTCATTTTCTGAATAAGCAATGATGGTGTCTGGGGAATAAGCACTCTCTAACTCTATGTAGAAGCTAAGGTAATACAGAGGATGAAAAATATGTCTAAAAAAATTGGGTATAAAGTGAACAGGTGGCTTTTTAATTATGCCATCAAAGCTGGGGCTCAACCTTGGACAAGTGGTGAAAACTACCAAGCTGGAGTGCAATGGGCATAGGGAATATTTAGTGGAGTAGTGAAAGGTGTAGAGATTAAAGAGATACCAGCGGGATAAAGCAGAGGACTTTTGAGCTCTTCAGCTTTTTCTTTATTGGTAATTTCTAATTTCAATCATCTTTTGTTCATCCTTCCTTCTAATTTTGCGGCGTGCTTTGATGTTTTGCATCTTCCTTCCCCTTAATGTTGAATAAATGTGGCAATGAACTCTTTTTAAGTAAATATGTCTGGGATCTTCGTCACAATTGTGGTACATTCTCCTATACCCTTTCCAAATCTCATGGCAGCAATAGCAATCGCCCAAAACTGCATCAGAGAACTAAAGCATTCTATTTTTCTTTTGCAGCTTCACAATCTACAGCTTTAACTACACATGCAAAATGTTTCAAAGAAAAAATGTACTTAAAATTGAAATCATATTTTTACTATTTCCTACGATAGGAAGTTTGCATGTAGGTGAATAGGTGTTGCTAATGTGAAAACGCAAGCAAAGTTGTGGGACCTCTCTAACTTTCTCATCCTTTTTTTAGCATTCTACTCTCGTGCCGCAATTAAAAATTCTGTTACTTGGCTTCTTTGATGAAGGTGGACTAGGAGGACTTATCTGGCTAGACACAGAAGAAAAACTTGTTCTTTTAAACTCTCTCCAAACTTTGGGTTGTTTTGGGGGGGGGGGAGGAGAGAGAGAGAGAGAGAGAGAGAGAGAGAGAGAGGCAAATTGAAGAGTTTATCAAGGAAATTAACATACTTAGAGATAGATAGGTCCAAACTTCATTATGATGGATGAAAGGTCAGCATTTTTTAAGATAGAATTGCTGGCAGTAATTTTTTTATTCAAAAGAATTGATGGCAGCAAATTTATACATTTGCTATATCAAAATATGTCTGTAAGGATTGATCTTAATATACATCTCTAGGGAAAAACAAGTATACTCTTTTCCTAGGAATTAGAAATTCAGAAACCTATCTTAACAAAACAAGACTCGTTAGCTGAATAAACTATTACTCACAGAGCTTCTCATTCATTAAAACCTTAAAAGTACAAGATCGGCATCATTCTGCTTTTACTTCTCTTGAACAATTAAGTAACTGAATTATAATTGAGTATCTGGCTAATCTAAGAGAAAACAAAAAACATTTCAAGATGTTCATTATCAATCCGCTCATTTCTCAGTGATCCACAAAACACTAGACTGATGGCACACACAGAAAGAAACTGATGGGTGGACTTATAAGATGGTAAAATAATTTAAGTACCTCAATTTTCCTCATCTCAGCCTCTGTCTTCGCTTTCTCATGATTCTCCCAAGCTTGAATCTTCATCTCTTCACGTTTAAACCTAGGTCAGTGTAGTGCAAATATTCAATGTACACCACAGATTTAATGGAATTGTAGAGTAACAACATTTAATTAATCTTGGCATATTGGCTGTCGTTTGCCTATTTCCACTCATTCAGTAATGAATAAGTTTCAAAGATCTTGACCCTACAATTTAAATAAGAAGGAATATTGATACTCTATAAGCATCTCAATATATGGGGTTGCCCTAATTATGACGGTGATCATATTTAAGAATGCTCCACAATACCTTCACTATAACATTGATACAGACATCCACTAGCAATGTTCAAGACATATGTTACTGCGCTACATGAGTCCTAATTGTTTAATATGACCTGAAGCTTCTCTTTCTTATTTGTCAATGATGAAGTTGCAATCTCATGCAAAGGTGGAAACGCTTAGGAAAAAGAACTACCTATGGCTTCAAGTGAACCAACCTGGCCATGTACTTGGCTTTCTCGGCTTCTTCCCATGCCGCAGCACGTGGTTCTATAGCACTTTTAACTGGTGGCTTCATAGCTTCAGTTTTCAGTGAAGTTGATATATCTTTACCCTCGTCCTCCTTGCCAGCCCAGGCAGCAATGTTTAGTTTCCCAAGCTGTGTCCCTAGAGCCACTATCTCTCTCCTCGTTTTCATTTGCAGCTCTTTTTCAGACATTACATTTCCATGGTTATTAGATGAATTGGCTTGTGATGATGTTGGCATGGCTCTAGGAGGGGTTGATGGCTGAGAAGAATCTGGACTACGTGTAGGAGTAGTTGCTTTGACAGGAGTTCCTGTTCTAGAAGGTTCTTGGCTAGCAATAGGAGTCATCTCTGTACCCATATCTCTCATTGACACTGACCTTGCTGTTGAAGGTGGTGGAACATAAGTAGTGGCACTATGAATAGCCACAGAATCATGTTGACTGAGACTTACTGCACATCATAGCAAATGCGGATAGATGAGTTAGTGTTTTAGAGCTTACAAAAAAAAAGGATGAATTTACTTTAACTCAAAAAAGAGGAGATGGTCCTAGCCTTTTGCAGTGTTAAACAGTTTAGCCCATGTAACTTTGATCTCGTAGAAGTAGGCATACTTTTGCCTACTTTTACCAGGTGCTCTTTGCACATAAGATCTAATTAAACAACAAGAACACACCAATTCGATATTTTGTCATCGAGCATGTGCATATAAGGGGAATGAAAGATATAGGCATGTTGCCAAACATAAATGCATGTCATTGCCAAAGCATGATAAAAGTTCTTTAGTCAGCCGAATGACCAGATCCTTACCAGCTGACTCTGCAATCGAATTTTCCACCATAAGGACGGACCTTCCATATAGATCTGCAATAGGATGCATATCAACCTGCCAACTAACAAACTTCGAGCCTGGACCTTCCTTGCTAGCTTGACTTGTATCGATCCTCTTTGTATCTGGTTCTCCTAAAGCAACTGCTCTCTGATCAGGAACTTCTGTGACCACCTTCAATGATGATTGCCGACTCCCGTAGCTAAGAAGACCTGCCTTTCGAGTATTCGACTTAGCTTGTCCCCCTGTGGTCCTGTTTGATGTGGGACTTGCAATCCATTTCTGGGCATCATCCCATTTAGATGGTGCCGGTTTCGAGAATGGAGCGACAGGCAATCTTTGTTGAGCCCTCTCCGCCTTCTGAAACTCAAAAATGGACGATGAGACACTCACACTGTCATAATCCATGGGAAGATCTTCTTGCTCTCTGAATCTTGAATGGACTGAAGAGTTTTCCTTCAGTCGACAGTCCCCACCCATCTCTAAATCAGCCATTGTTGAAGCCGAACATTCAGGAAGAACCGTTACAACATCAACATCCTTGCAATTGTCCGAACTGTCACCACCTGCAGAGAACATAAATTTCGGCTTGCGATCTACTTGATTTCAAAGAAACATCCTATGCTATAGACCCCACATCAGGGTTACTTGGCAAATCAAGTCATCAAACTTAGAAAATAAACTGAGAGAATGGAAGGATTCCATTAATTCAAAATCAAAACTTTCCAGGGATTAGCTATAAAAGAAAAGGAGGGGAAGCTTTCACCTGCATCATCCGCATTGTTCAACTCAGATCTCATGTCGAAGCCTAAAGAATCAAGACACTCCTCTTCTTTCCTCTTCTTCTCGACTCCACGCAGCATATTCCTCAACTTCCTGGGAGACAATCCCCCACCAACATTACCCTGTGCACAACCAAATGCCCCAAGCCAAACAATCAAGAACGACCCAACACGCCCATTCTCGACAAGTCTCCAAACACATTGATCTCAAAAGACCCATAAAAAGAAAAAGAAGAAAAGAGCCACTCAGAGCAGAATGCGAAAGGACACCCGGGATTTCCGGAAACCCGAAATGCCCATCTCTCACTCCACTCGTCGCTACAGATGCAGATTCCCACAAACCCAGCACTACGTCGAGTAAAAGCGAAATGGGCAGCGCTCAAAACCTGAGGCCTTTGGATCCTTTCGTACTCCATGGAGCGAGAAATCTCCGCAAGGGGGCCCGTGGGGGGCGTCCGAAAGCTACTGGAGGAAACCTCGACGCATCACGAGGAACGTGCAATGCCGAGCTAAGCTGCTGCTCCCTGAATCTCTGCTCGCTTCTGGGCTTTCCTCTTGCGTGTGTCGTCTCGTCCCTTCATCTCGACTTCCAATCCGCTTTTGGTATCTTGCCCACCCGGTCAGTCAAAGGAGCGAGAGCGAAGAAGAAAGTCATGTCGCCTTCCTACCTCGGCAGACGGACAGCGCAGTAAGGGAAAGGGATGGGCCCGGTTGGCGTCTCCTCTCGAATCGAACGATTTTATTAAATGGGTAATTTGTACGAATACGCTTTTTGTTTGCTTATATATGAATTGTGCTTCAAAATTCAAAAATTGAGGAAAAAGAATTTGAAGTTTCGGAAAATCATGAAAACTTTATATATAAATCATACATTTCAGTATTGATATACTTTTGAAAATTTTCAAGATATTGTATGTTAAATTAAGGTTAAGTCGCAAAAGGTTCGTGGAAATTAAAAAATAAAAATAACGGCATGTCTTAAAAGAGTAGAATACGATAACTGACCTAAGTATCCATAAGGAAAGTTGCAAGAATATGTGCTTTGCCATTAACAAGTTTTTTTTTTTTTTAGTAACCAAGAATTCGCTAGAACCTGCCCTTGTCGGCTTATGTCGATTTGGAGTCTCATGAGCCTCCGCGGTGCAGGCTCAATAGTGACTATATCTCGGGGGAAACTGGTCCATTAACCCACCACCGAGCCCCCTGCTTTAATCGCTAATAACGCAGGATTTCGGACCTTGACTTCTTTCGCTGGAAAAGAGATCTCAACCAACTGCGCTGTTCACGGGTGAGTACTATTGTTCTTTGCATAGGAACTTTTCAAAAAAAAATTGAAATTATAATTCCAAGATCTTCAAAATTGAGTAAATGAAATGATAAAAAAGTTGTTTTTTTGGGGGGAAAGAAATTTATTTTCTATATATTAACCTTTTGGATGGTTCAATGGTCTAAGCAAGATCTACCCCAAGGAAAATATTTTTGTTCCTTTCATAAGACATTTGAACAATTCTCACCTATTGGAGATCGGCAAATTAGGTCTCTTATTTTATTTTAGCTAAATTAGTTTCAAATTTTATTTTAATCAAGGTCTGTAGATGATTGTCCTGCCGTTTATTATCTTCTACCATTCAGCTTTTTATAATAAAAAAAAAAATGTCACACTAGTGTCTAATTTGAGAATGCAATTATGCGAGGCTTGCACATGGACGGTGCCATATTTAAATGGAACTTCAAAGAAATACCATCCCCATTCTACCCTAACAGTATCACATCAGGAGTCTTAGACCTTAAATTTAATGATAAATGCATAAGAAATTTAAAAACTTATTGCGAAAGTAGAATTGGCTTCGAAAATTTTCATAAAAAATACAATAAAGTAAAAAAAAAAACTTATCATGAAGTGAAATTATTCATCTCAATCCTTTCATTGAATACATATGGATGTTATGTGTGTTTCTCTCATTTTCTCAAAAGGGTGGATGAATCTATGGTATTATGTTTGAAAGAATGGTGACGCAAAATATGGAAGAAGATACATAAAATTATATTTTCTATCTCTTTCATAAAGAATTTAATTTTGTTTCTTCATATTCTATCCAAACTTTTAATCCCCCATTTCCCCCATTTCTTTTTACTTTCTCAAATATAGCCAAGAGAAGCATGAACTGAATGCTATGTTTTGGTCCTAAAATTTTTTGATTGGTCTTATGATTTATCTCCAAATGAGTGTGTCTCAAATGTTATCTTATGGTATCGCAACTAATTTAGAGTTTTAGACTTACATGAAATGTAAACCCTACCTCACAAAAATTTATGTGTATTTGATTCGAGCTATGTTTTTTATAGCGTTGCCTAGTCAAACGAGTCTTTTATAAGTTTATTATCGAGTGCACGTAACCTTTATCTATAAATTTGACTTAAATGCAGCCGTCTTATTGCATGATTTCGGCGCACGCGAATTTAATATCCATGCAACGTTCAATTACATCAATCTCATCTTATTCAATAATTCATGTGAACCGGACTCATATGGATCGGGGTCATGTCCTAACTTTGGAGCCTTTAAACTAGGTTATTGATCGTTGTCTCGTCATCTCTATTCACAAACAATTCCCTCACAGCAATGAAACTAAATCTCTGTTCATTTTCATTCCATTATTTGTGGTTCATAGCAACAACTGTGACACGCTCTTGTTCGCACTCAAATCTCCGAAATCACTTTCACTTTGTTTTTCTCCATCGCAAAGTACACCTCCGATGGCATTTCCGGCGATGGCCGCTCTCTAAGCCCATCCATCATCTTCGTCCTTATCTCCATGACCGTTTCGAACAGCCCATCCACTGCCTCTGTCAGCCGGTCCGCCCCCTCCAGTAGCACGCCGTTTGCCTTCTCCAACGCGGCTGCCATTTCCCTTATCCTCTCAACCATCTCTCCTCTGCGACCTGATGCTGCGATCTCATCCATTGCCTCGATCAGGTGCCTAAGGCGCGCCTCCACGTCCTCAAACTCCTTCAAGACGGACGTCTTCCTTTCTTTTTCCTGGTCGCACCCCAACTCCGCGATAACCGCCATCTCGATCGTGCGAAAAGAGTCGCCCCAAGGGAACTCCTCCGGGACCTGGATGTGGCCAAGTGCCCCCGAGGAAGCATGAAAGGCTGCAGATATGACTCCAGCAACGAACACCGTCACGAAGACGGCAGCATGGATCACGTGGCGGACGGCTCTCTCCACTGGCGAGATCTTCCCCTGTGGAGCCGATGTCCCAATGCTAGCGGCAAGGTCTCTAGTCAGCTCCTCAATGTTGCCAGTGGGCTTCACAATCATATCCCCGCCTTCGCCCTCCAAATCTGCTAGCAAATTTCTCGCTCGACGAATTTCCTCCTCCGACGTGTTGGGGTCCAAGTGGAGGTGCTCAATCGTGATCCTCAGCTTCATGTGGCGGCGACGCAGTCGATCGATCTCGGAGGAGATGCAGTTGCAGAGATCCAGGACATTCATGCTTTCGACGAAATACCACGTCGAGAGGCCATCGGTTTTGTCCAATTCGAGGTCGGGCAGCAAGGACTTCACTGCAGAATGAGCGAAGTTGAGCATGCTGACGGCAAAGGAGAGCCAGGCGAGGCTGACGGAGGCAGGGCTCAGTCCTCGGAGGCGAATGAGGAGGGACTCGTCGAAGGAGTTGGAGATGGAGTCCAGCTGCTCGGGGGTGAGCTTCGCTTCCTTCTTGTCGCCAGAACTGGGAGAGAAAAGGCGCGACAAGGAGCTCAGGTTGATATGCATTTTTGTCAGATATGAGATAGAACGAAACTTGTTTTCTCCTTTCCCGGAAAATTGAGATGAGAAGGCGGTGGAAAGTTTTGATGCATGCACGCCGTGAGTACAGGCTGCATTTATAGGGTGAAGTTTTCTCTTCTAGGAGTGCAAGAGAAATGTGACTATGGAAATAAATCCCAACCATTAATTAAGAAGAGATTTCTTGGTAGGTAATCAGAAAGATAAAGGCCTAATAAAGCATCTCTCTTCATGCTTTTCTGGCCTCCTCATGTGGTAAGGATTCTGTTCGAGAAAACTTGGCCATTTTATGTCCTAACCATACTTACCTTCTTATTTGGCCGAAAGTACTAAAAAAGGATTTGACTAGTATAAGGGCATGTTTGGTAACACTCCCAGTAATAACTGATTCTATTCTTTTGTTCCCGAAAATAAAAAAAGAACAAAAATCCGTTTTGTAAATTTTTCATTCTCAGGAACAAAAATCAATTTTTTTGTTCTCGGGAATAGATTTGAAATAGAATTAAGAAGTAAAAAAAAAGTTGATTATTATTCCCAAGAACAATTTCTAGAATTAATTATAATTTTTTTCTTCTCTTTCCTTTTCTTCTTCTTCTTTCTTTTGGTAGGTGGTCGGCCTCGGCCATGGCCGGTGATGTCACCAGAGCATTGCCGGCCAGAGCCTCGCCTAGATCTAGCGAGGCCGAGCTCACCTAGCCACTAGTGAGGCTCCGCCTCGTTGGCCACCTCTAGGTTGGCGTCACCTAGCGATAGCCCGGCAAGGCCAAGGCTCCCCTTGGCCAGGCGAGCCTTCGACGAGTTCACTAGACCTTGCCCAGTTTGTTGTTGGCTACCAAGAAGGAGGAAGAAGAAGAGAAAAAAAAAAAAAGAGAAAAAAATAATAAAAGTATCAAAAAATTAAAAGAGACAAAAAAAAAATTTAAGAATCCCATCAAAAGCATTTCTACCCTGGAAGTAGAAATTTTGAACAGTTACCAAACGCATTTTTTTTTTAAAATTGTTTTCAAGAATAGAATAAAAAACCAAATGCGCCTTAATGGTATTTTTTTTTTGATACCCTGGGAACCTCATACAGCCGGCAGCCAGTGGGTAAATCCTGGAGTGACGCTAGCGGATGACCCACCACCTCGACGTCACACTTAAGACATCAAGTGGCTCTATTGGGTTTCGAACCCCTCACCTTTGGGCAATGATCAAAGGAGCTCTTATCCAGCGGAGCCACCACGGCCGGTGGTGCCTTAACAGTATTGATATAGATAATTTGTAACAGAACAAGAAGGTCCACACATTTTGGAGTGCACGCACAAAATCTGTGGATGGGAGCCCATACCCTTGTGAAAATATGTGATGACGAATGCATTGTCGCTCTTTCAAGAGGAACGATGTAGTCGGCTTATCAATTTTCTACTAATGATTGCAGCATCACGTCATCACTGATAATGAATATATCGATTAGTCAAAAATTCCGATTAAGGAACATATTGATTGTTTTCCCATATGTAAACTATTTAATTGATGATCAAAACGTTCGAAATAAAAGAGTGACGGATCGTTATATCTTCATTATCACAATGGCCGCATGTATTTCATCGGCCCTTGATACACTTTCCTTATATTTTTCAAACAATACTTTCTTTTGCTTTGTGCGGTAGAGCCACGGCCTAAATGAGAGGAAATTAGTTGTCAAATGTGACCCTAGCTACACTTTGCTTATATTTCTCGAATAATTATTGTCTTTCACTTTGCGCAGTGGTGCAACGGTGCAAACAAGAGAAAATTTGCCGATGATCGAACTAGGGAAGTAGATATTAGCAACAAATTTAAAGAGTAATGTACCAATTTAGCATTTATATTGACGTGCCTAGTAAGTTTAGACAATGAACGTATTTCAAATGAACCTAAATTACTAAATGGATTGTAAATATGTTGTGTTTCTTTGGTAACAATATTCTTATAACTTCATTCATCAAAGTTTTAACATCTCTGCTATATATTTAAAGAAACAATGGTGGTTTTTATCGATGTTTGTTTGTTCAATTTTATTTATTTTTACTCCTTAGATTTATTAAAGAGTTTTTGACTCGACATTGATATTTTAACTTTATATCTAGAGGTTTTGGTAATGTTAGGGAATAAATCTCAGCCACTAATACCATTTGGGAGGTAATTAAAAGCTAGGCTGCCCCTTTTTAGTTGTTTTACGCTATGTCACCGGCCTTATCCAAGTAACTTAAGCTTTCCCCGATATACTTTCCTTTTGCTTTTAAAAAAATTTATTTTGCTCCAATAAGAAATAGCCACTTGTTGTCACAAATAAGAGAATTTATCGCCAATAGAATGATGGAAAAAGTTATAAGTGACATTTTTGAACATTCAATGTAATTATTCTAGAATATGGATCGATGTATTTAGTAGGCTTAAGAATGCAATTGCCTCAAAGCAATGAAACTAAATCTCCGATCATTTTTATTCATTTATAGGCAGTTCATAACAAGTGTTACACCCTCTTGCTCGCACTCAAATCTAAAAAATCACTTTCACTTTGTTTTTTTTCATCGCAAAGTACACCTTAAATGACATTTTCGCCGATGGTATTTAGCCATAATATTTCGAACGGCCCGTCCACCGCCTCCCTCAGCTGGTACGCCTCGTCCACTAGCACCTTACTTGCCTTCTCCAGCGCGGCTGCCATCTCCCTTACCCCCCCAACCATCTCTCCGCTGCCACCTGACCCTGCGACCTCATCCATTGCCTCGATCAGGCGCCCAAGGCACTCCTCCACGTCCTCAAGCTCCTTCAAGATGGACGTCTTCCTTTCTTTTACCTGGTTGCGCCACAACTCCGCGATTACTGCCGTCTCAATCATGCGAAAAGAGTTGGCCCAAGGGAACTCCTCCGGGACCTTGATGCGGCCAAGTGCCCCCGGGGAAGCATGAGAGGCTTCATATATGACTCCGGCAACGAACATCGTCATGAAGATGGCAGCACGGAACATGCGGTGGACGGCTCTCTCCAACGGTGAGGCCTCCCCCGGCGGAGCCGATGTCCCAATGCTAGCGGCCAGCTTTCCAATCAGCTCCTCAAATTTGCCAGTGGACTTCACAGCCCCATCGCCGTCTTTTCCCTCCAAATCTGCGAGCAAAGTTCTCGCTAGGTGAATTTCCTCCTCCGACGGGTTGGGGTTCGAGTGGAGGTGCTCAATTGTGACCCTCAGCATCTTGTGGTGGCGACCCAGTCGAGCAATCTCGTCGGAGATGCAGAGGTAGACATTTGCGACATTCGATTTGTCATTGAGATACCATAACGGGAGGCGATAGTCTTTTTCCATTTCGAGGTCAGGCAGCAAGGACTTCACTGCAGAATGAGCGAACTTGAGCATGCCGACGGCAGAGGAGAGCCAGGCGAGGCTGACGGAGGGGCTCAGGCCCTGGAGTTGAGCGAGGATGGACTCGTCGAAGGATTTGGAGATCAAGTCCAGCTGCTTGGGGGTGAGCTCTGCTCCCTTCTTGTCGCTAAAAATGGAAGACAAAAGTTGCGAGAAGGAGCTCATGTTGATATGCACTTTTGTCAAATAGAACGAAACTTGTCTTCTCCTTTCCCGGAAAACCGAGGCGAGAAAGTGGTGAAAAGTTTTGATGCATGCAGGCAGTGAGCACAGGCTGCATTTATACAGAGCAGGGATTTCTCGCCTTTTTTTTTTCCCTTTTGGGTTTTCTCTCCTTGGAATGCAAGAAAAATGTGACTATGGAAATAAATCACAAACCATTAATTAGGAAACCATTAATTAGGAAGCGAATTCTTGGAAGGTAATTCAAAAGACAATGCCAAATGAAGCATCTCTGTTCATGCTTTTCTGACCTCCTTATATGTTAGGAGGCGATTTGAGACAAACTTACCCGTTTTATGCCCTAATCATATTTACCTTTTTATTTGGCTGGCAGTACTGAAAAAGGATCTGACTAACGTAATAGCATTGTAACTGGAAACTTGTAATTGTACAAAGACCGTGCATTCCAGAGTGCACCCATAAAATCTATTGGTGGGGCCCGCATCCTCCTTAAAATATGTGATGGTGAATGCACCGTCGCTCTTCCAAGAGTAACGGCCTAATTGGCGTATCAATTTCCTACTAACAATAGATGCATCATGTCATCACTGATAATGAAAATATCGATAATTTGAACATTCCAATTAAGGAACATATTGATTGTTTTCCCACAAACGAACTATTTATATGATGATTGAAACGTTCGAAGTAAATTAGTAACGGACCGTGAAGTCTTCATTATCACAATGGTCCCGAGTATTTCATCGACCCTAGATACAATTTCCTTATATTTTTTGAAGAATACTTCCTTTTGCCTTGTGCGGTAGAGTGGTGACCTAAATGAGAGCAAATTATTTGTCAAATGTGGCCCTAGATACACTTTGTTTATATTTCTTGAATAATTATTTCCTTTTGCTTTGCATGGTGGTGTGATAGCGCAAACAAGAGAAAATTTGTCAATGACCAAATTAGGGAGGTGGATAGTAGTAACAAACTCAAGGAGTAATATACCAATTTAGCATTTATATTGTGCCTAGTAAATTTAGGCAATGAACGTATTTCAAACTAAAAGAATTGTAAATATGTTGTGTTTCAACGCTAACAATATTCTTGTAACTTCATTCATCAAAGTTTTAACATCTGTATTATCTATTTAAAGAAACAATGGTGGTTTTTTGTTGTCGATGTTTGTTCGTTCAATTTTTTTTTTTTTTTTTACTTCTTAGATTTATTAAAGAGTTTTGGACTTGACATGGATATTTTTACTCTATATCTAGAGGTTTTGATAATATTAGGAAACAAATCTCAACGGCTAATTCCATTTGGGAGGTAATTACAAGCTAGGCTGGCCCTTTTGTAGTTATTGTCCGCTTTGCCACCGGCCCTATACTAGTAACTTAACCTTTTCCCAATACACTTCCCTTTTGTTTTTCAAAAAGATTTTATTTGCTCTAATAAGAAATAGCCACGCGTAACCACGTATGAGATAATTTATTGCCAATAGAATGATGGAAAAAGTTCTAGTAACATTTTTAAAGATTCGATGTATTTATTTTAGAATATGGATCGATGTATTTGGTAGGCTTAGGAATGAAAAATTAGTGCCCAGCCAGTCGGTACCACTTGGGTTCTTAACTTCTTGCATCATGCTTGGTTGTTACTTTAAAATTTGTCGAGTTGGTAAGTGGAAAAGACTATTCGTCTAAATAATCTATCAAGATTTTAAGGTTAGCTGGCTTCTAATTTACAAAATTCTCATAGCATCTTAATTGGCATTTTAACCTTGGCATTCATTTTAATGGATTTATTAGAAGAGATTTATTTTGCAACCATATGCTAGTGAAATATTCTCAAGCCATCGTAGCCTTAATGTTTAACTTCTTTTTTAATCCGACAAATTCAACTACACTCCAATAATCCATAAAACTTGGAGGAAAGAAAAAATATAAGCAATTCACATTCTGGACTTGCGAATTAGAGTGTGTTAGAGCACGTTAGAAGAGAAAAGAAAAAAAAAGCCAACTTGGAGGTGATTTGTATGTCATGGGAAGTAAGAGTCGGAAGAGAAAAGAAGACTAGGCTTTTCTTCTTTCCATTTTATTATTTTTATTATGTTTTATTTACTTATATATTTATATTTTAACTCCTCATTTATTGAAAATTTTTAAGATTGACCTCGGACATATTGGAATCATGTCTCAAAATTCTGAACTCGCATGTCAAAATTCCCAACTTGCCTATTGGAAAGTATCGGGATAGTTAACCAGGCGTCAAATTTGTCGACACGTGTTCACCGAGTATTGGACATGTGTTGAAGTGTTCGATATTATACGAAGGCTCTTAGAGAGTGTTGATGCTTCCTAGATAGTAGCTAGTCTCAAAATCTAATTTGCAATTAAAGAATAATTGAGGGATTTCAATTGTTATTGGTACATACTATTACTTTGTTATGAAATGAACTACTTTACTATAAACGGACTTTTTTATCTATATGAAAAAATATAAGATCATGTGTCGTGGTGATGTGAATCTTCTTAATCAAACCAAACACTTGGGCTATATCAAGTAAAATTTGTATGGAATTTATTAATAATCCTAGTTTTTATTCCAAACATTAGCATTGACTCATGCAATCCTCATATTAATCTTGTAATGTTTTAGGATGTTGCATATCTTTATCTACAAGATTCGAACCAACAGGATAATTTTTTTTTGTCTACTATCATTATTCATAGATGATCTTGTCTTTAGTTCATCCGTGAATTGATATCGCTTGTCTTTATTTTTTAGGTCATCGGAGAATCGTTCTAGAGCAATTTGATTTGATCAAAAAGAATGAGGAGCCATTCAATGCACAGTGATTTCGTTAATTTGCAAAGTTAAGATTCCAAGTGTTTCTGATTTTCAAATTTTAATAGATCTTTCTAATGACATTGACGATTTCCTTTCAATTAGCTTAATATTTTGCTATATGTGATTAACTATATTTCTGTATTTATTTATTTTTCTTTTATATTCCAAAAATTTCACTTTCTGGGCTTCATGAGAATATCACTTTTATGGTACATAAAATCAACGGGGAAAAATTGGATGGTAAGTCCAAAACCTCATGTATGAAATACATTTTCAATAAACAATACCAAAAATTACCTATGTGTCACTCAAAAAGTGCTTGTACAACATCCTTAAATTGCACTTTTCAACATAATTTATGGGCTTGATTGCCTTTTTCGAAGATGGTATAGGACATGATTGAACCAATGAAGATGTTTAGAACTTGTTGCACTTTTGGTAAATGTTTAGCATCTAATTGAACCAATTATAAGGATTATGACTCAATTGCGTTTTGTACATATGTTTAGGACTTGTAGTGTGATTTTCTCGAACAACTCCTACATATTTTTGTCTGTGCTCAAATCATAGGCATCGCCCTCATATTCTTGTGCTCCTTCACTTTGTTATTCTTGCTCGGCTTTTTTTTCTTTTGTTGAAAGAAAATTATATTCATTACTCAAAAGGATACATGATAACTACATAGACTTCATGGTTAAGCACACTTGTTCCACAAGGGCGGATTTGTTAAGCAAAATAATCAATGGTTAATCATTGAATCTCGTATTTTCGCTAGTGATGAGTATGCGTCGGAAATTTCTTCTCTTATAACTACAGCATAACCTTTTGGCGTTGCATGCCTAGGCGCAACTTTCTTTACACCATTGTAATATGGAGAGGTAAGGAGAGAATCGAAATAAGTTGAACGAACATAGATCTATTATTGGAAGAGTAAATTGCCAAGATTTGATGAGAAGCCAGAGCTCCAACGATCACCATTGAAGCTAGAGGTAGACCTATTTACGGGCAAAACAGAGGTGTATTGAATTCCCAAAAGTATATTTATTAAACCCATAGATTTAGAACTAGATCGGGATAGTTCAAACTCTAGAGTTTGAACTAGATGGAAGAAGAGAGCCGGTGACTAGTCACAAAGGAGGAAGAAGAAGAGAAAAAGGAAAAAAAGAATAAAAGAATAAAAGTATTAAAAAATTAAAAAAAAAATAAGAATCATACTAAACACATTTCTGTTACGGGAATAGAAATTTTATACAATTACAAAATATTTTCTTTTACTTAGAAATTGTTCCCGAGAACAGAAAAAAATCATTTCTGATAAAAATTTATTTTTGGGAATAGAATTATTACTAAATGCACTCTAAGAGAATGGAAGTATTTCGGGAATTTTAAATTTTAAAATTTCCAGGGATTAGCTCTAAATAAAAAAAAAAATTGGGGAGCTTTACCGGCATCATCCGCATTGTTCAACTCAAATCTCATGTCAAAGCCCAATGAATCAAGACACTCCTCTTCTTTCCTTTTCTTCTCGACTCCACGCAGCATATTCCTCAACTTCCTGGGTGACAACCCCCCACCAACATTACCCTGTACACGACCAAATGTCCAAAGCCAAACAATCAAGAACGACCCGACACGCCCATTCTCAACAAATCTCCAAACACTTTGATGTCAAAAGATCCCATAAAAAGAAAAAGAAGAAAAGAGCTACTCCGAGCAGAATGCGAAAAGACACCCAGGATTTCCAGAAACCCGGAATGCCCATCTCTCACTTAACTCGTTGCTACAGATGCAGATTCCCACAAACCCAGCACTACGTCAAGTAAAAGCGAAATGGGCAGCACTCAAAACCTGAGGCTTTTGGATCCTTTCGTACTCCATGGAGCGAGAAATCTCCGCAAGGGGGCCCGGGGGGGCGTTCGAAAGCTACTGGAGGAAAACTCGACGCATCACGAGGAACGTGCAATGCCTAGCTAAGCTGCTGCTCCCTAAATCTCTGCTCGCTTCTGTGCTCTCGTCCTGCGTGTGTCGTCTATTCATCCCGACTTCCAATCCGCTTTTGGTATTTTGCCCACCCGGTCAGTCAAAGGAGCGAGAGCGAAGAAGAAGTCGTGTCGCCTTCCTACCTCGGCAGACGGACAGCGCGGTAAGGAAAAGGGATGGGACCGGTCGGTGTCTCGTCTCGAATCGAACGATTTTATTAAATGGGTAATTCGTACGAATACGCTTTTTGTTTGCTTATATATGAATTGTGCTTCAAAATTCAAAAACTGAGGAAAAAAGAATTTGAAGTTTCGAAAAATCATGAAAACTTTATATATAAACCATACATGTCGGTATTGATATACTTTCGAAAATTTTCAAGATATTGTATGTTAAATTAAGGTTAAGTCGCAAAGAGGTTTGCGGAAATTAAAAGCTTAAATAACGGGATGTCTTGAAAGAGTAGAGTGTAATAATTGATCTGAGTATCCATAAAGAAAGTTGCAAGAAGATGTGCTTTGCCATTAACAAGTTCTTTGCATAGGAACTTTTGAAAAAAAATTGAAATTATAATTCCAAGATCTTCAAAATTGAGTAAAATGAAATTATAAAAAAGTTGTTCTTTTGGGGAAAAGAAATTTATTTTCTATATATTAACCTTTTGGATGGTTCAATGATCTGAGCAAGATCTACCCCGAGGAAATTTTTTTTGTTCTTTTGATAAGACATTTGAACAATTCTCACCTATTGGAGATCGGCATATTAGGTCTCTCATTTTATTTTAGCTAAATTAGTTTCAAATTTTATTTTAATCAAGGTTTGTAGATGATTGTCCTACGGTTTATTATCTTCTACCATTGGTCCTGAGCAGGACCATAAACTGCTCCACAGGCCTGGGTGGGTGCGGACCCTGGGTCCCTGTGGTCCTCAGCATGACGTTAAACTGCGCAAGGAGATAACCAACCCCATCGCCCTAACAGGCAATGAAGACAGAGGAGGGAAAGGTCCCTCCTTTGGGCCGAGCCGAAGCAGGTAAAATTGGTTGGACTTGAGCAGGTTCCTAAAAGGCTCCCCGCTCAATCAGGTCCATCCTGGGTTAACGGAGGGTATCCTACCCAGGCTTACCCGCCACAACCTCCCTTTGGGGAGGTAGGGAAGCCACCCTGGATTCCAGCGGTCTTCCCCGGTGAAACATTCGGGCGCGGAGCGCAGAACATGAAGGGGGTGCCCCGAAAGGGGCACTGGTGTCTAATTTGAGAATGCAATTATGCGAGGCTTGCACATGGACGGTGCTGTATTTAAATGGAACTTCAAAGAAATACCATCCCCATTCTACCCTAACAGTATCACATCAGGAGTCTTAGACCTTAAATTTAATGATAAATGCATAAGAAATTTAAAAACTTATTGCGAAAGTAGAATTGGTTTCTAAAATTCTCATAAAAAATACAATAAAGTCAAAAAAAAAAAAAAACTTCTCGTGAAGTGAAATTATCCGCCTCAATCCTTTCATTGAATACATATCGATGTTATGTGTGTTTCTCTCCTTTTCTCAAAAGGTGGATGAATCTATGATATTATGTTTGAATGAACGGTGACGCAAAATATGGAAGAAGATACATCAAATTATATTTTCTATCTCTTTCATAAAGAATTTAATTTTGTTTCTTCATATTCTATCGAGACTTTTAATCCCCCATTTCCCCCATTTCTTTTTACTTTCTCAAATATAGCCAAGAGAAGCATGAACTGAACGCTATGTTTTGGTCCTAAAATTTTTTGATTGGTCTTATGATTTATCCCCAAATGAGTGTGTCTCAAATGTTATCTTATGGTATCACAACTCATTTAGAGTTTTAGACTTACATGAAATGTAAACCCTACCTCACAAAAATTTATATGTGTATTTGATTCGAGCTACGTTTTTTTATAGCATTGCCTGATCAAATGAGTCTTTTATAAGTTTAATATTGAGTGCACGTAACATAAATTTGACTTAAATGCAGCCGTCTTATTGCATGATTTCGGCGCACGCGAATTTAATATCCATGCAACGTTCAATTACGTCAATCTCATCTTATTCAATAATTCATGTGAACCAGACTCATATGGATCGGCGTCATGTCCTAACTTTGCATCCTTTAAACTAGGTTATTGATCGTTGTCTCGTCATCTCTATTCACAAACAATTCCCTCACAGCAATGAAAGGTGTGTTTGTTTTGCGGAATACATTTTCAGGGAAAACATTTTCTTCATTTTCCGGCGTTTGGTTCACTCGGGAAAATGAGTCAACGGAAAATGTTTTCCTAGTCAACAGAAAACGTTGTCCTAACAAAGCTTAAATTCGGGAAAATGATTTTCCCTTTGAAATGACCGGAAAACGTTTTCCGAATCTACCAAAGCCTTAGATTTGATGCTTGGTTTACAAACAATTATTCTTATAAAGATATATTTTTAAATTTTTATAATTCTTTTTAAAATATTTTTAAAAAAATCGAATTTTTAATTTTTTAATATAATTTTTATTTATTTTTTAAAATATAATTTTTAATTATTTGTATATTTTTAAAATATAATTTTTAATTTTTAATAATTATTTTTTTTTTTTTTTTTTTCTTCTTGGCCGGCCGGCGGCCACGACAACGGCGCGATTAGCCACGGCGAGATCGAGCTCGCTAGCGTCGGGCGGGGCTCGATCTCGCCGATCCGGCGAGGCCGAGGCCCCACCCGGCCTCGCTAATCGTCGGCGAGGCTTGATCTCATTGATCTGGCGAGGCTGAGGCCCCACCCGACGCCGGCGAGGCTCGAGCCTCGCCTGGCCTGTTGCCGGCCGTCGCCTTGCTGGCCATAGGCTAAGAAAGGAAGAAAAAGAAAAAAGAAAAAAAAATTCAAATATGAAAAATAATTATAACTTCGATTTTTTATAAAAAAAATATTTTTATAAAGTTAAAAAGGGTGATGGACTCAACAAATTAGTTTGGAAGTAAGAGGACACTATTATCAATTGTTAGGTCAAATGCCATTCAATCATTTTTCAAATACGATCCAAACACCAAAAAATACTTTCAGTCACGTATCATCAAACACAGGAAAACTAACCATTTTCCTAGAAAATGGTTTTCCCGGAAAATGTTTTCCAAAAACGTTACGTTTTCCGTGAAACAAACACACCTTCTAGGAAAATGGTTAGTTTTCCTGTGTTTGATGATACGTGACTGAAAGTATTTTCTGGTGTTTGGATCGCATTTGAAAAATGATTGAATGGCATTTGACATAACAATTGATAATAGTGTGCCTCTTACTTCCAAACTAATTTGTTGGGTCCATCACCCTTTTTAACTTTATAAAAATATTTTTTTTTAAAAAATTGAAGTTATAATTATTTTTCATATTTCAATTTTTTTTTTTTTTTCTTTTTCTTCCTTCCTTACCCCGTGGCCGGCAAGGTGACGGGCGACCGGCCGGAGAAGAAGAAAAAAAAAAAAGAAAAAGAGAAAAAAAAAAAAATAATTATTAAAAATTAAAAATTATATTTTTAAAATATAAAAATAATTAAAATTTATATTTTAAAAAATAAATAAAAATTATATTAAAAAATTAAAAATTCGATTTTTAAAAAATATTTTAAAAAGAATTATAAAAATTTAAAAATATATCTTTATAAGAATAATTGTTTGTAAACCAAGCATCAAATCTAAGCTTTGATAGATTGGAAAACTTTTTTTTTCAGTCATTTCAAAGGGGAAATCATTTTCCGAATTTAAGCTTTGTTAGGAAAACGTTTTTGATTACTAGGAAAACGTTTTCCGTTGACTCATTTTTCCGAGTGAACCAAACGCCGGAAAATGAGGAAAATGTTTTCCCTGAAAATGTATTCCGCGAAACAAACACACCCTAAATCTCTGTTCATTTTCATTCCCTTATTTGTGGTTCATAGCAACAACTGTGACACGCTCTTGTTCGCACTCAAATCTCCGAAATCACTTTCACTTTGTTTTTCTCCATCGCAAAGTACACCTCCGATGGCATTTCCGGCGATGGCCGCTCTCTAAGCCCATCCATCATCTTCGTCCTTATCTCCATGACCGTTTCGAACAGCCCATCCACTGCCTCTGTCAGCCGGTCCGCCCCCTCCAGTAGCACGCCGTTTGCCTTCTCCAACGCGGCTGCCATTTCCCTTATCCTCTCAACCATCTCTCCTCTGCGACCTGATGCTGCGCTCTCATCCATTGCCTCGATCAGGTGCCTAAGGCGCGCCTCCACGTCCTCAAACTCCTTCAAGACGGACGTCTTCCTTTCTTTTTCCTGGTCGCGCCCCAACTCCGCGATAACCGCCATCTCGATTGTGTGAAAAGAGTCGCGCCAAGGGAACTCCTCCGGGACCTGGATGTGGCCAAGTGCCCCCCAGGAAGCATGAAAGGCTGCAGATATGACTCCAGCAACGAACACCGTCACGAAGACGGCAGCATGGATCACGTGGCGGACGGCTCTCTCCACTGGCGAGATCTTCCCCTGTGGAGCCGATGTCCCAATGCTAGCGGCAAGGTCTCTAGTCAGCTCCTCAATGTTGCCAGTGGGCTTCACAATCATATCCCCGCCTTCGCCCTCCAAATCTGCTAGCAAATTTCTCGCTCGACGAATTTCCTCCTCCGACGTGTTGGGGTCCAAGTGGAGGTGCTCAATCGTGATCCTCAGCTTCATGTGGCGGCGACGCAGTCGATCGATCTCGGAGGAGATGCAGTTGCAGAGATCCAGGACATTCATGCTTTTGACGAAATACCACGTCGAGAGGCCATCGGTTTTGTCCAATTCGAGGTCGGGCAGCAAGGACTTCACTGCAGAATGAGCGAAGTTGAGCATGCTGACGGCAAAGGAGAGCCAGGCGAGGCTGACGGAGGCAGGGCTCAGGCCTCGGAGGCGAATGAGGAGGGACTCGTCGAAGGAGTTGGAGATGGAGTCCAGCTGCTCGGGGGTGAGCTTCGCTTCCTTCTTGTCGCCAGAACTGGGAGAGAAAAGGCGCGACAAGGAGCTCAGGTTGATATGCATTTTTGTCAGATATGAGATAGAACGAAACTTGTTTTCTCCTTTCCCGGAAAATTGAGATGAGAAGGCGGTGGAAAGTTTTGATGCATGCACGCCGTGAGTACAGGCTGCATTTATAGGGTGAAGTTTTCTCTTCTAGGAGTGCAAGAGAAATGTGACTATGGAAATAAATCCCAACCATTAATTAAGAAGAGATTTCTTGGTAGGCAATCAGAAAGATAAAGGCCTAATAAAGCATCTCTCTTCATGCTTTTCTGGCCTCCTCATGTGGTAAGGATGCTGTTTGAGAAAACTTAGCCATTTTATGTCCTCACCATACTTACCTTTTTATTTGGCTGGCAGTACTAAAAAAGGATTTGACTAGTATAAGGACATGTTTGGTAACACTCCCGGTAATAACCGATTCTATTATTTTGTTCCCGGAAATCATAGAAATCCGTTTAGTAAATTTTTTGTTCCCGAGAACAAAAATCAATTTTTTTGTTCTCAGGAATAGATTTGAAATAGAATTAAGAAGTAAAAAAAACATTGCTTCTTATTCCCGAGAACAATTTCTAGAATTAATTATAATTTTTTCTTTTCTCTTCTTCTCTTTCCTTTTCTTCTTCTTCTTTCTTTTGCCCGGCGGCCTCGGCCATGGCCAGTGACGTCACCGGAGCGTCGCCGGCTAGAGCCTCACCTAGATCTAGCGAGGCCAAGCTCACCTAGCCATCGGTGAGGCTTGGCCTTGCTGGCCACCTCTAGGTTGGCGTCGCCTGGCGATGGCCCGGTGAGGCCAAGCCTCACACAGCCAAGGCGAGGCTTGGCCTCGCCAGCTAGTGCAAGGCTCAACCTCACTAGGCCAGGGCAAGGCTAACATCACGCTGCTTGGGCGAGGCTAACATCACGTTGCCTAGGCGAGGCCAAGGTGAGCGAGCCTCCGGCGAGTTCACCAAACCTTGCCCAGTCTATCATCGGCTGCTGCCATGGTCGGCAATCGGTTACCAAGAAGGTGGAAGAAGAAGAAAAAAAAATAAATTAAAATAAAATAATAATAAAAGTATTGAAACATTAAAAGAGACAAAAAAATTTAAGAATCCCATCAAATGCATTTCTACTCCGGAAGTAGAAATTTTAAACAGTTACCAAACGCATTTTTTTTTTAAAATTGTTTTCGAGAATAGAATAAAAAAATCAATTTTGATAAAAAATTGTTCCCGAGAACAAAATTGTTACCAAACACGCCTTAACAGTACTGATACAGATAATTTGTAACAAAGCAAGAAGGACCACACATTCTAGAGTGCATGCACAAAATCTGTGGATGGGAGCCCATACCCTTGTGAAAATATGTGATGATGAATGCATTGTCGCTCTTTCAAGAGGAACAATGCAGTTGGCTTATCAATTTTCTACTAATGATTGCAGCATCACGTCATCACCAATAATGAATATATCGATTAGTCAAAAATTCCGATTAAGGAACATATTGACTGTTTTCCCATATATAAACTATTTAATTGATGATGGGGGGTTTGGGGATCCGGAGATTGCGTGATTGCAACAAGGCTTCTATGGTGAAGCACATCTGGACTTTGTTCACAGATAAGGAGTCACTTTGGTGCAAGTGGATCCACTCCATGTTCCTTAAAAGGAAGAACTTCTGGATGGTTAAGAAGCCGACCTTTTGCTCTTGGGCCTAGAAGAAAATTTTACAACTCAGAGCAGAAGTCCGGCTCAATTTTTGGTGGAGAATTGGGGATGGCCTTTCTACATCACTTAGGTTTGATAACTAGCATCCTAGGGGGCCGCTGAATTTGGTTTTCTCGGATGTGTTTATCTATAACTCTGGCCTTTCTAGAGAGGCTTCAGTTGCAGACCTCTATGCGGAGGATGGGCAGGCTTTAAGGTCGGTGTTGGAGTCGTGGGAGATTCCCCTCCCCTCCCTCTCTCTTAACCAAGACTGCTTTTGTTGGAAGGATAATCCGGCGGGGTTCATGGTGGCCACGGCGTGGGAGGCCTTTAGGAAGAAGAAGCCTCGTGTTTTATGGCATCGTTTCATTTGGAACAATGCCATTACACCCAGGTACCAATTTCACCTTTGGCTTGTTGCCAAGCAAAGGCTTCCCACCCAAGCTTTCCTCCTCTCTTATGGCAGGATTGATACTACTTTTTGCCCTTTTTGTGAGGAGGTGCTTGACTCTATTGACCATCTATTTTTTGAGTGTCGGGTCACGGCTGGTTGGGCTTTCTTTTGGGCAACCAAATGTAACCTTCCATGGCGGAACCGGTCTTGGGATGAAAATCTCCTTTGGGCCACAACCTTTCTTGTGGGCAAGGACTTCTTCAAAAGCATGGCACGGTTTTCTTTTGGCACTCTTTGTCATATCATTTGGAGGAGTAGGAACAATATTCTCTTTAGAGACGAGCCGCTTTCCATTCCGGCCATGAAAAATCATCTCCTCAAAGTGGTCAAAGATAAAGGCACTCTCTTTCAAGGATGTGGAAGATTCCTTCAGGAATAGGAGACTACAGCGGAGCTGGGACCTAGATCCGAGTATCTTTGCTCCGTGCGTTTCCCTCTTGGGTGACTAGCCGTCTCTAGACCGACCGATGTTGGTCTTTGTGTCGTCATGCTTGTCTAGCGGTTGTTCATGCCGTCTTGGTCTATTTCGTTTCTTTTCTTGCTCTTGCCGCTTGGCCTCTTTCTCGGCTTCCTTCCACTCATAATGAGCCTGTTCATCTTGAGTGCAAGTTTTTGAAGCCAGTTCGTTTTGTACTTTTTGGTCTTCCCCATTTATATATTGCTTAATTTACCAAAAAAAAAAAACTATTTAATTGATGATCAAAACGTTCGAAATAAAAGAGTGACGAACCGTTATATCTTCATTATCACAATGGCCGCATGTATTTCATTGGCCCTTGATACACTTTCCTTATATTTTTCAAACAATACTTCCTTTTGCTTTGTGCGGTAGAGCCACGGCCTAAATGAGAGGAAATTAGTTGTCAAATGTGGCCCTAGTTACACTTTGCTTATATTTATCGAATAATTATTGTCTTTCACTTTGTGCGGTGGTGCAACAGTGCAAACAAGAGAAAATTTGCCGATGATTAAACTAGGGAAGTAGATATTAGCAACAAATTTAAACAGTAATGTACCAATTTAGCATTTATATTGACGTGCCTAGTAAGTTTAGACAATGAACGTATTTCAAATGAACCTAAACTACTAAATGGACTGGAAATATGTTGTGTTTCTTTGGTAACAATATTTTTATAACTTCATTCATCAAAGTTTTAACATCTCCGCTATATATTTAAAGAAACAATGGTGGTTTTTGTCGCTGTTTGTTCGTTCAATTTTATTTATTTATTCTCCTTAGATTTATTAAAGAGTTTTTGACTCGACATTGATATTTTAACTTTATATCTAGAGGTTTTGGTAATGTTAGGGAATAAATCTCAGCCACTAATACCATTTGGGAGGTAATTAAAAGCTAGGCTGCCCCTTTTGTAGTTGTTTTACGCTGCGTCACGGGCCTTATCCAAGTAACTTAAGCTTTCCCCGATATACTTTCCTTTTGCTTTTAAAAAAATTTATTTTGCTCCAATAAGAAATAGCCACTTGTTGCCACAAATAAGAGAATTTATCGCCAATAGAATGATGGAAAAAGTTATAAGTGACATTTTTGAACATTCAATGTATTTATTCTAGAATATGGATCGATGTATTTGGTAGGCTTAGGAATGCAATTGCCTCAAAGCAATGAAACTAATTTCCGATCATTTTTATTCCTTTATAGGCAGTTCATAACAAGTGTTACACCCTCTTGCTCGCACTCAAATCTCAAAAATCACTTTCACTTTGTTTTTTTTCATCGCAAAGTAGGGGTGTCCAAAAACCAAACCCGACCCGACCCGAACCCGACCTGAACACGAACCAAACATGAAACAAGTTGAGTGTATATTTTGGATCTTAATATTATTTGGGTAACGATTACAAAACAAGCAAATAAACATGTTTTGGATCGGGTTAAGGTCGAAACATTGTTCAGCCCGTGAACATATTAGTTACTCCAAACAATGAAACAAACACATCTCACCCAAACACAAAACGCTCCACACCCAAAGCCAAACGCATCAGACCTTGACGACTCTGCCTTCTCGCTGTCTCCCCTCGTCGACACTGCCGTCGACGACTGCACCTTCTCCACTGATCAACTCCACGGCCGCCGTCTTCAATGATTGCGCCTCCTCATCGACTCTACTACCACCCTCTTCTTTGCTCCTCACATTCTAGGGTTTCGTTTCGCGGTAAGATCTCCGCTGTCACTCCTCTTTCGAGCCATCTTTGTCCCCAATTTGCAGCTAGGGAATCAAGCTCTGGCGGTTCATCGTCTCGCCTTACGATCGTTATTATAGGCACCGCCCTCTCCTCCCTCTTTTTTTTTTCCTTCTTGTGGGTTTTCATTTTCTCATCGCCCTTCGTCCTAATTTTCGGGCTTTTGTTGGAAAGCTCGGAGCTTGCTCTGTTTTTCTGTCTAATGCTTGTGAAGTGAGAACGACACTGAATCTCGCGGTGCTTTGCTTCCAACTCCGTGTGTTCTTCACGGGCGTCATTCCGTGTTTGTTTTTTGATGTGGTTTCTGGTTCTTTTTTTGGATTGTCCAGAAAAGTTTGTTTCTTTTCGCTTGTTGGTTTTGCAAAATCTTGTTCCTATATTCTGAATAAACTCTCTCCTCTTTTGTCTCTTTTGTTCCTTTTAAGTTAAAATAAACAAATTCACCATCTGTGGATTCTTGGCGAAAGTGTAATTTTGTTCGATTCTTTCTTGGTTTTCTTCAAGAGTATGGGTCGTGATAAGGTGATCTCATCTTGGATACATGTATGACTTTCCTTTTACTGAACTTATTTCTTGCTTTGAAACAATAAGTACAGGATTGATTTTTTGGCTCATCTTGATGCATCATCTGTATTGAGGACTACATCCTCTCAGCCTGGGTTTGAGGATGCAGAATTTGGTTTACTTTTTAGTGAACCTTTTGCTCTGGAAAAAATGTAAACCCGAAATCCGACCCGACCCGACCCGCATTATTGCTTTGGGTATTATGCTTTTTGGGTCAGGTAGGGTCGGAACACATTGCCTTATTATTCGGGTATTCGGGTCGGGTCGGGTAACGTCAAAACCCGACCCGGCCCATTGACAGCCCTATCGCAAAGTACACCTTCAATGACATTTTCGGCGATGGCTGCTCTCGAAGCCTATCCATCATCTTCATCCTTATCTCCATGATATTTCGAACGGCCCGTCCACCACCTCCCTCAGCCAGTACGCCCCCTCCATTAGCACCTTAGTTGCCTTCTCCAGCGTGGCTGCCATCTCCCTTACCCTCCCAACCATCTCTCCGTTGCCACCTGACGCTGCGACCTCATCCATTGCCTCGATTAGGCGCCTAAGGCACTCCTCCACGTCCTCAAGCTCCTTCAAGATGGACGTCTTCCTTTCTTTTTCCTGGTTGCGCCCCAACTCCGCGATTACTGCCGTCTCAATCATGCAAAAAGAGTCGGCCCAAGGGAACTCCTCCAGGACCTAGATGCGGCCAAGTGCCCCCGGGGAAGCATGAGAGGTTGCAGATATGACTCCGGCAACGAACATCGTCATGAAGATGGCAGGGAAGAACATGCGGTGGACGGCTCTCTCCACTAGTGAGACCTCCCCTTGCAGAGCCGATGTCCCAATGCTAGCGGCCAGCTTTCCAATCAGCTCCTCAATTTTGCTAGTGGACTTCACAGCCCCATTGCGGCCTTTGCCTTCCAAATTTGCGAGCAAAGTTATTCCTCGGTGAATTTCCTCCTCCGACGGATTGGGGTCCGAGTGGAGGTGCTCAATTGTGATCCTCAGCATCATGTGGTGGTGATAGAATCGAGCAATCTCGTCGGAGATGTAGAGGTAGAGATCTACGACATTCGTTTTGTCATTGAGATACCAGGACGGGAGGCCATCATCTTTTTCCAATTTGAGGTCAGGTAGCAAGGACTTCACTGCAGAATGAGCAAAAACTTGAGCACGCCGACGGCAGAGGAGAGCTAGGTGAGGCTGATGGAGGCAGGGCTCAGGCCCTGGAGTTGAGCGAGGAGGGACTCGTCGAAGGATTTGGAGATAAAGTCCAGCTCCTTAGAGGTGAGTGTAGGTCGTCCAAACAGCTTCCCAAGATTGACATAGCTAGAAACTCGAACATCCTAAGGTTGAGGACGAGGATTTGTGTACCTAATTTTGAATTCATTGTTCTAGGAGCAAAATAGCAGCAATTCGAGCCTTTGACGCTGAAGATCTTCTCCTCTATGACCCTTGGTTCCTGGCTCGATGAGACCGCCACTCACAGCTTGCCTATGTGAGTTGAAGGAAAATTTTGGAAGAATGAGGGCTAGAGGAGGGACCTTAGCGCTATTTATAGAGTTTTGGACGGGCCCTCTCATCACGGGCCGGGCCCAACTTGGCCCACACAAGCTAGGCCCATATTCGACTGTTAAGAAACTTTATATCCTACTTTATTAGATCAACTCCGTAAAAACGGTTAATTACAATCTCAATTAATGTAGCCCACATTAAGAAAATTCTTACATTCTCTCACTTGGGCTATATTAATTGAGACCGTACTGTATGTGCACACCTTCATGTTGATCTAGAGATAATTCTCAACAGTCAATCTGATCCCATAAAGTCTCCAACACCGGATCATGGCGGTAACTGCATATACATACACAGAACCTTCCATGGTCACAAGTGCTATCAACTTTACTCATATGGATTTAATATGGTTGTGTGGCAAATCGATAACACATCATAAAGAGTTTTACCTTATGTGTTATCCTCTTTGTCGATCACTATTCTCTTACCTTAAGTGTCAGAGAAAACCGGATGTGGCACTAGAGAATATCTTTATGGTTCTAATGAATCCACATATGTCATATCTTTATGGTTAACTTTTCTTTATGTGTAATTGAGACATATGTACAAGGCTAATAACTGAATGCCTCTAGCCTTTACTCAAGATTTACATAGTACCTTAAGATTTTCCTTAGATATATGTATGCAACTCAATAACAGTTTATACAAAAGGAGTTGGCATATATCTAAATGTTACATAAAGTAACAAAGTATAGACGTAAACTTTATTAGAGCAAATCTGAAAAAACTCCCACTAAACAATAGTACCCACCGATTCTCCTAAGCCCATGTTTATGATATGTTGCTCAAATACACAAGGGCGTATGCCTTTAGTTAGTGGATCTGCCAATATATCGTCCGTGGGAACATGCTCTACTATAATGTCACAATTCTGTACAATTTCCTTAATGGTCAAAAACTTGACCTCTATATGCTTAAACCCTTTGAGACTTCTGTTGTTATTGACAAATAACACAGCAGAATTGTTATCACAAAATAACTATATGGGTTTATCCACAAAATCAAATATGGTCAATTCCTTAATGAGGTTCCAAAGCCAAATTGTTTGAGTAGTAGCTGAAAAACATGCTATAAACTCTGCTTGCATGGTAGAAGAAGATATGGATTTCTGTTTCTCACTTTTCCACGATACTGCACCTCCTGCCAACATGAATATATGTCCTGTTGTGGACTTCCAATCATCCTCACAACCAGCAAAGTCTACATCTGAATATGCTAACAATCGTAAATCATTGACATATCTATACATCAGTATATAATCTTTTTGTTCTTTTTAAGTATCTCAAGACCTTTTTGGCAGCAACCCAATGATCATGTCCTGAATTTGACTGATATCTGCCTAAAAGCCCTATTACAACAGCGATGTCTAGTCTGGTGCAAACTTGAGCATACATGATACTTCCAAGTGCATTAGCATAAGGCACATATTTCATTTGGTTTTTCTCAAAATCTGATTGAGGACACTACGAGAGACTCAGCTTGTCACCCTTAACTATAGGAACAATTCCGGTTTGCAATCCTGCATGTTGAATCTTTCCAAAATACGATCAACATATGCCTTTTGAGATAAACCTAACATACGACGAGAACGATCCCTATTTCAATATCAAGAACGAAAGATGCTTCACCCAAGTCTTTCATGTCAAAATTCTTCGATAACATTTGTTTTGTTTCATGTAGCAATCCAATATCGCTACTTGCAAGCAGAATATCATCCACATAAAGTATCAAAAAAATAAATTTCCTCCCACTAACCTTGCAGTATATGCACTGATCTACTTTGTTCTCAACAAAACCAAAAGAAGTAATAACATTGTGAAACTTCAAGTACCATTGTCTGGAAGCTTGTTTGAGACCATAAATAGCCTTCTTCAGTTTACATACAAGCTTACCTGAATCATTTGCTGCAAAACCTTCAGGTTGCACCATATAAACCTCCTCATCAAGGTCTCCATTTAGAAAAGCAATTTTAACGTCCATCTGGTGTAATTCCATGTCAAAATGAGCTACTAATGCCATGATCACTCTAAAGGAGTCTTTAGAAGAAACTGGAGAAAATGTTGCTTCATAGTCTATTCCTTCTCTTTGAGTGAAGCCCTTGGCCACAAGTCTGGTTTTAAATTTCTCAATCTTTCCTTTTGAATCTCTTTTAGTCTTATAAACCCACTTGCAACCTATGGGATTACAACCTTCCGGTAATTCAACAAGCTCCCAAATGCCATTATATTTCATAGATTGCATTTCATCTCTCATTGCATCCAACCACAAATTTGATTGAGGACAGGAAACAACGTCCATATAAGTCACTGGATCTATAATGCAGCATATATCGTAATCATGTTATCCTAAATAGACTATATAGCCCGGTGGTATAGCTAAACGTCTTTCCCTAGTAGATCTCCTAAGTGGTGTCACTGGGTGCTCATTTTGAATATGAGGTACTTGAAAGACTTCATCTGTGGTTGTTTCATCAATAGGATTCTCAGCATTAACAGATTCAGTTTGTGGCACAATAGGCTCCATAATTGTTTGCATAGGTAAGGAAAAAGACATAGCAGATCTCATCATGTTGTCATGTTCACTAATTTGTGAGCAATCATGCTTTTCAGCTACATCAAATTCTAGAAACTTGGCCGTTTGTGATTCTACAATC
The DNA here is from genome assembly GCA_016097605.1 of Eucalyptus guilfoylei. Lineage (NCBI taxonomy): Eukaryota > Viridiplantae > Streptophyta > Magnoliopsida > Myrtales > Myrtaceae > Eucalyptus > Eucalyptus guilfoylei. The sequence continues at coordinate 20,391,668 of CM027869.1, read as the reverse complement.
TTTGTTCCTCCACTTGGATTATAAAACCGATATCCCTTCGAATATTCTGAATAAGATACAAAGTAGCATCGAGTGGTTTTATCCTCCAACTTACCTAATGTTGGATTATTCAATCTTACTTTTGCAGGACATCCCCAGACCTTAAAATGATTCAAACTTGATTTGCGACCAGTCCATAACTCAAAAGGAGTCGATGTAACAGCTTTGGTAGGAACACGATTCAATATATAAAGGGTTGTTTTTAAAGCCTCACCCCATAAAAAATCAGGCAAATTAGTCCTACTCATCATACACCTTACCATATCCATGAGAGTACGATTGCGCCTTTCAGCTACACCATTCTGTTAAGGACTTCTAGGCATTGTGAACTGAGCCACTATCCCAGAATGCTCTAAGTATTTAGCAAATGGTCCTTTAATTTGCCCAACATTGCCATGTCTACCATAATATTCTCCACCTCGATTAGATCTAACCACCTTTATTACCTTTCCTAACTGTTTCTCAACTTCAGTCCGATAAATCTTGAATTTGTCAAGAGATTCAGACTTTTTCTTAATCAGGAATAGGTAACCATACCGAGAATAATCATCGATAAACGTGATGAAATAAAATTTTTTGCACAAAGTTGCAGTATAGGGTCCACTGATATCGATGTGAATGACTTCTAGTAAATCAGAACTTCGAACTGCGATTTTCTTCTTTATCTTAGTCATCTTTCCTCTACAATAGTCTATGCAAGTCTCTAGGTCACCTTTAAGAGTAGGCAGGATGTGTGTCTTTATCAGCCTTTCTACTCTTTCTTTAGATATATGACCTAGTCGTTTATGCCATAATGCATAAGATTGTTCCTTAGGTAGAGGTCTTTTAGGAACAACATTTTCAACTGTATTAGCGGCGTATATATCATTAGGAGATAAACACAATATGTACAATCCATTGAACATGTTGCAGCACCCAACCTTATTTGAACTAAAGAACATAGATACAATATTGTTCTTTATTTCAAAAGAGTAACCACACATATCCAAACATGATACGGAGACTAAGTTCCGTCTAAAAAAAGGTACATAAAAAGTGTTTCTTAATATCATATTAAAACCAGTATCTAAAATCAAAATGACATCTCCCACAAACTCAACGTCGATCTTGTCATTATTTCCCACAGTGAGCTTTGATTCATCCTGATTTGGTGTCCTTATGTTTGTGAATCCCTGTATGGTAAATGCAACATGATTAGTCACACCACTATCTAGCCACCAAAAACTGGATGGGGCTTCAGATAGGTTGGATTCACAGACAAGTGCCAAAGAATCATTACCTTTATGCTCATTTTTAGACAACCAAGCTTTATAGTTATTGCGGTATTTCTTTATGTGTCACCTCTTCCTACAAAAGTAGCAAAGGACACCCTCCTTTTTAAAAGGTGCCTTTCTAGGAACCATAGTGGTGGAAGGGCCAGCAGCTTCAAGATTTCCCCTCTTAGGAGTTATATAGTTAGAAGTCCTTATGGCTTTAGGATTTCCTCTATGATGTGCAATCCATTTACCATTCCTGCTGGCAGAACTAGAGGCATACAAGGCAAGATGCCCTGTTTCTTTCTTTAGTTTCTCTTCCTCTGCCACCACTCTAACTATAAGGTCATTGATTGACCAAGTCTCATTTTGCGAACTATAGTTCGTCTTGATAATTCCAAAGTCAGGAGGAAGAGTATTTAATGCTTGATGCACAATACAAGCTTCAGGGATATCAACCTGAAGAATTCGGAGTTTTGTTTGAAGATCTACCATCCTAAGCGCATAATCTCTAACTCTAGTTGAACCATCATACTTCATATTAAAGGGTGATTGCATAAGTGTACCTATCTCAGCATTGGAAGAGACACGATACTTAGCCTCCAAAGCTTTCCATCATTTCCTTAACAGTACAGTTAGTTGGCAAGCCACTCATCAAATGTTCTTGAATTGACCGTTTCATAATGAGCAAGCAAATTCTATTACTCTTTTCCCAGGCAGCAAAACGTACTTTCTGGATTTTTGTACTAGCATCAATAAGGTCTGTTGGCCTATCCTTAGTAAGAGCAATATGAACATCTGCCAACTCCATCCCAAATAGAAAATCCTCTTTCCATTTCTTGAAGTTTGATCCAGTAAGAACCTCAATCGCAATGTAATTGCCATTTACAGAGAATGTGACTGATTATACAAGCAATACATATAATTAGCATCATGTGAGTGCTAAACACACATCTCAAGAGCTACATACATCATCATATAAACACCTTTGGGCAGAATACATGACATGCAATTGTATACTCTTCACATGACAGCGGTCCATGAAAATATATTCTAACATTTCGCGAATTCACCAACTTTGGGTGTATGAACCACTAGGGTTAGTCAATTTTCAACCATATGCTGTACATGTATCCCTCCATAAACTAATGCACAATCACCTCCTTTGGGAGTATAATCACGCATCAGATCAGGAGGCATCCCTTTACGATATACGAACGATGTTTCTCAAATCCAATCAAGTGTGCCACTTTGGTGGTCACAACCCAACTAAATTATCGAAATTCTCTCATATTGGGGATATAACTTTATGACTCACATTTACCTTTCACAGGTGATTTTAGACTTGATGACATGGACTATTTGTCACTAAAATCACAAGTTATGCTAATTGCATTGCTCCATCCACTAATACATACTACTAATAAATCAACACTACACATATTCCTCAAGTGATGATATAATCATATGCATGCAATTGTATTTCCAAAACCATAGAGAAATACATGAAAATACGCCAAAATTACCCCAAAATCACGTACCTTAGGGTTTCACATGCATTTTCACATCCTTAAAGGCATCAAAAAAATGCAAATAAGCATACCACAAGATAGGAAATTCACATACGAGCACGCTGACATCAACCACGCACCTAACGGAGGTCACATGCACCCTCACACGCCGCTAGAGTGTGCGGCACACGAGTGTCACACGCTGGTGTACCGATCCGGTCTGAAAGCCAGTTTATCGGTCTGACCGGTCAATGGTCAACCGGTCCGACCGGTCAATGGGTCGAATCGGTCAACGGTTGACCGGGTCGAGTCGACCTGGTCAACAATCGGTCGGGTCTGTGGTGACGTCATCGGTGACGTCACATGCCACGTGGCGGTCGCACGTAAGGTGGCTTATGTGACGTCATCACTGACATGTGTCGGCGGTGGCGAAACCGCTAAGGCGATCCACGCGCGTGAAGTCGCGTGTCGGTCCACGCGTCGCATGCGCGCGTGTGGGCGAGTGAGCCATGCGTCATCGCGCGTGCGCGCACGTGAGGCAGCGCGGCGGCGTGTGTGACCGCCTCTGAGCTCCGTCTCGGCGTGTGGAGGTGCGTGCGGCCGTTTCCGGCATCGTCTAGAGGCGTTCTACCCACCAAAATGCTCGTATTGACAAGGAGAAGCCATATATGCAATAAAAAATCACTTTCATCGGACCAAAAATCATGTAAAATAAGCAAAAGGATCCGAGCTTGAGTCAAGTCCAAAATGGGTATAAACATCAAATTTTGGCCACCGTCGGAGACAAGCTACCCACGAAAACACTCAACTCGACAAGATTAATCCGATTATACGGTCAAAATCAAGTTTCATGTGGATAAATTCTTCAAAACAGCTCTCTATGTTTGAGTTTTAGTTTATGCAGGCTCTGATACCAAATGTAGGCCGTCTAAACGGCTTCCGAAGATCGACATAACTAGAAACTCGAACATCCTAAGGTTAAGGACTAGGATTTGTGTACGTGATTTTGAATTCATTGTTCTTGGAGCAAAATAGCAGCAATCCGAGCCTTTGACACTGAAGATCTTCTCCTCTATGACCCTCGGTTCCTGGTTCAATGAGACCGCCACTCATAGCTTGCCTTATGTGAGTTGAGAGAGAATTTTGGAAGAATGAGGGCTAGAGGAGGGACCTTAGCGCTATTTATAGAGTTTTGGACGGACCCTCTCATCACGGGCCAGGCCCAACTCGGCCCACACAAACTAGGCCCATATTCAACTGTTAAGAAACTTTATATCCTACTTTATTAGATCAACTCCGTAAAAACGGTTAATTACAATCTCAATTAATGTAGCCCACATCAGGAAAATTCTTACAGTGAGCTCCACTCCCTTCTTGTCGCTAAAAATGGAAGACAAAAGTTGTGAGAAGGAGCTCATGTTGATATGCACTTTTGTCAAATAGAACGAAACTTGGCTTCTCCTTTCCCGGAAAACCGAGGCGAGAAAGTGGTGAAAAGTTTTGATGCATGCAGGTAGTGAGCACAGGCTGCATTTATACAGAGTAGGGTTTTCCCTCTTTTTTTTTTTTTTTTTTTTTCTTTTTTTTTTTTTTTTTTTTTTGGGTTTTCTCTCCTTGGAATGCAAGAAAAATGTGACTATGAAAATAAATCCCAAACCATTAATTAGGAAGCGAATCCTTGGAAGGTAATTAAAAAGACAATGCCAAATGAAGCATCTCTCTTCATGCTTTTCTGACCTCCTTATATGTTAGGAGGCGATTCGAGACACACTTACCCATTTTATGTCATAATCATATTTACCTTTTTATTTGGCCGACAATACTGAAAAAGGATATGACTAACGTAATAGCATCATCACAGAAAACTTGTAATTGTACAAGGACCATGCATTCCAGAGTGCACCCATAAAATCTATTGGTGGGGCCCACATCCTTCTTAAAATATGTGATGGTGAATGCACCATCACTCTTCCAAGAGTAACGGCCTAATTGGCTTATCAATTTCCTACTAACAATAGAGGCATCATGTCATCATCGATAATGAAAATATCGATAACTTGAACATTCCAATTAAGGAACATATTGACTTTTTTTTTTTTTTTTGGTAAAAAGGAACATATTGACTGTTTTCCCACAAATAAACTATTTATTTGATGATCGAAACATTCGAAATAAATTAGTAACAGACCGTGATGTCTTCATTATCACAATGGTCCCGAGTATTTAATTGACACTAGATACAATTTCCTTATATTTTTTGAACAATACTTCTTTTTGCTTTGCGCGGTAGAGTGGTGACCTAAATGAGAGTAAATTATTTGTCAAATGTGGCCCTAGATACACTTTATTTATATTTCTCGAAAAATTATTTCCTTTTGCTTTGTGTGGTGGCGTGATAGCACAAACAAGAGAACATTTGTCAATGACCGAATTAGGGAGGTGGATAGTAGTAACGAACTCAAGGAGTAATATACCAATTTAGCATTTATATTGACGTGCCTAGTAAGTTTAGGCAACGAACGTATTTCAAACAAAAAGAATTGTAAATATGTTGTGTTTCAACGCTAACAATATTCTTGTAACTTCATTCATCAAAGTTTTAACATATGTACTATCTATTTAAAGAAACAATGGTGGTTTTTGTTGTCGATGTTTGTTCGTTCAATTTTTTTTTTCTTACTTCTTAGATTTATTAAAGATTTTTTAACTTGACATGGATATTTTTACTCTATATCTAGAGGTTTTGGTAATATTAGGAAATAAATCTCAACGGCTAATTCCATTTGGGAGGTAATTACAAGCTAGGCTGACCCTTTTGTAGTTGTTGTCCGCTGTGTCACCGGCCCTATACGAGTAACTTAACCTTTCCCCAATACACTTCTCTTTTGTTTTTCAAAAAGATCTTTTTTTGCTCTAATAACAAGTACCCATGCGTAACCACGTATGAGAGAATTTATTGCCAATAGAATGATGGAAAAAGTTCTAGTAACATTTTTAAAGATTCAATGCATTTATTTTAGAATATGGATCGATGAATTTGGTAGGCTTAGGAATGAAAAATTAGTGCCCAGACAGTAATTACTCTTGGGTTCTTGCATCATGCTTGGTTGTTACTTTAAAATTTGTCGAGTTGGTAAATGGAAAAGACTATTCGTCAAACTAATCTATCAAGTTTTAAGGTTAGTTGGCTTCTAATTTACAAAATTCTCATAGCATCTTAATTGACATTTCAACCTTGGCATTCATTTTAATGGATTTATTAGAAGAGATTTATTTTGCAACCATATGCTAGCGAAATATTCTCAAGCCATCGTAGCCTTAATGTTTAACTTCTTTCTCTATTCGACTGAATGGATAACTTATAAATTAATTTAATCTTCCATTCATCATTATTATCAATTAACTGTAACAAAATCCACTAGGATCATCCCTTTTTTTTAATTTCCAAGTCAATGGTTATGTTGTTCACATTTTCTTGAGTAACCACATGCTAACTTGACTTTTTGGATTATCACGTGTTTTTTCTATGTTACTATTTTTAATGTTTTGATTAGATAAATAATTGGCCCATCTAAACGACCCCTTCATTTTGAATAGCTCTACTCTATAGACACGCGCTTTGCCATTGACAAGAAAATATTTCCATTTATTCGACTATCTTTTCATACAGTTGGAGATGGAGATTAGGATTTTAATACTTTGATTTGATATGTTTTAGGATTTTATTGTATTTTTAAAAAATTTCAAATTCAATTCTACTTTTTTGTTCAGATTGAAGATTCTTGTTGTAATTATTCCTTGAATTAATGAAAAAGGAGAAAATAATTGGTTGCAAAAGAAAGAAGAATAAGGAGAAAATAAGCCAGTAATGGATAAAACTTTAACAATGGTCAACGTCATTGTTGGATTTTACTTTGATTCGATTGAGCCCTCGAATTTTTTATGAAATTGTTCATTCTAGTTGTCCTTTTATGAACTAGATGTTATCTGCCTGCGTGTGTTTTTCTCTTTTACCGGAAGCGCGGATGAGTCTATGCTATGTTTGGGAGAAGGGGTGATGCAAATATGGGAAGAAAAAAACATAACATTGAAATTTCCAGCTCTTCCACCAAGAAACTTAAATTTTTCCTCATGTCCTGTCCAAACTTTCGATCCCCGTTTCTCGGGAAAATCTCAAATAAGGACCCAAAGTGAGCATACTTTCTCAAATAAGGACCCGAAGTGGCTAACAAGTCTCAAATAAAGACCTAAACCCGCCGACCGGTGAGCATGTGACATTTCCGGTGGCCAAAATATGGTCAATTTTGTCCCAAAAAATTATAGATAGGAATTAACAAACCCTAAAAACAAAACCCACAAACTCTTCACGTTCTTCTTCTTCCGCTCTTCATCTTTTACGTTCTTTGTCCCCTCTCGTTTGGAGAACCCAAATTCTCTGGGGAAAATTGTCCAAAAAGTCCTAAACCTATTGCACTTTTGCCAATTTAGTCATAAACCTTTTAACTTTGTCAATTGAGTCCTAAACCTTTTCACTTCTTGCTAATTCAGTCCATCTGGCCAAAATTGGTCGGAAAATGCTGACGTGGATGCCGGCGGTGCCACGTAAGACTACCGATTGACATGGATAATTTTTAATGATATTTTAATATTTTTTTGAATTTTTTTTTTTCCTTTTTATTATTTTTTTTCTCTTTTTTCCCTTTTTCCTTTTTTTTTCCTTTTTTCTTTTTTTTTTTTTTTTTGCTTTTTCTGGTGGCTGGCCAGTGGCCACAGGCAACGGCCGGCCACCGGCCACAACCAGCTGGCTGGCCTCACCCACCATAGGCGAGGCTTGGCCGGGCGAGGAGGAGCCCTGGCGAGGGGAGCCCTCGCCTAGGCGCGGCTCAACAAGGTTCACCTGGGTGAGGCTGACCCTCCCCTTGGCTAGGGTGGCCTCGTTGGGCTTCAGCCGGGCGACGGCAACGCCAGGCGAGGCTGCCCTGGCCTAGGTGAGGGTCGGCCTCGACGGGGCTTGCCCTTGCCCGGCGAGCGTCGGCCTCACCCAAACCAGATCTGGGGAGGCCGGCCCTCGCCCCTGGCCGGGCGGGCGTCGTCCATCGGCCACAGGCCGATGCTCGACCGTGGGTGCCGGGGAGCCACCCCGCCATCGATGTGGATCTCGCTCAGCTTCACCTAGACGTTGAGGAACTCCTTGGCCTTCATCCCGCGGAGCTTGCGGATCCGGTGGGGCTCAACATATGCCGACACGACGATGTTGTAGGAGACGACCACGTTGTCGGCCACCTTCTACTCTCCCTTCTTGCGGTGCTTGAGCCACACCAGCCCCACGCCCTTGTCGTAGCCGTACTCCTCGATCTCCTGGGACGCTGTGACGAGGCCATTGGGGAGGCCGATCTTCTCTAGCAGGAGGTTCAGCTTCTCGCGGCAGATCTCGTCGCCACAGTAGACCTTAGCCTTGGTCTTCATTTCGTCTGTGACGAGAGCCATCCTCGAGGAAGAAGAAGATGGAGATGATGGAGATGGCGGAGGTGGAAAAGGAGGTCGAGATGAGGTGGGGGGAAAGCTCCCCTCGTCGAGGCTTCTACTCGCCTAGCAGGGCCTCGCCTGTGGCAGGCGAGGCCAGTCGGCTAGTTGTGGTCGGTGGCCGGCTGTCACCTGTGGTCGATGGTTGATCACCGGAAAAGGCCAAGAAAAAAGCTAAAATGAAAAAAAAAAAAAAAGATAGAAAAAACAGAAAAAAATTCAAAAAAATATTAAAATATTATTAAAAATTGTCCACATTAGCGCCGGTAGTCCTATGTGGCATTGCCTGGCATCCACATCAGCATTTTTCGGCCAAAATTGGCCGGATTAACTAAATTGGCAAGAAGTGAAAATGTTTAAGACTTAATTGGTAAAGTTAAAAGTTTTAGAATTGAATTGGCAAAAGTGCAATAAGTTTAGGACTTTTTGGACAATTTTCCCAATTCTCTATTAATGGAGCAAGATCCCTGTCTCCCTGAGTTCCAAAGGTACGTGCCCTCCCTCCCTCCCTCCCTCTCTCTTTCTCTCTGACAATTTGAACGAAACTGACCTCGGTTGAATGGGAGTGTGAATCAAAGTGTATGGCGAACCTAGGAAAAGATAATGAAGAATCGAGGCCCTCGTGTTACACACGAGTGTCTCAATAACGAAAAGGTGGCTTTACTCAAGATTTGTCTTCTTCGTTGGAAAGAAACGAAGACAGAAAGCAAAAGAAGAAGATGTGAAGAAACGAAGGTAGGGGTTTCTTGTTGTGTTTCAATTTGTGTTCCATTAACAGAAAATTTCCGTGCTCCAAGCGAGACAGGACAAAGAATGGAGAAGATGAAGAGCAGGAGAAGAAAAACGTGAGAACATGAAAAGTTTTTCTTTTAGGTCAAAAGAACGTGAAGAGTTTGTGGGGTGGTTTTTAGGGTTTGTTAATTTCTATCTATATTTTTTCTTAGATAAAATTGCCCATATTCCGGCCACCGGAAATGTCACACTCTCGCTAGCCGGTGAATATTTTGGCTGGTTGGCAAATTCAAGTCCTTATTTGAGACTTGTTAGCCACTTCGGGTCCTTATTTGGGACAACGGTAATTTCGGATCCTTATTTGAGAAAATAGGCTCACTTTGGGTCCTTATTTGAGATTTTCCCCGTTTCTTTGAACTTTCTGAAACATAGCATAAAATATTAGCAAAATACTATATTTTGGCCGTAAATTATTGATTTCGTTTTGTGATCTTTTTCAAAATGCTTGTCTCAAATATTAATAAATGAAATGACATCAGAACTCATTTAAAGTTTAATCTTACATAATATGTAAGCCGAACCCGATAAATTTTGAAATGCGTTATTTTTGGTTTGGGTGATTTGTTTAATAAGTTCTTTCGTTTGGCCAGAAAATTCTTTTGTGAGTCTACCCACGGGTGCATGTAACTCTAATTTTATAAATTTGACCTAATGGAGCTATCTTTCACTGCCTAATCAGTCAGACTTCGACATTATAATTTCTTCCTCGAAAAGTTCAAAATGGACAATATTTACAGAGTAAATCCCTTTATTGCTCGTTTACATTTGTTTCTTAGCAAGCCCATCTCTCAACCTTTCAGAGTAACTACTGCGTGGTCTTAGAAACATATGAATAAATACACATACAACATTGAATTATGTGAATCTCACCGTGAACTTGACTCATACGCACGGGCGTCAATACTAGGACGCCATTACTAGGGAGGCTTAGGAAAGTAGCGATTACACTGGAGAATGTGGCCGCAGCAATGTCCGAGGAAGAGGACCGGCGTAGGACGGGATGAACGGGCTGTTCCAGACGGTGATGGGGATAAGGATGGACGGAGCACAATGAAACGGCTGTCGCTGAATATGCCATCAAAGGTTTTTATTTTGCGATAGTGCACAACAAAGTGGAGGTGATACTTGAGATTTGAGTGCAAGCAAAATGGTGTAGTAGTGTTGTTTTATACCGAAATACAGGAGTAAATGAATAGAGATCGTGTTTCATTGCAGAAAGAATTGCAGGGAATAGAGATGATGGTGATGATTTACTCATATTCATATGAATCAAGTTCACATGAATTATCGGATGAGATGAGATTTGCTAGGATTAGGCATTCAAACACAACAAAATAGAGAGTAAAAAAGAGAAAGAAAAATTGAGACATGAGATTTATCCTGATTCACCCTTAAATTAAAGTTACATCTGATATATGATTCTACTATAATATATTGTACTTTTATATTTGAACCTTCAATTACACGAGAAAGAGATTATATAAACCCATTGATTATATATGGGTTCAAGCCCAAACTATTAATAAAGTGTGGGTTCAAACTATAAAAGCTCTCTGAGGTGCCCTGGAAAATCCCCTCCTAACAACTCAATAATATTATGAACAATAATATCCGTGACGTCTCGCTATTGTTGCTTCTGCAGCTTTTAAGTCAAATAAAAGAATAGTTAGGAAACAAATGGTAAGGATATCTTGAACCGCCTCCTAGATATGAGGAGGCATGAAGAGAGACACTTTATTTGACCGCGTCTTTAATTACTTCCCAAAAAATATCTTATTTACTGATAATGCTTTGGATCGGAAAGTTAAAAACGCGGACGAATAAAGTGTCTATCTTCATGCTTCATATTCGAGGACGCGGTTCAAAACATAGTTGCCTTTCATTTCTTGACTAAACTCTCCTTTTATTTGACTTGCAATAGTAAAAACAAAACAGCAACGACAGGTTGCCACAGAAAATAAAAACGACTTTGTATTTCAAATGATTCAAATAAGTTACATATTGATGACTGTTGTTGAATTTGAATGCGACACTACAAACACCAACCTTTATTTTTATTTTTATTTTTTGACAATTATTTCCTTTTGTTTTGCACTGTGGCATGGTGACGCAAATGGGAGAAATTTGTCGAAAAATTAGGAAAATAGTTACTGTTAACATGTTTAATGATTAATATATCGAAGTATTTAGTATTTGCATTCACGTGCCTAGTAAGTTTGGTAATGAAGAAATAGGCTAATTATTGTTTGGATTGTCTCGCCTTGCTTGATTTCTTGGATCGCTAGTTATTAACTTGGGAAGTCAATCACATGGGAAGATTTTTATCTGTAGACTACTTTATTAACTGCGCTAAGATTAATTACAGATCTCGTTGGATATTTACGAGAATCTCGTAATTTAGAGGCCCCAGACCTTAGCCAAATTAGTAGATTAGTTTACCGATAAAATCTTCCCATGCAATTGAATCAGAAGCAGGAATTAATGATTCAAATAATAATTTGCCGCAATTTTCATTGCCTAAGCTTACTAGGCACATCGATATACATACTAACCACATCAATGTAGTAATCTCTAAACATGTTGCTAGTATGTATTATCCTAATTCAGTCGGCAGACAAATTTTCTCTCATTTGCGCTGTCGCTCTACCACGTGAAATGAAAGGAAATATTTTTTTTTTCCAATGATATAAGGAGAGAGTTTGTAGTGCCGCGTTCAGCAACCATATTCATCAGCATGTAATCTATTTGGATAATTTAGACTACCGGAACTTTTTGTTATCCCCTGGTGACCAGGCGCTGCCGATCTGTTTTTACTGGTACAAGTCAAATAAAAGCAAAGTTTAGTCAGGAAATAAAAAGAACATATGTAATTCATTTGGATAATTTGAATTATGAAACCTCATCAATAGCTTCGGGCACGAGCTTCTTCAAGAAAGTGTCTCCCTGTCTCTTTCCTTGCCACATCCTGACACTGCGATAACCGCTGACTCGATCTCGTGGACAGAGTAGCCCCAAGGAACTCCTCGGGGATGCGGACGTGGAGGAACGCCAGTGCGGAAGCGCGCATGGGCCGAAGATGTGGCTGCGGCGATGAACGCAGTTACGAAGCGTGGATTGCGCAGCGGACAACTAGAGCACATGAGATGCCATTGTGGCCGTCCAATTTCAGGTTGTAGATCAAGCATTTCACCGCAAAGTGAGCAAAGGCCAGCAAGTCCATGGCGGGAGAGAGCCGGGGCAGGCCGGCGGAGGCAGGGATTGGGCCGCCTAGGCGGAAGAGGAGGGAGGGGCTAGTAGAACGAAAATGGAGATAGATTCCAGCTCCTTGGCGGTGACCCCTTCTTGTCGCCGGGAAAGAGGGAGCAAACCGAGACAAGAAAATGGCGGAAAGTTTTTGAGGCGTTTGGGCTATAAGCATGTGCTGTATTTATGCAGGGGGTGTATTTTCTATTAAGAATGCAAGAAAGATGTGACTAAGGAAAGAAAATCCAGAGAATCTTCGATTTATAAAAATTTCTTGGAAAGCAATTAAAAGAAGGGCCAAATAAAGTTTCTTCTTCATGGTTTTATGAACTCCTCATATTCTAGGATGCAGTTCAAGATATACTTGCCTTTTATTTATTAACTAAACTTGCCTTTTATTTGACTCGCAACAGCAAAAACAAGGGTAGCATGCCTCGAAGAGTAATAAAAAAAGTATCGGCAATTGAAATGATCCAAATAAGTTTCATATTGAGGCTTAAACACGGACAAAAGTATAATTTTCGACAATAGAAATGTACGAAATAAATTAAAAATGAATCATGACGTCTTTGTAATCGCAATGGTGTTACGGGCTAGTATGGAGATATATTAGCAAAATAAAATGTTAAAATATAATGACTAATAACCGTTGGGAAAGAAATGGAAAGCGGGGTAAGTGGGAAAGTCTCTTGCTTCAGGCTTTTTTCTGGCCTTTTTGTTGTGGTAGAATTTTGGCCCCGGATACGCTCCCCTTATGTTATTGGAACAGTCATTTCCTTTCGCTTTGCGTGGTAGCGCAGATAAGAGAAAATTGGTCGACCACCAAATTACGGAAATAAGTACTAAGGACATGTTTAGAAATTATTATATAGATGTGTTTAGTATTTATATTGACGTGTTTAGTAAGTTTAAGGGGACAAGTACAACAGAAGTGTCATAACTTTTATACAGTATTTACTTAAGTGTCATAACTTTTCTTTTGTTCACGTAAGTGCCACATCAGAATAAAATTCATGTTACATAATTATTTTTTAATTAATTTCCCATTTCAACGTATATTTTTTTTTGAATTTTTTTTATTAATTATCCACATCAACGCTAGCGATAATCAATGTCTATGTTGGATTTTCTGGTGAGGCAAATTACTGATGGCATTGAAGTAATCAAATTTTCAAATTTATGGTACTTAAGTGAGCATAATACAAAAGTCGAAAATATTTATAGTGTACTTATCCCAAAAATGTTTATGCACGTGTTTGCTGAATGAGTGATTATTTAAATATTTGAGAAAATTATCAATTTAGTCTTAAATCTATTATACAAACGTCATTTGAGTTTTAACTTTCCAATTTGTCAATATAGTCCTACATATTTGCATGATATTTAAATGTTCTATTTCTTGCCAATTGCCGTCACAAATTGAGATGTGGAAATAACCAATTGTGCATGGTAGCATGCCATCTAAGATGGCTAGCAATGACTAGACGCCACCTCAGTGATTTTTTGTGGCAATTGGTGGGAAAAGCCTATTTGGAAATTTCACCCAACAGTTTATGACTGCATTAACAAAATTAAAAAGTAGGGTTGATTAAGTAGAATAATTAATTGTTGACAAGAAAATTATAACAATTGTAATTCCATTATAAGACAATCTAATCAAACCATTTGCAAATACAAATTTGTTGTTAGTTCTAAATGCATTGAAATTACCAAAGAAAGAGAAGAGAAAAAGGCAAGAAACATAAATCTAGGACTTGTGAGAGATATTATGGTCAATTTAAGATAATGGGGGCATCAAAAGTCAAAATATGGATAGACAAATTATACTTTTCACATAATTGCTCATTTAAATGTTAAACTTAACTTATTTATTTATATTTGAGTTGATGCGAGTAAATTAAAGAGAAAGTATGATGAGTTTCTAGAGTCAAGAGCTGTACAATGGTTGGGACAAAGGAGAGTTGAAGGAGGTATTTTTGTAATTATTACTATTTATGTTTTAGTACATAATAATTGTCTTGATGATATTTTAATTTCAATCATCATTGAAAATTAAATTTAAAATATTTTGGATTTTATATGCAATGGGCCTTATTCATGAGCAGTACCTAGTTTCATATGTATGAAATACCCTAGCATTGTATAATTTGATAGCAATTTGCTAAATTAATTCATTTGAACTTCTTGTAGAAGAATACAATATGCCAAGACGAGGGTACAAGGAATTCACTGATTTTCACTCATTTAAGAATCTAGATCAAATGCATCATAGTAGCCTAAGTAGCACCAACATCGACAAGTGATATGCCGACATGTTGTTTTCTAAAAAATAGAAAATCCCAATACTTTAAGACACATTGTATATTGAATGTATAATTTTATATATACATGATAAATTATCATTTTATTCTTATTTTAATCAGTTTAATTTGATTCAAATTCACAAATAAATAAATAATAAAAAAAAAAGTGCCTAGAATGAATTTTCATTAAAAACATTAATTTACCATTTATTTATATCATTCATTATTTTAATCCGACAAATTCAACTACACTCCAATAATCCATAAAACTTGGAGGAAAGAAAAAATATAAGCAATTCACATTTTGGACTTGCGAGTTAGAGCGTGTTAGAGCATGTTAGAAGAGAAAAGAAAAAAAACCAACTTGGAGGTGATTTGTATGTCATGGGAAGTAACGAGTCGGAAGAGAAAAGAAGACTAGGTTTTTCTTCTTTCCATTTTAATATTTTTATTATGTTTTATTTACTTACATATTTATATTTTAACCCCTCATTTATTGAAAATTTTTAAGATTGACCTCGGACATATTGGAATCACGTCTCAAAATTCTGAACTTGCATGTCAAAATTCCCAATTTGCCTATTGGAAAGTATCGGGATAGTTAACCAGGCGTAAAATTTGTCGACACGTGTTCACCGAGTATTGGACATGTGTTGAAGTGTCCGATATTACACAAAGGCTCTTAGAGAGTGTTGATGCTTCCTAGATAGTAGCTAGTCTCAAAATCTAATTTGCAACTAAAGAATAATTGAGGGATTTCAATTGTTATTGGTACATACTATTACTTTGTTATGAAATGAACTACTTTACTATAAACGGACTTTTTTATCTATATGAAAAAATATAAGATCATGTGTCGTGGTGATGTGAATCTTCTTAATCAAACCAAACACTTGAGCTATATCAAGTAAAATTTGTATGGAATTTATTAATAATCCTTGTTTTTATTCCAAACATTAGCATTGACTCATGCGATCCTCATATTAATCTTGTAATGTTTTAGGATGTTGCATATCTTTATCTACAAGATTCGAACCAATAGGATAATTTTATTTGGCTACTATCATTATTCATATATGATCTTGTCTTTAGTTCACCCGTGAATTGATATCGCTTGTCTTTATTTTTAGGTCATCGGAGAATCGTTCTAGAGTAATTTGATTTGATCAAAAAGAATGAGGAGCCATTCAATGCACAGTGATTTCATTAATTTGTAAAGTCAAGATTCCAAGTGTTTTTTATTTTCAAATTTTAATAGATCTTTCTAATGACATTGATGATTTCCTTTCAATTAGCTTGATATTTTGCTATATGTGATTAACTATATTTCTTTTTTTTTTTTTTTTTTAATATTCCAAAAATTTCACTTTCTGGGCTTCATGAGAATATCACTTTTATGGTACATAAAATCAACGGGGAAAAATTGGATGGTAAGTCCAAAACCTCATGTATGAAATAAAATTGAGTGTGAAACATTTTCAATAAACAGTACCAAAAATTACCTGTGTCACTCAAAAAGTACTTGTACAACATCCTTAAATTGCAGTTTTCAACATAATTTATGGGCTTGATTGCCTTTTTTCGAAGATGGTATAGGACATGATTGAACCAATGAAGATGTTTAGAACTTGTTGCACTTTTGGTAAATGTTTAGCATTTGATTGAACCAATTATAAGGTTTATGACTCAATTGCGTTTTGTACGTATGTTTAGGACTTGTAGTGTGATTTTCTCGAACAACTCCTACGTATTTTTGTTTGTGCTCAAATCATAGGAATCACCCTCATATTCTTGTTCTCCTTCACTTTGTTATTCTTGCTCAGCTTTTTTTTCTTTTGTTGAAAGAAAATTATATTCATTACTCAAAAGAATACATGATAACTACATAGACTTCATGGCAAAATAAATCGAAATTGAGCAAAACCTAGAATACTGCAAAATAAAGCCAAATCCACAAATTAAGGAGGACAACCAAAATACAATCAAGGTTAAGCACACTTGTTTCCACAAGGGCGGATTTGTTATGCAAAATAATCAATGGTTAATCATTGAATCTCGTATTTTCGCTAGTGATGAGTATGCGTCGGAAATTTCTTCTCTTATAACTACAGCATAACCTTTTGGCGTTGCATGCCTAGGCGCAACTTTCTTTACACCATTGTAATATGGAGAGGTAAGGAGAGAATCAAAATAAGTTGAACGAACATAGATCTATTATTGGAAGAGTAAATTGCCAAGATTTGATGAGAAGCCAGAGCTCCAATGATCACCATCGAAGCTAGAGGTAGACCTATATATGGGCAAAACAGAGGTGTATTGAATTCCCAAAAGTATATTTATTAAACTCATAGATTTAGAATTAGATCGGGATAGTTCAAACTCTAGAGTTTGAACTAGATGGAAGAAGAGAGCTGGTGACCAGTCACAAAGGAGGAAGAAGAAGAAGAGAAAAAGGAAAAAAAGAATAGAAGAATAAAAGTATTAAAAAATTTTAAAAAAATAAGAATCATACTAAACACATTTCTGTTACGGGAATAAAAATTTTATACAGTTACTAAACATTTTCTTTTACTTAGAAATTGTTCTCGAGAATAGAAAAAAAAAATTTCTAATAAAAAATTATTTTCGAGAATAGAATGATTACTAAATGCACTCTAAGAGAATGGAAGTATTTTGTGAATTTTAAATTTTAAAATTTCCAGGGATTAGCTCTAAAAAAAAAGAAAAAGTGGGGAGCTTTACCTGCATCATCCGCATTGTTCAACTCAAATCTCATGTCAAAGCCCAATGAATCAAGACACTCCTCTTCTTTCCTTTTCTTCTCGACTCCACGCAGCATATTCCTCAACTTCCTGGGAGACAACCCCCCACCAACATTACCCTGTGCACGACCAAATGTCCAAAGCCAAACAATCAAGAACGACCCGACACGCCCATTCTCAACAAATCTCCAAACACATTGATGTCAAAAGATCCCATAAAAAGAAAAAGAAGAAAAGAGCTACTCCGAGCAGAATGCGAAAAGACACCCAGTATTTCCGGAAACCCGAAATGCCCATCTCTCACTTCACTCGTTGCTACAGATGCAGATCCTTTCGTACTCCATGGAGCGAGAAATCTCCGCAAGGGGGCCCGGGGGGGCGTTCGAAAGCTACTGGAGGAAAACTCAACGCATCACGAGGAACGTGCAATGCCGAGCTAAGCTGCTGCTCCCTAAATCCTGCTCGCTTCTGTGCTCTCCTCCTGCGTGCGTCGTCGCTTCATCTCGACTTCCAATCCGCTTTTGGTATTTTGCCCACCCGGTCAGTCAAAGGAGCGAGAGCAAAGAAGAAAGTCATGTTGCCTTCCTACCTCGGCAGACGGACAGCGCAGTAAGGGAAAGGGATGGGCCCGGTTGGTGTCTCGTCTCGAATCGAACGATTTTATTAAATGGGTAATTTGTACGAATATACTTTTTGTTTGCTTATGTATGAATTGCGCTTCAAAATTCAAAAATTGAGGAAAAAGGAATTTGCAGTTTCGAAAAATCATGAATACTTTATATATAAACCATACATTTCGGTATTGATATACTTTTGAAAATTTTCAAGATATTGTATGTTAAATTAAGGTTAAGTCGCAAAAAGGTTTATGGAAATTAAAAAACTAATTGTCCTACGTATCCATAAGGAAAGTTGCAAGAAGATGCGCTTTGCCATTAACAAGTTCTCTACACAGGAACTTTTGAAAAAAATTGAAATTATAATTTCAGGATCTTCAAAATTGAGTAAAATGAAATAATAAAAAAGTTGTTTTTTTTGGGAAAAGAAATTTATTTTCTATAAATGAACTTTTTGGATAGTTTAATGGTTTGAGCAAGATCTATCCCGAGTAAAATGTTTTCTTCCTTTTATAAGATATTTGAATAATTCTGACCCTTTGGAGATCCGCAATCTAGGCCTCTCATTTTATTTTAGCTAAATTAGTTTCAAATTTTATTTTAATCAAGGTCTATAGATGATTGTCCTGCGGTTTATTATCTTCTACCATTCAGCTTTTTATAATAATAAAAAAAAAATGTCACACTAGTGTCTAATTTGAGAATGCAATTATGCGAGGCTTGCACATGGACGATGCTGTATTTAAATGGAGCTTCAAAGAAATACCATCCCCATTCTACCCTAACAGTATCACATTAGCAGTCTTAGACCTTAAATTTAATGATAAATGCATAAGAAATTTAAAAACTTATTGCGAAAGTGGAATTGGCTTCTAAAATTTTCATTAAAAAATACAATAAAGTCAAAAAAAAAAAACTTAATGTGAAGTGAAATTATTCGTCTCAATCCTTTCATTGAATACATATGGATGTTATGTGTGTTTCTCTCCTTTTTCTCAAAAGGGTGGATGAATCTATGGTATTATGTTTGAAAGAACGGTGATGCAAAATATGGAAGAAGATACATAAAATTATATTTTCTATCTCTTTCATAAAGAATTTAATTTTGTTTCTTCATATTCTATCCAAACTTTTAATCCCCCATTTCCCCCATTTCTTTTTACTTTCTCAAATATAACCAAGAGAAGCATGAACTGAATGCTATGTTTTGGTCCTAAAATTTTTTGATTGGTCTTATGATTTATCTCCAAATGAGTGTGTCTCAAATGTTATCTTATCGTATCGCAACTAATTTAGAGTTTTAGACTTACATGAAATGTAAACCCTACCTCACAAAAATTTATGTGTATTTGATTCGAGCTATGTTTTTTATAGCGTTGCCTAGTCAAACGAGTCTTTTATAAGTTTATTATTGAGTGCACGTAACCTTTATCTATAAATTTGACTTAAATGCAGCCGTCTTATTGCATGATTTCGGCGCACGCGAATTTAATATCCATGCAACGTTCAATTACATCAATCTCATCTTATTCAATAATTCATGTGAACCGGACTCAGATGGATCGGGGTCATGTCCTAACTTTGGAGCCTTTAAACTAGGTTATTGATCGTTGTCTCGTCATCTCTATTCACAAACAATTCCCTCACAGCAATGAAACTAAATCTCTGTTCATTTTCATTCCATTATTTGTGGTTCATAGCAACAACTGTGACACGCTCTTGTTCGCACTCAAATCTCCGAAATCACTTTCACTTTGTTTTTCTCCATCGCAAGGTACACCTCCAATGGCATTTCCGGCTATGGCCGCTCTCTAAGCGCATCCGTCATCTTCGTCCTTATCTCCATGACCGTTCCGAACAGCCCATCCACTGCCTTTCTCAGCCGGTCCGCTCCCTCGAGTAGCACGTCGGTTGCCTTCTCCAACGCGGCTGCCATTTCCCTTATCCTCTCAACCATCTCTCCGCTGCGACCTGATGCTGCGATCTCATCCATTGCCTCGATCAGGTGCCTAAGGCGCGCCTCCACGTCCTCAAACTCCTTCAAGACGGACGTCTTCCTTTCTTTTTCCTGGTCGCGCCCCAACTCCGCGATAACCGCCATCTCGATTGTTCGAAAAGAGTCGCCCCAAGGGAACTCCTCCGGGACCTGGATGTGGCCAAGTGCCCCCGAGGAAGCATGAAAGGCTGCAGATATGACTCCAGCAACGAACACCGTCACGAAGACGGCAGCATGGATCACGTGGCGGACGGCTCTCTCCACTGGCGAGGCCTTCCCCTGTGGAGCCGATGTCCCAATGCTAGCGGCAAGGTCTCTAGTCAGCTCCTCAATGTTGCCAGTGGGCTTCACAATCTCATCCCCGCCTTTGCCCTCCAAATCTGCTAGCAAATTTCTCGCTCGACGAATTTCCTCCTCCGACGGGTTGGGGTCCAAGTGGAGGTGCTTAATCGTGATCCTAAGCTTCATGTGGCGCTGATCCAGTCGATTGATCTCGGTGGAGATGCAGTTGCAGAGATTTAGGACATTCTTGCTTTGGACGAAATACAACGACGAGAGGCCATCGGTTTTGTCCAATTCGATGTCGGGCAGCAGGGACTTCACTGCAGAATGAGCGAAGTTGAGCATGCTGACGGCAAAGGAGAGCCAGGCGAGGCTGACGGAGGCAGGGCTCAGGCCCTGGAGTTGAGCGAGGAGGGACTCGTCGAAGGATTTGGAGATCAAGTCCAGCCCCTCGGGGGTGAGCTCCGCTCCCTTCTTGCGTTTAAAAATGGAAGACAAAAGTTGCGAGAAGGAGCTCATGTTGATATACACTTTTGTCAAATAGAACGAAACTTGTCTTCTCCTTTCCCGGGAAACCGAGGCGAGAAAGTGGTGAAAAGTTTTGATGCATACAGGCAGTGAGCACAGGCTGCATTTATACAGAGTAGGGTTTTCTCGCTTTTTTTTTTTTTTCTTGGAATGCAAGAAAAATGTGACTATGGAAATAAATCCCAAACCATTAATTAGGAAGCGAATTCTTGGAAGGTAATTAAAAAGACAATGCCAAATGAAGCATCTCTCTTCATGCTTTTCTGACCTCCTTATATGTTAAGAGGCGATTCGAGACACACTTATCCATTTTATGTCCTAATCATATTTACCTTTTTATTTGGCCGACAGTACTGAAAATGGATCTGACTAACGTAATAGCATCATCACAGAAAACTTGTAATTGTACAAGGACCACGCATTCCAGAGTGCACCCATAAAATCTATTGGTGGGGCCTGCATCTTCCTTAAAATATGTATGGTGAATGCACCGTGGCTCTTCCAAGAGTAACGGCCTAATTGGCTTATCAATTTCCTACTAACAATAGAGGCATCATGTCATCACCGATAATGAAAATATCGATAACTTGAACATTCCAAATAAGGAACATATTGACTGTTTTCCCACAAACAAACTATTTATATGATGATCAAAACGTTCGAAATAAATTAGTAACGGACCGTGATGTCTTCATTATCACAATGGTCCTGAGTATTTCATTGACCCTAGATACAATTTCCTTATATTTTTTGAACAATACTTCCTTTTGCCTTGCGCGGTAGAGTGGTGACCTAAATGAGAGTAAATTATTTGTCAAATGTGGCCTTAGATACACTTTGTTTATATTTCTCAAATAATTATTTCCTTTTGCTTTGTGTGGTGGCGTGATAGCGCAAACAAGAGAACATTTGTCAATGACCGAATTAGGGAGGTGGATAGTAGTAACGAACTCAAGGAGTAATATACCAATTTAGCATTTATATTGACGTGCCTAGTAAGTTTAGGCATTGAACGTATTTCAAACTAAAAGAATTGTAAATATGTTGTGTTTCAACGCTAACAATATTCTTGTAACTTCATTCATCAAAGTTTTAACATCTGTACTATCTATTTAAAGAAACAATGGTGGTTTTTGTTGTCGATGTTTGTTCGTTCAATTTTTTTTTTTTTTCACTTCTTACATTTATTATTTTTATTATGTTTTATTTACTTACATATTTATATTTTAATTCCTCAGTTATTGAAAATTTTTAAGATTGACCTCGGACATATTGGAATCACGTCTCAAAATTCTGAACTCGCATGTCAAAATTCCTGACTTGCCTATTGGAAAGTGTCGGGATAGTTAACCGGGTATCAAATTTTTCGACACGTGTTGACTGAGTGTTGAACATGTGTTGAAGTGTTCGATATTACATGAAGGCTCTTAGAGAGTGTTGATGCTTCCTAGATAATAACTAGTCTCAAAATCTAATTTGCAATTAAAGAATAATTGAGGGATTTCATTTGTTATTGGTACATACTATTACTTTGTTATGAAATGAACTACTTTACTATAAACGGACTTTTTTTATCTTTATGAAAAAATATAGGATCATGTGTCATGGTGATGTGAATCTTCTTAATCAAACCAAACACTTGAGCTATATCAAGTAAAATTTGTATGGAATTTATTAATAATCCTTTTTTTTATTCCAAACATTAGCATTGACTCATGCGATCCTCATATTAATCTTGTAATGTTTTAGGATGTTGCATATCTTTATCTACAAGATTCGAACCAAAAGGATAATTTTTTTTTGTCTACTATCATTATTCATACATGATCTTGTCATTAGTTCATCCGTGAATTGTCTTTATTTTTAGGTTATCGGAGAATCGTTCTAGAGCAATTTGATTTGAAAAAGAATGAGGAGCCATTCAATGCACAGTGATTTCGTTAATTTGCAAAGTCAAGATTCCAAGTGTTTTTTATTTTCAAATTTTAATAGATCTTTCTAATGACATTGATGATTTCCTTTCAATTAGCTTAATATTTTGCTATATGTGATTAACTATATTTCTGTATTTATTTATTTTTCTTTTATATTCCAAAAATTTCACTTTCTGGGCTTCATGAGAATATCACTGTTATGGTACATAAAATCAACGGGGAAAAATTGGATGGTAAGTCCAAAACCTCATGTATGAAATACAATTTGAGTGTTAAACATTTTCAATAAACAATACCAAAAATTACCTGTGTCACTCAAAAAGTACTTGTACAACATCCTTAAATTGCAGTTTTCAACATAATTTATGGGCTTGATTGCCTTTTTCGAAGATGGTATAGGACATGATTGAACCAATGAAGATGTTTAGAACTTGTTGCACTTTTGGTAAATGTTTAGCATTTGATTGAACCAATTATAAGGTTTATGACTCAATTGCATTTTGTACGTATGTTTAGGACTTGTAGTGTGATTTTCTCGAACAACTCCTACATATTTTTGTTTGTGCTCAAATCATAGGCATCACCCTCATATTCTTGTTCTCCTTCACTTTGTTATTCTTGCTCGGCTTTTTTTTTCTTTTATTGAAAGAAAATTATATTCATTACTCAAAAGAATACATGATAACTACATAGACTTCATGGCAAAATAAATCGAAATTGAGCAAAACCTAGAATACTGCAAAAGAAAGCCAAATCCACAAATTAAGGAGGACAACCAAAATACCATCAAGGTTAAGCACACACTTGTTCCACAAGGGCAGATTTGTTAGGCAAAATAATCAGTGGTTAATCATTGAATCTCGTATTTTCGCTAGTGATGAGTATGCGTCAGAAATTTCTTCTCTTATAACTACAGCATAACCTTTTGGCGTTGCATGCCTAGGTGCAACTTTCTTTACACCATTGTAATATGGAGAGGTAAGGAGAGAATCAAAAAAAGTTGAACGAACATAGATCTATTATTGGAAGAGTAAATTGCCAAGATTTGATGAGAAGCTAGAGCTCCAACGATCACCATTGAAGCTAGAGGTAGACTTATATATGGGCAAAACAGAGGTGTATTGAATTCCCAAAAGTATATTTATTAAACTCATAGATTTAGAACTAGATCGGGATAGTTCAAACTCTTAGAGCTAGAACTAGATGGAAGAAGAGAGCCAGTGACCAGTCACAAAGAAGGAGGAAGAAGAAGAAAAAAAGAATAAAAAAATAAAAGTATTAAAAAGTTAAAAAAAAATAAGAATCATACTAAACACGTTTCTGTTACGGGAATAGAAATTTTATACAGTTACCAAACATTTTCTTTTACTTAGAAATTGTTCTTGAGAACAGAATAAAAAAAAATAATTTCTGTTAAAAATTTATTTTCGAGAATAGAATGATTATTAAATGCACTCAAAGAGAATGGAAGTATTTCATGAATTTTAAATTTTAAAATTTCCAGGGATTAGCTCTAAAAAGAAAAGAAAAGTGGGGAGCTTTACCAGCATCATCTGCATTCTCCAACTCAAATCTCATGTCAAAGCCCAATGAATCAAGACACTCCTCTTCTGAGAAAATATTGTGCTCGAGCGTGGCAAATAAGCAAGTGGTAGGAAGGCGACACGTGTCCTCGTGGGGCCCACAATCTGCAGAAAATGAGGCGCCATTTTGAAAAATTTTCAGGGCTTTTTTCTACAAGTTGTCTTTCCCCCTGCAGACCTTCTCCTTTCTTCGTGCCTCTCCTCTCCCTTCCTACCGTAAGTTCAAAATGTCAGGTTTCCTCGTCTTCGCTCTCTCCGGCGCTCATGCTCGTGCTATATTTGAGGTGACGTGGCTGGCCAGGCTCCTGCTCCTGTCAATGTCCGTCGCAAGCTCGCTCGAACTCACCTCCATCTTCACCGTCACTCTCACCCTCTCCCTCGGTCCCGCTCTCCCTCCTTTGATCTTCCCCCGCCCAACGTTGCCCCTCCGTGGATCACCCTCACAGCCGTGCCGTTCGAGAACTCGAACCCCCCGAAGTTGGTGTTCCGGAGGAAGGCCTCCCCAACCGGTGACGCGGTCGAGGGAGCTGAGAAGGAGGCCGCGGTAGAGTAGTCGAGGGACTTGACGTCGACGTGGCGAAGTTTGACCTCGGGGCTCTTGACGCGGACGATGAGGGCGAACCCGAGGAAGGAGGCGCGGAGGATGACGATCGGGGCGAGGGCGTAGATGAAGCACTTGCTACTGTTGTGCCTCTGGTTGCGGCGAGGCGGCAGCTTGGCAAAGTGGGCGCCCTCCACGCTGTCGCTCCTGAGGCGGGATTCGAAGGGTGCGATTGGGCTCGTCGGATCTTCTTTAGGCATCGCGAAAGTCGGAGTTCAAGTTTGAGGATTGGACTTACAACCGTGTTCGGTACAGTTCACATGACACCATTGTAGCATTATGAAACATGCGGTTGACCTTTTGAAAGAATTCTGTTATGGATGTGAGAGTTTACATGAAGAAAATCTCAGCTTCGAGTGGTTTGCAGATTGAAATTTTGTTGGGAATCACACGAACCACTCCAGGAAGGTCTGCATTCAATTCATTTCACAAGAGTCGTGATGGTTTTATATGATGGGCTTAAGGCCCGTCCGCCCATGTTGGGCCTGAATGCCCGGCCCACAGGATTAGGGCCCATGGATGGAGGGATACAATGAAGGGGTACGTTTCTATTTTTGAGGGAACGTATATAAGGGAGGAAAGAGAGAGACGAAGACACCTTTTGGCATTTTCAACGTACGTTCGTCTCTCCTCTCTCCCTCCAAAAGAAAACCAAAAGCTTAAGGCGACGCAGTCTTCCCTTCAAGGCTAATCGACATCATCGGATTGAACAGGATCGTTTTTCTCTTCCTCTTATCGGCGTCAGTGTTTAATCTGTGGCTAACAAGGTACGCTCGAATCCGTGGTGTGCTTTAGGATCGGTGATACGTGATTTTCCCGGGCTTGTCTTCCGCATTCGTTTTAGGGGTTCGATTTAGTGTCGAATCCGGTTTTTTGGGAATCCAATAAACCCAACATTGGTATCAGAGCCCTAGTTCATGTTTTCCCGACCCTTTTCATGTTTTTTGATTGATTTTTCGCGAAAATAATCGGCCGACACGGATCGGGGCGAAAATCCCGACACCCGAGCACTTTTCATCCATTTTTTCGAGTTTCTGTAAGTCGAAATCAATTTCTGAAGGCATAGGGTGAAAGAGCTCATCGAGACGAGTCCGTCGACATGTCGTGCGCTGCCGGGAGACGCCGGACACGCCCACACGCGCGGCCAGAAGCCGCTGCGCGTGGGCGCCACGCGCCTGAAGCGCTGGCTCGGCCAGCGCGTGCGCCACACGCACCGGTCGGCGAACCGGCACGTGCGCACCGCCGGTCGGCGAACCGACGCGTGCTGACGTCACCCAATGGTCGGTAACCGCTGGAATGACGTCATCGATGACGTCATCGCCGACGACCGTTGGCCGGCCGGTCACCGGGTCGGCGACCCGTTCGGCGACCCGACCCGACATGCGCGAAAGCCTGGCGCGTGCCGCGCACGCGCCGGCTGACGTCTGCGTGACGTCAGCCCACGCACGCACGCGGCACGTGCCGGTCGGTTCGTCCGACCCGGCGGCCCGGCCCGGCCCGGTTGACCTCGACCGTTGACCGTTGACTTTGACCGTTGACCCCCAAAAAAAAAAGGGAGAAAAGGGAGGAGCAAAAGAATGTGTTTCTTTGGCCAAGTAATTCTAGGTGAATTATATGTAATCCCTGATTTATTCTGCATTTGTTGCAGGAACAATGCCTCCCCTTAGGTTGCGCACACCTATTCGCCCAATTACCGATGATCAAAAGGAAAGGCTTTCTAGCTTGATAGCTGAGCTGAATGATTATCGATGGGAGAGTGGCGACTTAATTGATCACGTTCTTGAAGTCAACGGGAAAATTCAAAAGGTCATATGGAATGGTCGACCCATGCCACAGTCTGAGATGGTGCGATTTTTCATGAACACTCTTCCACTTGAATGGCAAGGAGTGTTGAATCGCATATGGGATGTCAACAAAGCCGCTTCATATAGGAAAATTGTGATGAATTTTATAGATGATTATTACTGGATTGTTACAAGGGAAAAGATCAAGAAATTGAACAAAAGAGGATCTTTCCCAGTTCGTGTATTGACTTGGTGTTAGATGTGTTGGCTGGTCTTTGTTTAAGTGTGCTTAGTGGACATCTTATGTAATGTTTTCTACCTAGTTGTTGTTGGTGAAGTAGCTGATATGTTGGTTGTATTATGTGAAAGCATAATTATTCTATTGTATGTCAAATATTATTTGCTTTCTGTTATTGTTGATTGCTATGGGTAGTTCATAGAAGTTTTTGTAGCTTCATAGAATTTATTTTGCATAAGACAATTATATTAATGATAGTTTTAAGTTAGGATTTTTTGGAAGATGATTGGAAACATAGTGACCTTTTGATTCTGAAACCTTATTTGAAATTGTTCATTAATATGATGGGTCTGTGCAAAATGGATGCATAAATGATAGGCATTAATAATTCGTGCATATATGTCTGATGTGTTCAGATCAATGGCCTCAGCCACAAAGAGCATAGTTGCCGAGCTGAACAAAGGTGAAAAGCTCAATGGTGACAACTATGAAATATGGCACATGAAAATCCAATATGTGCTGGAAGAGCAAGAGGCACTAGAAGCTCTTAACCTGACCATGGTAGAACCTGAAGAAGGAAACACTGCACAGCACAAGAGAGATAAGGAAGCTTTTGCTGCATGGAAAAGAAAGAACTCTCTTGCTCGCATCACGTTGCTGAGCAGCATGGAAAATGACGTCATGCGAGAGTTTAGGTGTTTTGACAATGCCAAAGAAATGTGGGAGGCATTGGCAGCAAGATTTGGTCATACTTCGGTGACCAGACTGAGGCAGCTCACTATTAGGTTTGACTCATATAAGAAGCCTCATGGTCAGACCATGAAGCAACATCTTAGAAAGATGTCAAACATGATAAATGAGCTGAAAGATGCTGGCCATGTCCTGACAGATGAGCAGCAAGTGCAAGCAGTGATTCGTTCCTTGCCTCAGAGTTGGGAGCATATGAAGGTGCACCTGACTCATAATGAAAATATCAAAACTTTTGAGGATGCAGTGCGTTATCTTGAGCTGGAAGAGGACTGCCTCTTGGCGGCTAAGCCAGAAGCTGAACTATATCATGCTGGTTCTAGCTCACATGGAGCTTCGAGCTCCAAGCACAAACGTCCTAACTGGCTTGATAAAGGGAAAGGCAAGGAAGCAGGTCCTTTAGGAAAGAAACCCAAGCTTAACCAACATGAAAGAGGAAAGCGTCCTCGAATGAAGAAGCTTGCAAGGGTGAAGTGTTACAACTGTGACAAGAAGGGTCACTATGCTCACGATTGTCGTGAGCCAAAGAAGGTAAACACCCCTTGTACTTTTCAGAACTTTACTTTTGTGTCGAGTTCTGTGTTCTTAACTGAGTCTAATCCTTTGTGGACTGTGGATTCAGGAGCGACAGACCATGTAGTGAAGGATAGAGGGTCCTTCGTGGAATTCCAACGAGTACCAATTGGAACTAAGTGGATCTATGTGGGAAACAACTCCAGAGCTGAAGTGAAAGGAATTGGCACCTGCCAACTAAACATGCGTGGTGGACGCACTTTATTCCTACATGATGTATTGTATGCTCCGGAGATTCGTCGGAATTTAGTGTCTGTTTTGGTGTTGGTTAAACTAGGTTTTAATATGAACTTCTATAATAGAGGTGTGGATTTGTTTTTGGATACAAATTACTATGGTTGTGGTTATTTTCTGGATGGTTTCATTGTATTAGATATTGACTATGTTAATGCAAATGTTTGTTATTCCCTTCTTACATCTCCTAATTCGTATGATAATGATGTAAATGTGTGGCATGCTAGACTTGGTCATATTGGCCAACAACGTATGAATAGACTAGCCAAAGAGGGCTTGTTGGGCAACATTGAAAAAGTCGATTTGCCCATATGTAAGCATTGCCTAGAAGGGAAAACGACAAGGAAACCATTTGGAAAAGGTAAAAGAGCTGAATTTCCTCTGCATTTAATCCATTCTAATGTCTATGGTCCAATGAATGTGAGAGGAAGGCATGGGGCTGTTTATTTCATCACTTTTATAGATGATTATACTCGATTCGGATATGTCTATTTGATTTCTCATAAATCTGAAGCATTAAGTTGTTTCAAAAGGTTTATGAATTTGGTAGAAAATCAATTAGACAAGAAAATAAAAGTATTAAGATCCGATCGAGGTCGAGAATATTTATATGATGAGTTCAAAAAATTATGTGATGAAAAAGGAATAGAAAGACAGTTGTCTATTCCATATACTCCTCAACAAAATGGTGTTGCAGAAAGAAGAAACAGAACTCTACTAGAAATGGTTAGGTCCATGATGGCGCATGCTAACTTACCTATCACTTTTTGGAGTGATGCGTTGTTAACTGTTGCCTATATACTTAACCGAGTGCCTTCCAAATCAGTTACTTCTACTCCATATGAGTTATGGACAGGTAGAAAACCGGACTTAAGTTTTCTTAAGCCGTGGGGTTGTGCTGCCTATACTCATGAGTCCTCTCACAAGTTTGGGAAATTGAGTCCCAGAGGAAAGAAGAGTATTTTCATAAAATACTCTGAACACTCGAAAGGGTATGTGTTCATAGGTGAGCAGGAAAGTGGGAGTATAACTGAATTTGAATCACGGGATGTCACATTCTTAGAGAATGAATTTTCTAAGAAGGGCGAAATAGGTGAAGATTACTCCCTATTTGAAACATTGGATCAAGATAATGATATTAGTGGAGTTTGTCCAAGTGGGAGTAACATGAGAAGTGATGAATTAAATTCAACTCATTCTCAATTACAACCACATGATGAGATGACATCATCATTATCTAATCCTAGTGGGAGCATAATGGGGAATGATGTGCACAGTGTACAATCTCACATACGGCGAACAAGTCGCCAAAGTATTCCCTGTTGACGTTTTGACATTGAAGGGGAAACCTTTATGATTGCCCCACAAGATGAGGATGAGCCAAGAAATATACATGAGGCTCTAAGTTGCCCTAGTAAGGAAAAATGGATGCATGCAATGGAAGAGGAAATGGAGTCAATGAAGTCGAACCGAGTTTGGGAATTGGTTGATCTTCCGAAGGGACGCAAAGCCATTGGGAACAAGTGGGTTCTCAAAATAAAGCGTAAAGCTGATGGCACGATAGAAAGGCATAAGGCTCGCCTTGTGGCGAAGGGGTATAATCAACAGGAAGGAATTGATTATGAAGAAACATTTTCTCCTGTAGTGAGATTTACCTCGATTCGCATTATTCTGGCAATAGTGGCTAGTATGGATCTTGAGTTACATCAAATGGATGTAAAGACTGCTTTCCTCAATGGAGAATTAGAGGAAGAAATATATATGGAATAACCTGCTGGTTTCATTATGAAAGGCCAAGAAGAAAAGGTATGTCGACTTTTGAGATCGATATATGGCCTTAAGCAGTCGTCGAGACAATGGTATATACGTTTTCATAATGCCATAATGGCATATGATTTTACGATGATTGATGAGGATCATTGTGTATATATCAAAAGATCCAAAGATCAATTTGTGATCATATCATTATATGTTGATGATATACTAATTGCCGGAAGCAATATGGAGTTTGTTAATATTTGTCAAGAGTTGGTTGTCTTCCAACTTTGAGATGAAGGATATGGGTGAGGCTGCATACATTCTTGGAGTTAAGATTTCAAGAGATCGTTCGAAGAGATCGTTGTCTCTTTCGCAAGAAACATATATAAATAAGGTTCTTGCACGATTTCGTATGCAAGATTGTAAACCCATAGATACTCCTATTGCAAAAGGTGAAGGGTTGAGCCATAGGATTTGTGTCCAAGAACTCCACAAGAGAAGGAACAAATGAAACATGTTCCTTATGCTAGTGCTGTTGGGAGCTTAATGTACGCTATGATGTGTACAAGACCTGACATATGTTTTGCAGTTGGAATGGTGAGTAGATACCAATCCAATCCAGGTCAAGCACATTGGAAAGCCGTTAAGAGAATATTGAGGTATCTGAAGGGAACTGCTGATTACAAGCTGAATTACCAAGGAAAGGATATGCGACTTGAAGGCTATTCAGATGCTGATTGGGGAGGAGATTTAGATGAAATGAAATCTACCTATGGATTTGCTTTCTTACTGAACAATGGCGCCATATCATGGAGCAATAAGAAGCAAACGTGTATAGCCTTGTCCACGATGGAAGCTGAGTTCGTGGCATTATCAGCAGCGGTACAAGAAGGAGTTTGGCTTAAGAGATTTTTGGATCATTTAGGTGTTATAGAGAAAGCTGCAAATCCATTATTGGTTAACTGTGATAGCCAAGCAGCTATAGCGTACACCAAAGATCCAAAATATCATGGCAAGACCAAACATATAGATACCAAGTATAACTTTGTCAAAGATATGGTTGCATGAAAGGATGTGAACTTACAGTACATATCTACGCATAGAATGGTAGCAGATCCTATGACAAAGCCAATACCCAGAGATGTGTTTTGTGGTCATATAAAATCTCTAGGATTGCGTAGAGTCTGATGTACTGAATATTGTAATTTCCCTGAGTTGTTCACATTTATGAACTTGTATTTTTTCATTATTAATTCCTATGAATCTTTGTTTGATCTTTATGCATCTTAATGCTCAGTGCATTACTTTAAGTTGAGAAAGTATGTCGGACAGATAAAAGATTAGCCCACTCACACGGGTAATCGCCTCTATTTACTGTGTGATAAATAGAGATGAGACTGTTTTAAACTTATTATCTAGGTGATAATCGAGAGCTCAAGCTTAAAATACGTATGTCGCCTTAACTAAGTGTTAAGATGAGGACATAATACTTACTATGTCCGAAAGTAAAATAACCCACATATTTTACTTTATCTATCTATGATGCCAGATGTGAGTTCTGATGAATTTTGTGAATGAGTAGATACGTGAACTCAAGTTAAACATTGGGTATGTCTGAACTATCATCTGTACGGTATTGAAAGTGTAGACATACGCTCCATGGGAAAGGAGTTAATACCGTAATACGTATTTCATACTACGTATGCATGAGACGACCAATAAGAGTGGCAAAAGTTTGATCTCAACTTTTATGCCGTGTGAGACTCTTGAGGAAAAGAGTTCCTCAATTTTAGTGCCCTCATGACTTTTACTTATTCTCAAGATTTCTATTTAGTGTTTGCTATCTTAGGATGTTGCCAATGGTCATGAATTGATTCGATCTAATGGGACATTTCTAGAAAAGCAAGCTGAACTGAAATTGAGAGTTTGAAGGAAAGAGGAAGATCGATTTTGGAGAATCACATTGTAGTTTTGTATTCACTGGTCGACCAATTATGACTGTCTTTGGGATAATTATAATTGTGAATACAATATATATATATATATATATATATATATCATTGTTTAAAAGAGATCAAGAGATATATAAATGTGATCGATCGATCTAGGGTACTGCATACAAAATCTACTCAAAGTGTGATGCCCATTATGAGCTGCTATATATTCCTAACAGATGTATAGCAACGAGCTCTCAAAGTATGCTGGTCACACGGATTATTCACCGATATGAATGTTGAAGAGAGGTAAAGAGAATCCTGTTCGGCCCACCATGTGCGAGTGGGAGATGATGGTTTTATATGATGGGCTTAAGGCCCGTCCACCCATGTTGGGCCTGAATGCCCGGCCCACAGGATTAGGGCCCATGGATGGATGGATACAATGAAGGGGTACGTTTCTATTTTTGAGGGAACGTATATAAGGGAGGAAAGAGAGAGACGAAGACACCTTTTGGCATTTTCAACGTACGTTCGTATCTCCTCTCTCCCTCCAAAAGAAAACCAAAAGCTTAAGACGACGCAGTCTTCCCTTCAAGGCTAATCGACGTCATTGGATTGAACAGGATCGTTTTTCTCTTCCTCTTATCGGCGTCGGTGTTTAATCTGTGGCTAACAAGGTACGCTCGAATCCGTGGTGTGCTTTAGGATCGGTGATACGTGATTTTCCCGGGCTTGTCTTCCGCATTCGTTTTAGGGGTTCGATTTAGTGTCGAATCCGGTTTTTTGGGAATCCGATAAACCCAACAAGTCTCAATCACACCACAATGGCAGAGTTCAATGTAGGTCCAAACTAGACAGGGGAAAAAAAAAGAGTTCACAGTGCAACATCTATGACACCTGCAATAAACTTGGCTTGAGAATGATTTAAGACTGCTGCAAACCCGGAAAATCCATGCTTGTAGCTATACAAAATTGACTCCTTGGCAGCCTCTTCACTATTAGATATTAAACATATGAGCGAAGGCAAAGCCAATTGAACAACCAAAACAAGATGCGATTCTCCTGCAGTTTCAATCTCGACCCATAAATATATATATATCAACCTCAGCCCACAAGATTTGTCGAAACTTCTTTCGATCACGTATTTGGTGAACTGCAATTTGTTTTATGTCCCTGATCTTGATCGTGCAGAATATCATGTGTCTTCAATAGTTTCTTGAGGGCCTCAAGGAGGCAAGCTCGGCAGAAAACACAGCTTGCGTATAGAAAAGGCGAAAAATAAAATAAAATTGTAGATTATCATTACATAATTCAATCAATCACTATTTACATTTGCAAGATTTTAGGAGTTTGTGTGGATGACCAGATCCAGATCCAACATAAAGTCTTAGTCCTCTCTGTTTCTCTGGCAGATCCCAAAACCAAATGAATCTCATCCTCAAGCTTCAATATGTTTCCTCTATGGCGAGATGATCCTGAAAGCATGCTCTTGGCTAGTGCAGTTGTCCACCATAACTACCCATCTGCTCTTCTTCCTCCACCCTTCGCTGCCGTCGATCTTGCCTCGGGCTTTAGCACCTTCCTATGCCGCCTCGAACGCCCTGCGCGGGTCATCACTAGCGGAGGGTCAAAGAGCGACAGCGAAAGAGCAGCACAGCACAGACCCACTCAGACCCAGCTTTCACACGGTCCCGCACGTCCGATCGGCGAAAACCTCAGATGACGACACAGGAACACATCAACCCCCCTCAGCAAGTGACCCGTGCTCTCTCGCATTCACTTGAACTCCGACTTTCGCGATGCCTAAAGAAGATCCGACCAGCCCAATCGCATCCTCCGAATCCCCCCTCGGGAGCGATGACGTGGAGGGCGCCCACTTCGCCAAGCCGCCGCCTCACCGCAACTAGAGGCACAGTAGTAGCAAGTGCTTCGTCTACGCCCTCGCCTTGATCGTCATCCTCCGGGCCGCCTTCCTCGGGTTTGCCCTCACCGTCCGCGTCAAGAGCCCCGAGCTCAGGCTTCGCTGCATCGATGTCAAGTCCCTCGACTACTCCACCGTGGCTTCCTCCTCAGCTCCCTCGACCGCGTCGCCGGTTGGGGAGGCTGTCCTCTGGAACACCAACTTCGGGGGTTCGAGTTCTCGAACGGCACGGCTGTGGGAGTGATCCACGGAGGAGCAACGCTGGGCGGGGGGAAGATTGAAGGAGGGAGAGCGGGACCGAGGGAGAGGGCGAGAGTGACGGTGAAGATGGAGGAGAGGTCGAGCGAGCTTGCGGCGGACGTTGACGGGAGTAGGAGCCTGGCCAGCGACGTCACCTCAAATATAGCACGAGCACGAGTGCCGGAGAGAGCAAAGACGAAGAAACTGAAATTTTGAATTTACGGTAGGAAGGGAGAGGAGAGGCGTGAAGAGAGGAGAAGGTCTGCAGGGGGAAAGACAACTTGTAGAAAAAAGCCCTGAAAATTTTTCAAAATGGCGCCTCATTTTCTGCAGATTGTGGGCCCCACGAGAACACGTGTCGCTTTCCTACCACCTTCTTATTTGCCACGCTGGAGCACAATGCGTACCCAATATTTTCTCTCCTCTTCTTCTCGACTCCACGCAGCATATTCCTCAACTTCCTGGGAGACAACCCCCCACCAACATTACCCTGTGCACGACCAAATGTCCAAAGCCAAACAATCAAGAACGACCCGACACGCCCATTCTCAACAAATCTCCAAACACATTGATGTCAAAAGATCCCATAAAAAGAAAAAGAAGAAAAGAGCTACTCCGAGCAGAATGCGAAAAGACACCCAGTATTTCCGGAAACCCGAAATGCCCATCTCTCACTTCACTCGTTGCTACAGATGCAGATCCTTTCGTACTCCATGGAGCGAGAAATCTCCGCAAGGGGGCCCGGGGGGGCGTTCGAAAGCTACTGGAGGAAAACTCGACGCATCACGAGGAACGTGCAATGCCGAGCTAAGCTGCTGCTCCCTAAATCTCTGCTCGCTTCTGGGCTCTCCTCCTGCGTGTGTCGTCTCTTCATTCCAACTTCCAATCCGCTTTTGGTATTTTGCCCACCCAGTCAGTCAAAGGAGCGAGAGCGAAGAAGAAGTCGTGTCGCCTTCCTACCTCGGCAGACGGACAGCGCCGTAAGGAAAAGGGATGGGCCCGGTTGGTGTCTCGTCTCGAATCGAACGATTTCATTAAATGGGTAATTTGTACTAATACACTTTTTGTTTGCTTATGTATGAATTGTCTTCCAAAATTCAAAAATTGAGGAAAAAAGAATTTGAAGTTTCGGAAAATCATGAAAACTTTATATATAAACCATACATGTCGGTATTGATATACTTTTGAAAATTTTCAAGATATTGTATGTTAAATTAAGGTTAAGTCGCGAAAAGGGTTGCGGAAATTAAAATGCTAAAATAACGACATGTCTTAAAAGAGTAGAATGTAATAACTGATCTAAGTATCCATAAGGTAAGTTGCAAGAAGATGCGCTTTGCCATCAACAAGTTCTCTGCCCAGGATCTTTTGAAAAAGATTGAAATGATAATTTCAAGATCTTCAGAATTGAGTAAATGAAATGATAAAAAAGTTGTTTTTTTTTGGGAAAATAAATTTATTTTCTATATATGAACTTTTTGGATAGTTTAATGGTTTGAGCAAGATCTATCCCGAGTAAAATTTTTTCTTCCTTTTATAAAATATTTGAACAATTCTCACCCTTTGGAGATCCGCAATTTAGGCCTCTCATTTTATTTTAGCTAAATTAGTTTCGAATTTTATTTTGATCAAGGTCTCCAGATAATTGTCCTGCGGTTTATTATCTTCTACCATTCAGCTTTTAATAATGATAAAAAAAAAATGTCAAATTGGTGTCTGATTTGAGAATGCAATTAAGCGTGCCTTGCACATGGACGATGCTGTATTTGAATGGGACTTCAAAGAAATACCATCCCCGTTCTACCCTAACAGTACCACATCAGGAGTCTTAGACCTTGAATTTAATGATAAATGCATAAGAAATTTTAAATTTTATTGCGAAAGTAGAATTAGGTTATAAAATTTTCGTAAAAAAATATAATAAAGTAAAAAAAAAAAAAAAAAACTTATCGTGAAAGTGAAATCATTCATCTCAATCCTTTCATTGAATACATATGGATGTTATGTGTGGTTCTCCTTTCCTCATAAGGGTGGATGAATCTATGCTATCATGTTTGAAAGAAGGGTGACGAAAATATAGAAGAAAATACAAGAAATTATATTTTCTATCTCTTTCATAAAGAATTTAATTTTGTTTCTTCGTATTCAATCCAAACTTTTAATCCCCCATTTGTTTTTACTTTCTCAAATATAGCCAAGAGAAGCATGAACTGAATGCTATATTTTGGTCCTAATTTTTTTTTTTTTTTGGTCTTATGATTTATCTCAAAAAAAGCGCGCCTTAAATATTATCTTACCAAATGGTATCACAACTTTTAGATTAATGTAAACCCTACCTCACAAAAATTTAAATGCGTATTTGATTCAAGTGATTTTCTTTTTATAGTGTTGCTTGGTAAAACGATTCTTTTATAAGTTTAATATCATGTACATGTAATCTTTATCTATAAATTTGATCTAAACGCAGCCGTCTTATTGCATGATCTCAACGCGCGTGACTTTAATACACACGCAACGTCGAATTACGTCAATCTCATCTTATTCGATAATTCATGTGGACCGGACTGTATGCATCGGCGTCGTGTCCTAACTTTTCGAGCCTTTAAACTAGGTTATTGATCGTTGTCTCGTCATCTCTATTCACATACAATTCCCTCATAGCAATGAAACTAAATCCCTGTTCATTTTATTCCTTTATTTGCGGTTAATAACAATAACTGTGACACCCTCTTTCTCGCACTCAAATCTCCGAAATCACTTTCACTTTGTTTTCTCCATTGCAAAGTACAGCTTCAATGGCATTTCCAGCGATAGCCGCTCTCTAAGCCCACCCATCATCTTCGTCCTTATCTCCATGACCGTTTCGAACAGCTCGTCCACTGCCTCTGTCAACCGGTCTGCCCCCTCCAGTAGCACCTCGGTTGCCTTCTCCAACGCAGCCGCCATTTCCATTATCCTCTCAGCCATATCTCCGCTTCCACCTGATGCTGTGACCTCATCCATTGCCTCGATCAGGTGCCTAACTCGCGCCTCCACGTCCTCAAACTCCTTCAAGACGGACGTCTTCCTTTCTTTTTCCTGGACGCGCCCCAACTCCGCGATAACCGCCATCTCGATTGTGTGAAAAGAGTCGCGCCAAGGGAACTCCTCTGGGACATAAATGTGGCCGAGTGCCCCCGGGGAAGCATGAAAGGCTGTAGATATGACTCCAGCAACGAACACCGTCACGAAGACGGCAGCATGGATCACGTGGCGGATGGCTCTCTCCACTGGGGAGACCTTCCCCTGTGGAGCCGATGTCCCAATGCTAGCGGCCGGGTCTCTGATCAGCTCCTTAATGTTGCCAGTGTACTTCCCAACCCCATCGCCTCCTGCGCCCTCCAAATCTACTAGCAAATTTCTCGCTCGACGAATTTCCTCCTCCGACGGGTTGGGGTCTGAGTGGAGGCGCTCAATTGTGATCCTCAGCTTCACGTGGCAGCGACGCAGTCGAGCGATCTCGGAGGAGATGCAGTTGCAAAGATCCAGGACCTTCTTGCTTTCGACGAAATACCATGACAAGAGGCCATCGGCTTTGTCCAATTCGAGGTCAGGTAGCAGGGACTTCACTGCAGAATGAGCGAAGTTGAGCACGCCGACAGCAGAGGAGAGCCAGGCGAGGCTCACGGAGGCAGGGCTCAGGCCCCGGAGGTGAATGAGGAAGGACTCGTCGAAGGAGCTGGAGATAGAGTCTAGCTCCTCGGGGGTGAGCTTCGCTTCCTTTTTGTCGCCAGAACCAGGAGAGAAAAGGCGTGACGAGGAGCTCAGGTTGATATGCATTTTTGTCAAATATGAGATGGAACGAAACTTTTTTTTCTTCTTTCCCGGAAAACTTGAGATGAGAAAGCGGTGGAAAGTTTTGATGCACGCAGGGCGAGCACAGGCTGCATTTATACAGAATAGGGTTTTCTCTCCTAGGAGTGCAAGAGAAATGTGACTATGGAAGTAAATCCTAAACCATTAATTAAGAAGAGATTTCTTGGTAGGTAATTAAAAAGATAAAGACCAAATGAAGCATTTCTCTTCATGCCTTTCCGGCCTCCTCATATGATAAGGACGCGGTTTGAGACAGACTTAGCCATTTTATGTCCTAACCAGACTTACCTTTTTATTTGGCCGGCAGTACTAAAAAGGGACTTGGCTAGTATAACAGCGCTGTTACAGAAAACTTGTAATTGAGCAAGAAGGACCACACATTCCAGAGTGCACGAAAAAAATCTATAGATGGGGCGCCGTATCCATGTGAAAATATGTGGTGATTAATGCACTGTCGCTCTTTCAAGAGTAATGGTGCAGTTGGCTTATCAATTTTCTACTAACAATTGCAGCATCGTGTCATCACTGATAATGAAAATATCGATTACTTAACATTCCAATTAAGGAACATATTGACCGTTTTTCCTGCATATAAACTATTTAATTAATGATCGAAATGTTAGAAATAAATTAGTAATGAATCATGATGCCTTCATTATCACAATGGTCATCGGCCCTAGATAGACTTTCCTTATATTTTTCGAACACTACTTCCTTTTGCTTTGCGCGGTAGAGCGGCAGCCTAGACGAGAGGAAATTAGTCGTCAAATGTGGTCCTAGATACACTTTGCTTATATTTCTCAAATAATTATTGTCTTTCGCTTTGTGCAGCTGTGCAAACAAGAGAAAATTTGTCGATAATCGAATTTGGCAAGTAGATAGTCGCAACGAATACACAGAGTAATATACCAATTTAGCATTTATATTGATGTGCCTCGTAAGTTTAGGCAACGAAGGTATTTCAAATGAACCTAAACTAATAAATGGACTGTAAATATGTTGTGTTTCTTTGGTAACAATATTGTTAGTTTGTTACAACTTCATTCATCAAAGTTTTAACATCTTTGCTATCTATTTGAAGAAACGGTGGTGGTTTTTGTCGATGTTTGTTTGTTCAATTTTATTTATTTTTACTCCTTAGATTTATTAAAGAATTTTGGACTTGACATTGATATTTTTATTTTATGTCCAGAGGTTTTGGTAATATTAAGAAATAAATCTGAGCGGCTAATATCATTTGGGAGGTAATTAAAAGCTAGGCTGCCCCTTTTGTAATTGTTGGAGGCTGCGTCACCGGCCTTATCCTAGTAACACCGGCCTTGTCCTAGCAACTTAAGCTTCCCCGATATACTTTCCTTTTGCTTTAAAAAAAAAAATTTATTTTGCTCCAATAAGAAATAGCTACGCGTTGCCACAAATGAGAGAATTTGTTGTCAATGGAATGATGGAAAAAGTTACCAAGTAACATTTTTAAAGATTCAATGTATTTATTTTAGAAAATGGATCGATGCATTTGGTAGGCTTAGGAATGCAAAGTTAGTGCCCAACCAGTAATTACCACTTGAGTTCTTGCATCATTCTTGGTTGTTACTTTAAAATTTGTCGAGTTGGTAAATGGAAAAGATTATTTGTCAAACTAATCTATAAACTTTTTTAAGGTTATTTAATGATATCTAATTAACAAAATTCTCATAGCATCTTAATTGGCATTTTGACCTTGGCATTCATTTTGATGGATTCATTAGAAGATTTATTAGGCAACCATACGCTGGGAAATATTCTCAAATCATAGTAGCCTTAAGGTTTAACTTCTTGCTCTATCTGACTTGATAAATAACTTATAAATTAATTTAATCTTCCGTTCACCACGATTATTGATTAATTATGATGAAACGCACTCTGGTCATCCTTTTTTATTTTATTTTTCCAGTCAATAGTTAGGTTATTCACATTTTTTTTAGTATCCCCATGCTAATTTAACTTTCTGGAGCGAGGAATCTCCGCAAGGTGGGGGCAAGGGGGCGGGGGACGTTCGGAAGCTACTCGAGGAAACCATGACGCATCACGAGGAACGTGCAATGCCGAGCCGAGCTGCTGCAGCTGCTCCCTCCCGAGTCTCTGCTCGCTTCTGGGCTTTCGTCTTGCGTGCGTCATCTCTTCATCTCGACTTTCATCAAATCCGCTTTGGGTTCTTCTGCCCACACCGAGTCAAAGCAATGGGAGTTAAGAAGTCATGTCTATTAGGAACGTGAATATATGAAGAGAAAAAATATAAGAAAAACAAGCGAGAACTTTTACGTGGAAAACCTTTCTCAAAATTAAGAAAGGGAAAAATCATTGGTGCTGCACTAGGCAATATTTCCACTATCAGTATCAGTATTACAAGCTCAGCGTTACAATTGTAAATGATATTGCTCTACGTATAATAAGAGTTTATGATATATTAATATTAAAAAAATTATATGTATGCCATCAATAGCAATAAAATTCCTATTGGAGTGCTTTAACATTATAAGATGGGTGACAGCCTAAAATAAATTGTTTTTGCACTTAGACATTATTTTTGTTGATCAGACTCTACAACTCCATCAATCTCTCACTTCGAGGTTGATCTTCCAAAAAAAATAACAATAATTTTTCATAGTCTTTATCTTTATAGTCCAAATTGTTCTAGTGCGGCGACCTCCCTCATCACTTACCATAGAGGCCAACTGAGGTAATGCACAACCTTAATTTCTCATTGGTGACAACCTTTGTTAATATATCTGCTGAATTTTCTACATCAAGAATCTTCTTCAATGATAAAGTCCCATCATCTATCAACTGACAAATTTGATGATATTTTAACTCAATATGTTTTGTCCTTGAATGAAATACCGGATTCTTTGCAAAACAAATAGCACTCTAATTGTCACTGAAAATAACATTGTTATCCTACTTCTTGTCTATCTCCTTTAGAATATTTTTCAACCAAATCATCTCATTACAGGCTTAAGATATAGCAACATACTCCGCCTTGGTGGTTTAGAGAGACAAACATGTCTAAAGTCTAGACATCCAACTAATTGCAATGCCACCTAAGGTAAAAATCATAACCTGAGGTGCTCTTCTTATTATTCAAGTCGCCACCAAGATCTACATCAACAAAATCTTGTAAAGTTACAACATATTTCATAAAACATAATGACATACTTGACGTATCTCTCAGATATCTTAATAACTACTTTACAGTTTCTCAATTCTTTATTCATGCATTCGCCATGTATTTGCTCACAACTCCCATTGT
This sequence comes from Eucalyptus guilfoylei, assembly GCA_016097605.1. Classification (NCBI taxonomy): domain Eukaryota; kingdom Viridiplantae; phylum Streptophyta; class Magnoliopsida; order Myrtales; family Myrtaceae; genus Eucalyptus; species Eucalyptus guilfoylei. Next base: position 20,350,128 of record CM027869.1, on the reverse strand, counting down.
GTGAGCTATGTCTAGCCAAGACGTACCATACCGTATATCAAAATGCCAATAGCTGATGCATAAGGCACTTTAGTCATATACTCCTGCTCTTCACCTATCTTCAATGACTGCTTCTTTGAGAGCTTGAAGTGACTTCCTAAAAGAATACTTTTGGGCTTTGCATTTTGATCTCCGAATCTATCTAGCACCTTTTCAATGTACTTTTCTTAAGATAATTTTAAAATTCATTTGGATCTATCTCACGTGATCCTCATCCCATGAATCCGATTCCCTACGTGCAAGTCCTTCATCTCAAACTCTTCTGACAATTGCTGCTTTAATATGCTGATCTCTCTCATGCTAGATCCTACAACTAGCATATCATCCACATATAACAGTAAAATAATATAGCAGTTGTTAAATTTCTTGAAGTAACAATACTGATCCATATCACTTCTAATGAACCCATTACCACACATAAAAATGCTTTTTTGTACTATTGTCTAAGAGCCTGTTTCAAGTCATACAGACTTTTTTCAATTTGTAGACATAATTTTCTTTTTCAAAATCTTAAAAACCTTTTGGTTGTATCATGAAATATCCTCCTCCAAATTACCATGGAGGAATGCAATCTTAACATCTAACTGCTCCAGATGTAAATTCTTAGTGGCAAGAATGCTTAATATTAACTTGATAGTAGTCAATTTCACAACTAGATAAAAATCTCTATGTAATCAATTCTTTCTTTTTGCTGAGACCCTGTTACTACTAACCTTGCTTTGTACCTTTTGTTGCCATCAAGTTTTTTTTTTTTTTTGGGCCCAATACACCCACTTATTCTACAATACTTTCTTCCTATCTAGTAATTGAGTTGACACCCAAGTTCTGTTTTTCTTGAGTTAATCTAACTCATCCTACATTGCTAACCCCACCTAACAAAATCTTTAACCTACATTGCTTCTGAAAAATTTTCTGGTTTGCTAACATCAGTCAAGAGCAAATAATGTAATGACGGAGAATATCTTTGTACAGGTTTAGGTGTTCTACTGGATCTTCTCAAAGTGGGTTCAGATGTATGTAATTCTTGTTATGGTTTTGGATCAGAGTCCAAAATAACAGTTTCAGTAATTTCAACTAAAATACTCTTAGAAACCTCCTCTGATTTAATCTCTCTAGTCTCCATCGTTTGTTTTTTCACATTAGATTATGATGTAGATTTGTCCTTATACAACATGTTTTCATTGAATGCAACATCAGTAGTTCTTATTATTTTTCTATTTTATTCATCCCAAAAATCGATAACCGAAATAATCATAACCATGTTCAATGGAATTTTTTTTTTTTTTTTTAGCTTTTGCATCGAGCTTACCTCTACTTTTAGAATACGTGAATATACGAAACACAACCAAAAACTTTCAGATGCGAGAGATTTACCTTCTTTCCACTCCATTCTTCTTTTGGTAGCCTAAAATCAAGTGGAACTGAAGTTCCTCTGTTAATTAGATATGTTGCAATGTTAATTGCATCCACCTAAAACATCTTGGGTAATCTTGCATGCAATCTCATATTTCTTGCACGCTTATTCAAAGTTCCATTCATCCTTTTAGTAACTCCATCTTACTGTGGTCTATTGAGAACATTTCTTGTCATTCTGATTCCGTTCTCTACACAAAATTGCCTGAACTCCTTGCTATCATAGTCACAAATATTATCGAACCTTAGACATTTTATCTTAGGCCAGTCTCATTCTCCACTTCAATTTTCCATCTTTTAAAAGTAGCAAACACATTAGATTTATTTTCCAAAAATAAATCCATACCTTTCTAATGGAGTCATCAATGAACGTGACATAATAGCACGGGCCTTTAAGGGAATTCACAAGAGCTGGTCTCCACATATCTGTAAGCACTAACTCTAACTTTCCTTTTTTTAGTTTTCTCACAATCTTCGAAAAACTAACATATTTCTGCTTGTCCAAAACACAATCTTCACATAGACCAATATTTATGAACTTCAAATTAGGCAGTTTTACCCTAGATGCTAATAATTTCATCCCCTTTTTTTCACTCATGTGCCCAAGCCTATGGTGCCATGATTTGGAAATCAGCTTCGGACTCAGCAACTATTGCGGTTTCTCTACCGTTTTCAGTTATGTAAAGTGTTCCTAACTTTGTTCCAAGTGCTACAACCAAAGCACCTTTAACTATTTCCCAAAGCTATCCCCAAAAATAGTTTTGTATCACATGCTGTCTAGAGATTAGATTTCTCTTAAGTCCTGGAACATATCTGACATCATGTAACTTCTATTGATATCCGTTAGTAGATATTATATAAACATCACCCTTTCCCATAATATCCAAAAGTTCATCATCAGCAAGATAAAACTTTCCAAATTTTCCAGCAATACAATTGTGTATTAATTCTTTGCACGAAGCAGAGTGAAACAATGCATTTGAGTCAAGAATCCAAGATTCAATTGGCCTATCAATGCTAAAAATTAAAGCATCACTATCATGCATCTCTTCAACAGCAACACTTGAAAATTTAGGGCCACACCTGAAAATTTACCCGATTCTCTTTTGCAAAATCCTCGCTAAGAATCAAATCTTAAATTGCTTGAAGCTTCAACTTTTTTCTTTCTGGACAAACTGCTCACTACAATCACAGTTGCACTTCAACTTTCAGGTAGAGAAAATAATAAGATTAAAGCCTTTCCTTGTCATTGAATTTGATATCCATCGAACTCAATTGAGTCATAATTACGTTGAATTCGTTGATGTGATATGTTATAGAAGCACCCTCATCCATCTTCAAATTGAAAAGACGATGCATCAAATATACCTTGTTTGATGCAGAAGGCTTGTCGTACATATCATCACGACTTCTTTTTTCAGCACCCGATTAGGGATGGGCACCTGCGGAGGCTAATGGTTTGGCTAAGTCTATTAGGCTTAGTCCGGGCTCTCCCAAGCCCACCAATTCACGACTTAATGATTTGATATTTTAATTTATAAGAAATTTTAAAAGGAGTCGCCACTAATCGATTTGGGGTGGGCTGATTAGAAACCCAAGCGAAATATTGGGAGGAATATTCGCTCCTGCGCAACTAGAGAAACTAGGTTCGGGAACTTGATTACATTAGTTAATCACTAATGCCCTTCCGATACCTAATTTTGTTTAAACCCTAAGGTTTTTTAGGTTTTTGAGGGATTTTCCATGCATTTGTGGAGGAAAAACATTTTTTTTGGTCTTTTCTCATTTTTTGGACATAAAAAGCATTTTTTTGGATTTTTTTATCATTTCTAAAAATATAAATCATTTTTGGCTTTTTTTATACTTTTTTTGGATTTTTTGAAAAAACATGGAATTTTTGGATTTTTTGGACTTTCGAGAAAATATGGGACATTTTTTTTATTTTTTTGATCTTTTGGAAAATAAATTACATTTTTATTCTTTCATTTGAAATATTATTTCTATTATTATAATATATTAATATATTAAAAAATGACCCAGGTCGGATCCTCGGTTGGGTCCGCCTCGAGTTGTCCGCTTGAGACTCGGACGGGCCTACAACACAGGTCCGATCCAGGATTTTTCCTCTTTTTTTTTTTTTTTTTTTAATTATAACATTGTAGCGACTGGCTCGGATGGGCCGGAAATAAAGGCCCAATTTGGCCTTATCCCTTAAAAATAGTCCACTCGCAAGCCCGCGTTTTAGCCAGACCCGGCCGGGTATACCTGGCTCGGCTCGCAACCCAAGCCTAACCCGATTCCTAATCGAAAGCCTACCCGGCAAGGCTTTCGTCCGACCGTGACCTGATTTTACAACACTCATCTCTAGGGCCTCTTTGCGGTGCCGGAAGGTGGGAACGGCGACTTGGCAGTGACGACGCAGTGGGCGGCGGTAACCGACTGTCCAACGGGGACGACGATTAAGGTTTAGAGAGGGGGTGGAGTAGCAGCGACGACGCGGCGAGTGGTGATGGCGATTAGGTCTTCAAGCGGGAGGAAAGTCACAACGACGATGCAGCAAGCGGCGATGATTACCTATTCGCAGTGTCGGCACGATGGCATGTGAAGCGATGATGGCCTGGCATGGCCAAGGGGGGAGGGGGACTTTGTGACAGGGCTTTGACTTGCGATTGGATTTTGAGCTTCGGAGTAACCGTGGATTTGGAGGGGCAGCAACCCATCGTTGGGCAACAACAAGTTTGACGGTAGGGTGGTGGTCGATAGCAAATCGACAACTCAAAAATGCTGATACAAGTGGCGTCGGAGGACGATGGCTCGACTTGAAGTGGTTGGTCTGGGCCTCGATCATGGCGACGGTAGCGGCCTGGCTTCGGCAGAGATCTGGTGTTGCAATGTCGGGGACGGTAGTGGCCTAGCTTAGGGCAACTCGGCACGGCGGATTTCCAGATCTCGACCCTTCTTCCTCCGCCCTCTACTCAGATCTCGAACGCCCTTGGACCCGTGCCCCTCCCTCCGGTCACGAGGCCTCCAATCTCCGCTTGCGAGTGTTCGGGCCTCCCTAAAGTCTTTTGTGGGAAGCTTTTGAAGCTCGCCTACGTCGATCTTGCTTTGCATCCTCGGGTGCCCTTTGCCGTCGTCCGGGGCCCGGGGGGGGGGGTGCTATTTATAAGCAAGGGGGTAGCTAGTTGACGGAGCGCCAACCGCCAATCCTTGCACACTGACTGGCCTTGGGGCAGCTGGACCGGCGTCACCTCAGCCACCCATCCTTCCTTTGGTGTGTCCCATCCATTGTCGGTTGCTCCACGTGCATCGTCGTATGCCTGCTCATACGGCATCGCGCGCGCCCGGCTTCTAGCGCATGCATTACAAAGGGAGGGGAAGAATATGACAAGGGAGCTGGGGGGCTGGTCCAGGTTAGGAAGAGATGGGCCTTGAGGGCCCATGCGGAAGGGGAAAATGGGAGTTTGGCACAAAAGGCCCAGCTCGAATGGGCTGCTATTTTTTGTTTTCTTTTTGTTTGTTATTTATTATTATTGTTATTATTATTATTATTATTAACTTATGCAAAAAAGGAAAAAATAAAATAAGGCATAATTAAAAAAGCTAATCAAAATTTAGGCGTCAACAGCTGTCCCTTTTTAAAAGTGAGCTTGCAGAGGTTGCATTCAAAGACAAACTGGTGCCTAAATTTTGTCCATGCATGTGCAACCGATTTTATTTCATTTGGGACCTATTGTCCTATGCAGAAAAATAGCAATATAGTATTATATGTAATAAGAGGAATAAGAAGATACCAGTAGTTACTTATCGAGCACGAGTGAGATAGGGTGCGATTCTCAAGTTTGGCAAGTATCAGGGCATCATCTTGCCTAGTGACGTGAGGAGGTTGCTTCTCCAAGACCCGAACCTTTCTTTGACCGTCTTGATGGGAAATTGCTTTTTCAGGACCCAAACCATTCTTCGATCGCTTGTTAGAGTAATAAGTGGTTTGTCTAGGACCCGAACCTTTCTTTGGTCGCCTTGACAAGAAATTGTTTTTCCAAGACCCGAACCATTTTTCGGTCTTCTGTTAGAACAATAAGTTGTTTACCCAACCTTTCTCGGAGGATGTGCCGACCTTTCTCGAGACATCTATTTGTGGGGTGCTTGATCCTCTGTCAGGAACACTGGTTGGTAACCCGACCTTTCTTTGGGGATGCGTTGACCTTTTTTAAGGCATCTGTTTGTGGGATGCTTGATCCTCTGTCATTGACACCAGTTGGTTACCTGACCGTTCTCGGGGGATGCGCCGACCTTTCTCAGGGCATCTGTTTGTGGGGTGCCCGATCCTCTGTCAAGGACACCGGTTGATTACCTAACCTTTCTTGGGGGACGCGCCGACCTTTCTTAAGGCATCTGTTTGTGGGGTGTTTGATCTTTTGTCAAGGACACTAGTTGGTTACTCGACATTTCTCTAGGAATGCGCCAACCTTTCTCAGGGCATCCATCTATTTGTGGAGTGTTTGATCTTTTGTCAAGGACACTGGTTGATTACCTGGTCTTTCTTGGGGGATGCGCCGACCTTTCTCAAGGCATTTGTTTGTGGGGTATTTGATCCTTTGTCAAGGACACCAGTTGATTACTTGACCTTTCTCGAGGAATGTGTCGACCTTTCTCAGGGCATTTGTTTGTTGGTGCCTGATTTCTATCAAGGACGCCGGTTGGTTACCTGACCTTTCTCCGGGGATGCGCCAATCTTTCACAGGGCATTTGTTTGTTGGTGCATGATCTTCATCAAGGACACCAAATGGTACCCGACCTTTCTCGGGGGATGCGCAGACCTTTCTCAAGGCATCTGTTTGTTGGTGCCTAATCATTGTCAAGGACACCGGTTGGAATTGGACATTTCTTGAGGGATGCACCGACCTTTCTCATAGCATCTGTTTCTTCAAGAGATACCTAAACATTCACAAGCATTGAAAGAGTACTTAGATATTCACAAGTACTAACTTGGAGGATACCTGGTTGTTTGTAGGCATCGAAGAGGTACTTGGATGATCACAAGTACGAACCTAGAGGATACCTATTTGTTTGTGTCACGCCCCAATCCTTGGTCACGTACTCATCCTTCATCTTTGGTTGATTTTAAAATGCGATATCCCAGGACTACGTATCGCTGACCCTTTCATTCTTAATAGCACATGTGAAAGCAGTTATAAATCCCCAGACAATAAAGCAAAGGGATAGAAAAGAATGGCCATAATTTTCATACTAAAATTCACAACCACACTTTTATACAAGCACCTCATAGTATATAATGCAATACTATTCATAGGGGTTTGATCTAACACTTATCCACATATAATTAAGATCTGACAAAACAGGATGGAATCTCAGTCCTCATCCGGGTCGTACTCAGGATCCTCCTCTAGATCATCTTCTTCTTCTAAGTCTTTCTCCTCCTCAGGTTTCACATCAGGGTTCTCCTCCTTAGGTTCCTCCTCCTCCTCCTCAGGCTCCTAATCAGGGTCCTGAAATGGTTATACAATAACCATTGAGACCTCGTCTTTGCGAGTTCTACCCCCTAAGACTCGATTAGTAAACCAATACTCTAACCGGGCTGCCTATACATGCACAGGTCAGAGGACTTACCTTGACCTCAGATTCCACCTACATATTAGCACAGTTCACTAAGCACCCAAGCAATCACATCACAGATTGATATCTCGATCAATCGACCTAGTCGATTTCATGTCAATCGGACCATTCATCGGTCATTTCAATTCAATCAATCAATTCACGACATCATATCAAAGCAATGATCAATCGACCTAGTCAATTACATGTCATCTCGACCCTTTCTTAGTCGCCTCATCTCATTTACTCAAGTTCATTGCTGAATTACGGCTCAGCGAGCACGGCCTACACAGTCATCTCGAATACTCAATCCCAACGCTGAATTACAGCTCAGCGAGCACGGCCTACTAAAACTTTGGCGATAATGCTGAATCACGGCTCAACGGGCACGGCTTACTAATTCTTCAGTGGTTAATGCTGAATTACGGCTCAGCGAGCACAACCGATTCCAAATTCGGTGGAAATGCTGAATTACGGCTCAGTGTGCACAACCTAGATTAGGTGGTAACCTATGATCCAATGGACATAACCGTACTTTGGTGGAGATGCTGAATTACGGCTCAGCGAGCACAACCTTTAATAGGTGGAGAATTACGGCCTCGTAGGCACAAACATACGTCGGTGGTTAATTACAGCCCCAAATAGGCACTACCTTTATTAGGTGGTCAATCTTAATCTGCGTCATAACCTCACTCGATTATTCATCTACGGCCAAAGACATTGTCTTCCACAATCATATTCATCATTTAAGAATTATGTCATGACCCAATACCCTTATGATAAAATACCCAGTACAAACAGCCGTGTGTAGGGACACGGTCGGCCTTAGCCAAAATGCTATAATTTCCCTTCCATAACCCCCACATTTTCTGTAGTCCACTCAAATATTTTTGGCATTATCAACCGATGCCCGGTTATTTTTCAATTAATAACCAATGATTATCCAATTAAAGAATAATTCCCACTTTCATAAATAATTCAATTCAGCATGAAATAAAGCTCAATTAAATAAACGGACTGCGCCACGACAATCAGCATAAAATTCTGGTCGTCGTTATCCCCGCCTAATTTCTAGAAAATAAATAAATAAATAATTAATTTCGAAAATTAATAAATAAATACTAAAAATCCAATTTAGGCCAAGTAATGCCTAATTGGACGCCAGAACGGATCGGGAAAAATCCCGAGATACATTCAATAAATAGAAGTACGTCTCTACTTGCTAATTACACGAACCAAACACCTAACATACATCATTAAGTCACTAATTAAATTACTCTAAACTAATCTAACCACCTAATTGTGTTTAATTAAATGTAATTAACCCTTAAGCATAATTAGCAAACTAAGAAAGCATTAGTGAGAAAAATTCACTTGATTTGCGAAGACCGGATCACTGCGACGACGACGCGACGATGGCCGAAATCTGAATTTTCAGCGGCGTCGGCGGACTTGGATCGGGCCTAGACTTGGCCCAACAAATCTTAGCCAAATTTGAGATTTGTTTTCACTTGGGCTGGATTCAAATGGGCTTGAAACTTGGGCTTCAAATCCAATTGAAGGTGGGCTGGGCTGGAATCACTTGGGCTGCTGGCCTTTGAAATATTCACGGGCTGAAAACAGGCTTTGCTAGGCTCGAACTGCTGCTGGATTTGTGGGCTGCTAAGGGTTTTGTTGGGCCGAAGATCTGAAGATGCTGGGTTGAAGAGTCAATTCTCTGAACTCAACTGGGCTGCTGGTGGGCCGAAGACGCTGGAATCCACGGCTTGCTTCGTGCGATTCACATGGCCAGATGGAGACAGCAAGCTGGGCAAGAGGATCGAAGATGGCAGAAGTAACTGCTAGCGTCCGTTGGTGGGTGTTGCGGTCAAAGATGGGGAGAAGTAGCTGGTTCGTTAACTAGCGTGGGGACAGTGAGAGAGAGAGAGGATCGGTGGGCTTCGGTCGTTGGTGGGCTTGGTCTGGCAATGCAGGCGTGAGGCCCCGTGGAACATGGGCTGAACGTGGCAGAGCTGGGAGAGATGCACGCGGGCAGCAAAGTCTTCGAAGGAGGGAGCTTCGGTTGACTGGATTCGTGGGGCGAAGGAGCAGACGATTGTGGGTTTTGGCCTTCGGTGGGATGAGCTCGAACTTGTTGGACATGTGGCAGCTGAAGAAATCACTGGTGAAGGACGTGCTGATCGTGGCTTGGCAGAGGCAGAAGGGAAAACGTGGCTGCTTTGATGGTTGATTAAGCAAGAGAAGGACACAGAGAAGGGAGCAACAATCTCGGTGGGGCTGCCTTGGTCAATCTTGGTGGAGAGAAATGCTGGTTGTTGATTGGAACATGGCCGCACGGCATGGAAGAGGAGCAGCAACTTCCATTGGAGAGGCTTGCTCGAAGGAGGGATAAAAGGAAAATGAAATGTAAAAGCATGAAAGGGGGAGGTCGGCCAAGAGACATGCTGGAGAAGCCAAATGAGAGGGGGGCCAAGTCAAAATAAAATATCTCATTCATGATTAACAAACCATAAAAGTCTTCAGCCCAACCAATGGAGAATTTGCTCCAATTTCACCAAAATTAAATCATTTTGTTGTAGATAATTATGCCTATTTTTAGCTAACCTTTCCAATGGGTCATCCAAGGGGCCAATTTCTCCACAATTCCACACCAAATGAAGTCAATTTGAGGACCAAACTGCAGTAGTCCATCACCCCTACGAATTTGCACCATCTCCTCACCATTTACTTAAATTTGGTGACCCAAAATTCCTCTAATAATGCCCATCCGAATTTTCATTAATTTTCGCAACGTCCGAAACGATTTTCTACAAAAATCTCGGAATCTCTGAAAAATCTTCTGAGACTGAGTTGACATTCCAAGAATAGATTGTGACATGACAGAACTTTCAATTTCTGAAATCGGACTTAAATTCACGGTTAATTTCCACTCGACGCGTTTTTAGCGTGACCCTAAGCTACCGGGTAGTTTTTAGAGATTTTTAGTGTAAATGACCCGTGGTCGATTTTCTTCGAGCTACAATGAACCAACTTGACTCATTGGCGACTCTCGGTTGTCGTGGAGATCTCGAGGATTCAAATACGAACATAGGGCACCAAAACAATAAGAAAATTAGTCTAGTGCTGGTTGACGAGAATTTTCCTATTTAGTGGTGTCACCCACGATTAACCATACATCTCAGTCGAACCAACCTATCTCTAATTTCAAATCGATTTTATATTATGCTGTAATGGTCTCTAAAGATGGACACGGTCGAGAAGTCGATTCCTGGTTGAATTCTCAAGTCTATTTGTCTTAAAATACTTAATGATTTTCCCAGATAGTCTAGTTATCTTGAGAGTGACCGGCTCTGAGAATAGCCCTATAGATGCGTCAATGAAATGCCCGATTAATTCAGTAGAAAACAAGGTCGAAAATCTGGGATGTCACAGTTTGCAGGCATCAAAGGGGTACTTGGATGATCACAAGTACGAATTTTGGAGGGTGCCTGGACATTCGCAGGCGTTGAAGGAGTAATGATCACAAGCACTAGATGCTGGAGAATACCTAGTTGCTTGCAAGTATCTAAAGAGTACTTGGACGATCACAAGTACAAACTCTCAAGGGTGCTTGGATGTTTGTAGGCATCAAAAGGGGTACTTGGATAATCATAAGTACGAACTTCTTGAAGATACTTGGACGTTCGCAGGCATCGAAGGGGCACCTGAGATATTCGTGAAAGTCTCTCACCTCTGGTAATTGGGAATATCGAGGACGTACCTAGGATATTTGTGAAGGTCTCCCACCTCCTGGTAAAAAGAATATCGAGGACGCGCCTAGCATATTCGTGAATGTCTCCCATCTCCTGGTAGTTGGAATATCGAGGACGCGCCTCGCTTATTCGTGAAGGTCTCCCACCTCTTGGCAATTGGGAATATCAAGGATGTACCTGGGATATTCGTGAAGGTCTCTTACCTCCTGGTAATATTAAATATCGAAGATGCGCCTCATATATTCGTGAAGGTATCTCACCTCCTGGTATGTGGAATATTGAGAATGCACCTCGCATATTCATGAAAGTCTCCTACCTTCTAGTAAATGGAATATCGAGGACGTGCCTCGCATATTCATGAAGGTCTCTCCTTTCCTAAAAATTGGGAATATCGAGGACATACCTGAGATATTTGTGAATGTCTCTCACCTCCTGGTATGTGGAATATCGAGGATGCGCCTTGCATATTCGTGAAGGTCTCCCACCTTCTGGTAAATGGAATATCGAGGACACGCCTTGCATATTCGTGAAGGTCTCTCACCTTTTGGTAAAATGAATTTGAATGTAGCATGAGGCTTACTTGGATGGCCACAAGCACTTAAAAGGGCTGGAACACCTAGGTAGCAGCACGTATACAAAGTAGTGGGTTACTTGGATGAACACAAGTATTTAATGTTTTTAATGATATAATATGGGACCACTTAGGCAGGTGCAAGTGTCATGATGATAAGAAACATACATAGGTAATCGCAGGCACACTAAGCAGCGGAATACTTGAACGGCTACTAGTATTCAATGACACAATTGAGGAAAACTCGGACAGGTTAAGTGTCACGGAAGGGAGTACCTAGACAATATTGGGTACTTGAGGACATTGGGATGCTTGATCAGTCGCTAGCATCCATACTATGGGGACAACTCGAACAGGTCGAGTGTCGATGAGAGGGAGTACTCGGACAGTGATGGTACTTAAAGTCAAAGAAATACTTGGACGACAACGAGCTTCCAAACTCAAAAGACAACTCAAGCAAGTCGAGTGTCAATGAGAGAGTACCTAAACAGTGATAGGTACTTGAGGACAAAGGGATACTTGGACCATCGGAAGTATTAATACTCTGAGGACAACTCGAACCGGTCAAGTGTCAATAAGGGGGAGTACTCGGACAATGTTGGGTACTCAAAGACAAAGGGATACTTGGATAATTGCAAGCTCCTATACTCAAGAGATGACTCGAATGGGTCGAGCGTCGATAAGAGAGTACCTAGATAGTTATAGGTACCTAATAATGGGATACTTGGTTAGTCGCAGGCTTTATTACTATGAAGACAACTCGAACAGGTCGAGTGTTAGGAAAATGGAGTATTTGAACGATAGCTGGTACTCAAAGACAAAGGGGATACCTGGATAGTCGCAAGTATCAAAACTTTAGAGACAACTTGAACAGGTCAAGTGTCAAGGAGACAAAGTATTCGAGCGATGGCCGATACTCAAAGACAAAATTTTGGAAATAAAGGTGGAGATAAGCTTACCTAATGATATCTCTAATCTTTGGAAGTGTGTCTGCTATTGAGTAACTTGCAATATGCACACAATGATTGTACGTGCTGTAAATTCGTGAATTTAAATGTGATTCATGCATGACAATTTCATTAGTTTCGCATAATCTGAGTTCCATTAGGGAAAAATTTTGTAAGACACCCTTCATTCAGAATGTAGATGTTTTGAAAACGCCAGATGAGGGACTTTCAGTCTAAAAGGACTTTTCACTCACTCTCATGGAAAAGGCTATCTTGACCATTGATGCAGGATTTATGAGGACCACACTATCTCACTGTCATTATATCAGCAGGGGTCCGAGTATTCTCGCAAGCGGTACAACTTTACTAGTGTGAGAAGTCTTTGTTAGGGTTGTAACATGGGCCTGGTCAACGGCTCATCAAAGGGGACCGTGAAGGTGAAGGCTTATGAACGAAGTGCTGCATGATCATCTCCGGGTTTGCAAGTCAAGAATCCTGCGAAAAGAGATAAAATAATCTTGCTTGTACTTCTTCGAGCGATACTTTATGAAATCCTACGTTAATAGAAGTGCCATAGTTTGAAGAGACTTTTACGAGAGGGATGCAACGCGGACTTGGCTCATGTGTAAAAGGGTGAGAGTCGGTAATTGCCTTGGCATTGTCACCAATCTTTTCTCCCACTATCAAATGGAGGCTCTATTAATTGAACCACAACAACAATTTTTCTTGGCTATATCTTTTTGTTTGGGGGACATCGGCCTTACTTTTACCAAGCACATTACTTTTTTTCATGCCTCTAGTTTTTATTCCAATTTTTCACTTATGGGCATTGACCTTGCTTTTACTAGGTACACTACTTTGTATGTCCCTGCTTTTTCTTGTCGTTAGAGGGACTGGCCTAGGCAAGTTCAAAGGAAGCATTGCTATTAGACTCTTGAGTCTTCATCTTCAGCCGGTGCTCTAGGCTATACTGCTTGAATGGTAGTAACTTCTGTTTTACCTCCATGTGAGGGTGAAACTACAGACTCAATTGGGTTGTACAATGAATACAAGTGCATAGAGAAAGAATTTTTTTTCGTCATTCTAGGGCACTTAAATTAACGCGAGTGTTCATATGCAATAAGACACCCGAAGATTGATGCAAGTGCGAGTAAGAAAATTTCTATCCCTCTTCTTACCTTGTGATGCTACTTCGCCTCCGATTTGCCCTAGTGTGGGGTGGTTCTTTGACAGGGGTAGGACAAAAATTTCACCAATGTATGGGGCTCAAAAAGGGAGGTAAGCAAAGAAATGTCTTTCACTATTTTGATTATCGTACCATTCGCGAGAGAACTCTTTACCCTGCAGTCATGGAATTTTTTGTACTCATCTTGCAAGTGTATAGATGGGGGATTGTGTGTAGGATATGGCTTGCCTTTCATCATCCTGACGCACCTCATCCAGCATGCTCAATCAATCTTGTATTCTTCATTTAATTGTCTATTCTAATAATTCTCAGTGGAATCAATGATTTAAATTGATAAAATCATTGTGCAAAAATCCATTTTGAAAGGGCATGCATCATTTCAAATATGATGGAGTTCGTATTTTCAAAACAAATGAATGGTTTTCACTCAAAAAAACTTTATAAACAGCTTTAGGGATGTTTATTTAACAGAATTGTATTTACAAATGTGTTAAATTTTGAACATCAAAAGAGTTATTCACAAATGGGTGTCGATGAACTGTCCCTATTCAATAGGGAGATAACAGAAGAATGATCAACCAGGGTTGGAAATCCGATCATTAATTTGACAGGCACTTCTACTTTTGCCCCCGCATGAGAGAAGACGAAAATGGATCAATCAACAGGGCTAAAATTAAAGGTGAATTGAGGCCTGAAGGATTTTTGTCATTTGCTTTAGGGATACTTGAGACACCATTTTGCTTAGGAGAGCTCATCAGAGTCTGACATGCATCGCATTGATTTGTTTTCCGCATGTTTGATGGTCAAGTGATCCTACAACATACAAGAGGGAATGTGTTAGTTACGAACTCTTTCGGGAGTCGAATGACTGGAATCAATACAACATACCCTTCACTGGTTTGTAGATGATTGAGTGAACCTGAAGTACGAGAAGGACACGAAGTCCTACGTTTCTCATTTCGTCAGGTCAATTATTCTCCTGTTTTTGCAGTTGCAAGAGAAGCAATAAATTTTATTAGTATTTACACATGGCAATTAGTTGCTGTTTGAACTCTGAACGCCTCTGGATCATTTCATTCCTGATACTACTAGGCCGTGGCACTGGTAGCGTTCATGAAGCGTTTATTTTTCCATTTGACTGAACTGGCTTCTAGATGACACTTCCTTTTACACCAAGTTAGGTGAATTCAATACGAGTCATTTCCATGTACTAGCTTGGCTAATATTGATTTGCCAAACCTAACCATCAAGTTTGGCTCTTGAATCCCGATGCTTCCTGTCGATAAGGAAAATATGTCAAAAACGAGTTCAGAGAGAGAGTATTAGAAACGATACCAAATTACCCTTCCCCAGAGTTTGTATTTGCTGTCCCCTAGGGATATTTGAATGTCGATGACAGTCTTGTCTTGACACAGTTCAACATCTCCTTTGATTGGCCCTTGTTGTTTGTGGCCATGTGTGCACAATTGATGGTTGTTGATTCATCTTCAATGCTCTCCTTCTGTGGAATTTTTTTATGTCTGTCTTAATTATCTAATCATTAGCGGCATTAGGCAAGGTCATGTACCTCAAGCTTCCATGGAATTTGAGATGGATAATCAAAACCTCGAATTCTTCGATGGCAGTCACTTCTTGGGAGAGCATGCGTCTGGAGAAAGAAGTGAGGTTTCTAGGCTCTAATGTCATCATCTGAAATAGGGGGCTAGAGACCGCTTCGAGTGTCTGGATTTTCTCCCTATTAACAATAACCCATTTAAGAGAAGAAATTCCTTCTCTATGCTTCTTGGCTTGTTGAAGCTGGAAATCCTATTAATGAAACCGTAGCATCTAGTTGCTCGGGGACGTTGTGGAGAGACGATATTGCTCCGATTTACGATAGAGTTGTGCAGGAGTGGGGTGGAGTGCATAGAGCTCCTAGGGACGGCTTGCAAAATGGGAAGACCAAGAGTAGCATGGGGGAGGTTATCTTGCCTCAAGCTACCATGGTGTGCATGCTTCGAGTTTAATCGTATGCCTATGCTTATTACATTCGATCTTTCATTTCCTATAAATAGAAGAGAGATGATATCATTCCTAACATTACGTTCTGGGAATAAGACTTACCCTTTTTGAAATGGGATGATTTTTGTTGTTTGCCCCTGTTATCTTGGAAGGGTGTCTTCGAATTTGTCAAGTTCATATGATGTGTTGGCTTCGAATGGGGGTCAAAGGGAATGATGTTTCTAAGACACAAAGTGAATAAGAAAAATAAACAGAATAAAATTTAACATCTTGTTTTGACAAAAGTTTTTGGTAATGAGATGTTTTTTTTTTCTTTCAAAAGTAATCTTTGGGGGAGAAAGCATGAGGAAGCCCAGCCCTCAGTATTCTCCTTGGATGATATTTTCTTTTCATGGTTGGATAACATCATCGGGCTAGTTTGGTATGTCTCCTCATGCCCCCAAAATGTTTTCAACTTTATTTAGTAATAGGTGGGTTTACATTTTGGAAGAGTGATTTCAAAAGTTAGTTCCTCAAGCGGAACTGATGTTGAAAACAAAACAAGTCAGACTTAAGAAAGATGTATAGGTTCCCATGTAGGGAAATATGCAAGGAAATTAAAAAGGGTTCTACTTAAGTGGGCCTGCACCTATTTCCCCTGACGGTCCTTCATCGATGGTGCTCGAGAAGAAATCTCATACTAATCACCAGTCGCGCCTCCTTGTGCTCCTAGCTTTGTGAATTTTAGATCATCCATGCCTCCCCATCCATTAGAGACGATGCTCTGATGATGGTCATAGAAAACTTAAGGGATTGAATAGTTGACATAGTAGTAGAATTTATCACTTGGTTGGCCCAAAGTGTCCATTATTGCCTTTCCTCTCCGCGTCTCATTAGCATGTTCAAGGAACATGGTACGGGTGCTAGGTACCACGAGGAGGTCATCTTTGCCATAACATAGCCCTGGAGAGCAGAACGTGAATACCCCAACATCCAAAAGATCTTGAACCTTGTTTTTCATAAAAGTATAGTCATTTAATGAGTGCCCTAACTCCCTCGAATGGTAGTCATAATACTTGGATGGATCATAATTAGGGAAGTACTCGGGGGTAGGGTGTCTCAGTTCCTTAGAGATCATTCCTTACTCTAAGAGTATGGGGAAAATAGTGGCCATCAATTTAGGAAGAGACAAATATGGCCACATGTTGCTTGAGGACTGGGGTAGCCGTTCCTCTTGCTAGATTGTGTCGATAGGGTCTTCTTCATTTATTTCAGCTGCCAACTCTTCATTGTTATAAAAGTGGAATGCATGAGTAGCTTGAGCGGAATTTTCCGTCAAGTGGTATACTATCTCGTGTAGTTCATTAACTTGACATTGAAGCTAGGTAAACGAGAAGTTATTGCCTGTTTCTTCTAGTTGTTCCTCCTCGATGGCACCTATGAAAAGGTCCCCAAACATGGTGGTCATGTTATCTAGCGCTTTTTTCTTTGTTGCTAAAGGTGGTACTTCATTACCTGAACAATACCTGGCCTCTACCAGCCCTTGATAAATGTTAGTGGTATGTGCTTTGACGTTTCTTATCTGACTGACTTCATAATTGAATACCGCGTTTACTTTGTCGGTGTGGTCAGGGAACGGATTGCTCTGGACATTTGGTTTGGTGCTTTGGAACGAGAAAGCTTTAGTGTCCAACAGGTTTTGGATTTGATTCTTAAGGGAAGCACTCATCAATCGAGTGCCCCACTTCTCCCATGTGATAGTTGCATTTTTTGGGCGAGTCATAGTTGGAAAAGCTTTTGGCATTGGGTTGTTTTGGCTCAATCGAAAGGAGGTTTTTCTTCCAGAGAATTGCTAGCACCTAGGATGGAGATCCAAGAAGCGGAGTAAATTGCCTCCTATTGTTGTAATGTTGGGACAGCTGACGGCTGGTGGTCTGTCGCTGTCCCGTGCTTATTTGAATGGTCAAGAGATGACTGGTGTTTGTGGTGTCGGTCACATTGACATCCACCAGGGGTTCTTTCTTCATATCGAGTCTCTTGCTCGAGGGTACAGGTTAAGTGAACCAACCATCTCTCAACCCTATCTTGAATTGTTGCCCTATAGGAATGAGTTGATTAAATGATTGGGCAATCGTAGTTACCATTCGATTGCGGTACTCGTTGGGGAGGGTTTTGATAAACATCTTTCTCAGCTCGAAATTGGTTGGTTCAAGACTGATTTAGGCGGTCAGATTCCTCCATCTAATTGCATATTCTTTGAACGATTCGTGTTTTTTTCTTTTTGGTACGCTCAAGATCCTCACGAGAAGGGGTAATGTCCATTATGAACTTGTACTGCTTGAGGAATGCCTCACTCACTTCACTCCATGTTTCGAGGAGGTTCATGTTCTTCGTGATGTACCACCTCCGAGCAGAGCCTACTAGACTTGATTGGAACAACTGGATTATTAATGGTGCATTATTAACATATTTGGTCATCGAACTAAGTACATTTGCAAATGAGCCCTCGGGCAAGTCGTGCCATCGTACTTCTTAAACTCAGAAATTTTGAATTTTTTCGACATTTTGACTTTGGAATAAATGGAGATGTCCGTCAAAGTTGGATCTTAGAGGCCTTGCAGTTGTTTCAGCCACTCCTTAAGTTTTTCGAGGCATTTGTCATGCTTAGTTTTAGAGAAACTGTTTGGCTTAGCTTTCTCAATCGTAGTTTGGTGCAGACCATCCTAAAATTTGAGCATGATATCGTCGGTATCTTTGTCTTGATCACCTCTGGTTGATGATTGTGGTAACAATACCTTGACTGAGGCTAGGGCGGGAGTAAGTTTGCCTTGGATGGAGTCTATTTGCTTTGAGAGTTGTTGAAGCACATTGAAGACTTGCTTTATTTCGCTTTCCATGACCACAACACAGCTTGGTACATCATCTTCGGACATTCTTGCTCTTGCTTTTGAACGAGTCTAGATCAGCGAATGTTGACGTTCCATGATTACTTGGGCATAAATAAGGAGATCAGTCCATGATGACAACCTAATCCTATCCTTTTGTTTATTTATGAAAAGTTTGTACATGTAGAGGATTTCCTAAGTATGGATTGGAAAAAGGTATGTGACATGTTAGCATGGACTAAAAGGATATTCAATTTGAAAGGCAAAGAAAGCATGAATTGTAACAAATTTTGAAAAAGACTTCTATTCCTTTTGAAGCAAACGAAAATTCTTGCCAAAAGGGACTTTGTAAAAATAAAAGCACCAACTGAAAGTAATTTCCTTTGCAATTTTTTTTTTAAAAAGAACTTTATGACAATTACTTCCAGATTTAAATGACCGTGGTATTAAACCCTAGACTAATCATGGACTGCTCAATATATAGAGAAAGATAAGTAAATTGCAAAGTGCACAGATAAAAACTTACTTCATGGGAGAAAATTGGTGATAATTACACAGACATGCGTATAATATGTATGGCTCGATTTCTAACTAAGAAGACTTGTTGAAATTAAAAGAGTGTCTACCTATCGCGGTCTCGTGCTGGCATCCTACCCTTTTAACCTCGGCTAAAGAAATTCAGGGAAAAGAAAGGCAACATCTACATCGCAGTCTCGTGTTCAAGACCGTATCTTTCTTAACACCATCCTAAATATCCTATGGCGGCTTAGGTCCGGTGGCCAAGTTGTGTGTGCCGCGTGTAGTGCTTAAGCATTTAAAGCATGTATAGCAATTTATGATCAAAAAGCATTTTATTTCCACGAAATTAAAATAGACCTTTAAGCTATTGACCTGCATAAAAAGAAAAAATCCATGTTAGTAAAGTATATAAACAAGATAAGATAGCCTAAGTCTTCAAAAATGTCCCCAGCAGAGTCGCCAAGCTGTCGCGACCTCTTTTTTCAGCGCTCGATCAGGGACAAGCGCCTGCGGAGGCTAATGGTTCAGTTAAGTCTATTAGGCTTAGCCCGGGCTCTCCCAAGCCCACCAATTCACGACTTAATGATTTGATATTTAATTTATAAGTTAATTTTAAAAGGAGTTGCCACTAATTGATTTGGGATGGGTCGGCTAGAAACCCAAGCGAAATATTGGGAGGAATATTCGCTCTTGCGCAACCAGAGAAACTAGGTTTGGGGACTTGATTACACTAGTTAATCATTTAATGCCCTTCCGAAACCTAATGTTGTTTAAACCCTAAGGCTTTTTGGATTTTTGAGGGATTTTCCATCCATTTGGGGAGGAAAAACATTTTTTTTTGGTCTTTTTCTCATTTTTTGAACATAAAAAGCATTTTTTTTTATTGGCCGGACATCTTCAACCGATTAGGTCAGTCTTGCATGCGACTCAAGCCTATTGGGCTAGCATTTTCATTTTGCCTATATCTGTGGTAGATTCCTCGTTGGTTGGTGGTGCTTCCTCTATCGAGCTGTGGTTGGCTTTAGCGTCGCCTATCCCCGTTTGGATGCGAGATGGATTTGTGTTGTTCTTGGATTGTTATGGTTTTCCTAAGCGGTTCTTTAGTTTAGGTGGTTGAATGGCTACTCTTCGGATACTCGAACCTGCAATTGCTTGCTTGGTGGATGCGGCTCACCTTGGTGGGATAAGTACACTATCAGTGCCAAAACTTGTGTACGGTGCTCACTTTGGTGCCAAAAGTTTCTGTAGGATCACTTAAGTGTCAAATCGGAGGAAAAACGATCACTTTGGTGCCACCGGCGAAAGATTCCGACCAAAATGATTACATGACTTTTTAAAAATAAAATAAAAAAATCGATAGGGCCTTTAAACGATGTCGTTTTCGGTCCTCCTTAAGAAAACGACGTCGTTTTGCCGTCCTACATGGATGGCTTCACGGAAACAACGTCGTTTAGCTCACATGGGGATTGAAATTAGGGTTTCCGCCGCTTGGCCACCGTCGTTCGCCTGCCGTCGCTCGGCTAGTTGCTCGACCAGGTGAGCGAGGAGAGACTGAGATTGTTGCTTGAGCAATAAGTGGCAGGAAAAATCGAAGGCGAGGGCAGAGGAGGAGGAGGAAGAAGATGGGTCGAAGGTGCCGCTAGTGTGCTGCTGATGCTGGTGTCGTTGCTGGTGCACTGCCGGTGTTGCTGCTGGTGCCGTGCTGGTGCCGTTGCTGGTGTGGGTCTTCGAGGAAGAAGAAGACGAAGACAAGCCTTCCCTCTCTCTCAATTTGGGGATTAGGGTTTCTAAGTTGGGGGAAAGATGCCAAACGGCGTCGTTTTGGTATTTGGATGCTGACTCAACTCTCCGACGAGCCACGTCGGCTTCAAAAATTAATAAAAAAAGGCCACGTCAAATTTCCGGCCAATTTCATCGGCGTTGGCACTAAAATGATCGTTTTTCAAAATTTTTGGCACTTAAGTGATCCGACGGAAACTTTTGGCACCAAAGTGAGTGCCGTACACAACTTTTGGCACTGATAGTGTACTTATCCCCACCTTGGTGGCTCCTCTCTTTTGGCGGCTAGCTGGTTGATGATCTAGTGCTGGAGGATGCGGTCTTCCTGCGGATGCTTACTCTTGCGTCTCGTTCGGCCTTGTTGCTGCTTTAGTTGACATTTGTTTGTTGGTTCTGTTGCCTGCTGTTTTGGCTGTTCTGTTTTCTGTGGTTTTGCCACTTTGTTTGCAATTTCTTTGTTTTTTCTTCTACTCCCTTCCACTCCTTATGACTTGTTGTCGTTTTGAGTGTAAGTTGGCGCCAAACCTTCTTGTAAGATATTTGAACAATTTGTGAAACTTCTCACCCATTACAGATTGGTAATTTAGGTTTCTCACTTTATTTTAGCTAAATTATTTTTGAATTTTACTTTGATAAAGGTCTCCAGGTGATTGTCATGTGGTTTATTATCTTCTACCATTCAGCTTTTAATAACCGAAAAAAGAAATGTCACACTGGTGTTTAAATTGAGAATGCAATTATGCGTGACTTGCACATGAATGTTGCTGTATTTAAATGGGACATCAAAGAAATACCATCTCTGTTCTATCCCAACAATACGGTATCGGGAGTCTTAGTCTTTAAATTTAATGATAAATGCGAGAATAATTTTAAATTTATCACAAAAGTAAAATTGAATTATAAATCATCAAAAAATGCAATAAAGTCAAATGAAATTATTTGCCTCATTCCTTTCATTGAATACATCTTATGTTGTGTGTGTATTTCTCGGATGAATTTATGCTATGTTTTAGAGAAGGGTGATGAAAATATGGAAAAAAATGCATTGAATTATATTTTCTCTCTTTCATAAAGAATTTAATTTAATTTCTTCATATTCTATCCAAACTTTTAATCCCTCATTTCTTTTTACTTTCTCAAATATAGCCAATACATGAACTGAATGCTATATTTTGGTCCTAAAAATTTTTGTTTGGTCTTGTGATTTATCTCAAAACAAGTTTATCTGAAAAATTATCTTACAAAATGGTATCGGAACTCATTTTAAAGTTTGAACTTACATGAAATGTAAACCCTACCTCACAAAATTAATTGCGTTATTTGATTTGAGCGATTTCTTTTCTAATGTTGCTTGGTCGAACAATTCTTTTGTAAAGTTTAATATCGTGTGCACGGAACCTTATCTATGAATTTGACCTTAACTCAGCCGTCTTATTGAATGATCCCAATGCACACAAATTTAATGCACATGCAATGTTGAATTATCTCATCTTATTCAATAATTCATGTGAACCAGACTTAGACACATCGATGATGTGCCCTAACTTTCGAGCCTTTAAACTAGATTATTGAATACGCCCCAGTGGCCACCTTTCCAACTTGGAAGGGGGAGGTGAGGGGTTCAAATCCCCACATTCTTAGGAGGATTAGGGTGGGGACGATTTCATTTCAGAAGTGGGTTTCGACTCCCACGCCCTGCAAGGATGCAGGGCAAAAGTCTAAGAGTGAGTGTTAGAGTAGGATTAGCCAAAAAAAAAACTAGATTATTGATTGTCGTCATCTTCGTCATCTCTATTCACAACAATTCTTTCACATCAATGAAAACAAAATCTCCGATCATCTTTTATTCCTTCATTTGCGGTTCATAACAACAACCGTTACATTCTCCTGCTCGCACTCAAATCTTAGAAATCAAATTCGCTCTGTCTTTCTCCATTGCAAAGTACGCCTTCAATGGCATTTCCGGCGATAGCCGCTCTCTAAGCCCATCCATCGTCTCCATGGCCGTTACGAACAGCCCGTCCACCGCCTTTGTCAGACGGTCCACCCCCTCCAGTAACACCTCGTTTGCCTTCTCCAACGCGGCCGCTATCTCCCTTATCCTCCTAGTGATCTCTCCGCTGCTTCCTGATGCTGCAACCTCATCTATCGCCTTGATCAGGTGACTAAGGCGCGCCTCCACATCCTCAAACTCCTTCAACATGGACGTCTTCCTTTCCTTTTCCTGGTTGCGCCCCAAGCCCGCGGTAATTGCCCTCTGGATCATGCGAAAAGAGTCTCCCCAAGGGAACTCCTCCGGGACACAGATACTGGCAACATTCACCGGGGAAGGATAAAAGGCTACATCCAGGACTCCAGCAACGAAATTCATCATGAAGACGGCAGCATGGAACATGTGGCGGATGGGTCTCTCCACCGGCGAGACCTTTCTCTGTAGACCCGATGTCCTAATGGTATGAGTCAGGTCTCTGATCAGCTCGTCAATGTCGCCGGAGGACTTCACAACCCCATCGCTGTCTTCTTCCTCCGAACCTACGAGCAAATCTCTCACTCGACGAATGTCCTCCACCAACGGGTTGGGATTTGAGTGGAGGGGCTCAATCACGATCCTCAGCTTCACATGGTGGTCACCCAGTTGAGCGATCTCGGAGCGGATGCCCAGGACCTTCCTGCTATAGTCGGAATACCACGACGAGAGGCCATCAGGTTTGTCCAATTCGAGGTTGGGGAGCAAGGCCTTCACTGCAGAATGAGAGAAGTTGAGCGCGTCAACGGCAGAGGAGAGCCAGGCAAGGCTGACAGAAGCGGGGCTCAGGCCCTGGAGGCAAGCGAGGAGGGACTCATCGAAGGAGCTGGTGATAGATTCCAGCTCCTCGGGGGTGAGCTTCTCTTCCTTCTTGTCACCGGAACGGGGAGAGAAAAGGCGCGACGAGTTACTCAGGTCGATATGCATTTTCTCAAATATGAAGAAGGAAGGAACTTGCTTTCTTCTTTCCTGGAAAACTGAGACGAGAAAGCGGTTGGAAAGTTTTGATGCTTGCAGGCAGTGAGCACGGGCTGCATTTATACGGAGGAGGGTATTCTCTCCTAGGAATGCAAGAGAAATGTGACTATGGAAATAAATCCCAAACCATTAATCAAGAAGAGATTTCTTGGAAGGTAATCAAAAAGATAAGGCCAAATGAAGCATCTCTCTTCATGCTTTTCTGGCCTCCTCATATGGTAAGGACGCGGCTCAATACACATCTAGACATTTTTATTTCCTAACCGTACTTACCTTTTTATTTGGCCGGCAGTACTAAAAAAAGGACCTGACTAGCATAACAACACCGTCACGGGAAATTGTAACGATCCAAAAAGGACCATGCATCCGGAGCGCACGCATAAAATCTGTCAGTGAGGACCCACATCCTTGCGAAGATATGAGGTGGAGAATGCACCGTCGCTCTTTCTAGAGTAGCGGCATAGTCGGCTTATCAATTCCCTGTTAACAATAGTGGCAGTAAGCCACCATAGATAATGAAAATATTGATAACTTAAATGTCCCGATTAAGGAACATATTGGCCGTTTCCCGTGTATAAACTATTTATTTGATGATTGAAACATTCGAAATAAATGAGTAATAGACCGTGACGTCTGTAGTATCACAATGGTCACGTGTATTTCATCGGCCCTAGATACACTTTCCTTATATTTTTTAAGCAATATCTCCTTTTGCTTTGCGTGGTAGAGCGGTGACCTAAACAAGAGAAAATTAGGTGTCAATTTGTCCCTAGATAAACTTTGCTTATATTTCTCGAATAATTATTTTCGTTCGCTTTGCGCAGTGGCGAAGTGGTGCAAACAAGAGAAGATTTGTCAATGACTGAATTAGGGAAGTAGATAATAGCAACGAATTTAAAGGAGCGAGAGTGAAGAAGAATTCATGTCGCCTTCCTACCTCAGTAGACAGATAGTGCATTGAGGGAAAGGGGATGAACCTGGTTGGTATCTCATCTAGCTTTGATCGAATCAAACAATAAAGATTTTGCTAATATAATAGTCTTTAGGATATTGTGAGAATAATAGTTTATTGTGAGACACAAATTTTTGAAGAAATGAGTTCCACAACAATTTATAATTATTTGTGATTTGATTTTTTGTGATCTAAAATTGACTATTATTATCACAATACATTGTTGACACTTAAAATTTAACCTTTTATTAAGGGCTTTATCATATAGAAAATTAGGGATCAATTTTTAACCTTTAAATAAAAATTAATTTTCATTAAATTGCATAACATGTAGACAGTAGGAGCATTAGCATCAGTAGTATTAATTAAAAAAGAAAATCTGAATTTTCTAAAATTAGGTTAAAAAAAGTTCTTATTGAAAAAAAATTAATTAATTAAAAGAAAAGTAAAATAAATAATTTTCATCGTGTGTGTTTTCATTAAGATGCATTGCACGTAGACATTAAGAGCATTTTCATTACTATCGCCAATTATTAAAATTTTAAGAAAAATTTAAAAAATAATTAAAAAAAAAAAGGTGAGATCGGGCCGGGGTAGGCCTGCCTAACTTCTTTCTTTTTCCTTCTTCCTCTTCTCCATTTAGACCCAGCCCACTTTCCCTCCTTGTCCATGGCCCAGCCTGCGGACCTCTTGTCTCCTCCTTCTCCCTCACGCATCGCATGCGGTTTGCATAAAAAAGAGAGAGGAGGTACAGAGGCAGAGGGGGAGCGACAACCAAGGTTGGCAGTGGGGGCCTAGGCCGGCAAGATAGTTGTCAGTGGCAGGGGCCATGCGCGCTTGTCGGCCAGGCTTGAGAGAGAAAAGAGAGAGAGAGAGAGAGAGAGAGAGAGCTAGCTGGAGAAAGCAAACCAGAGAGAGGAGGTTCCAGAGGAAGTGAACAAGCTTGAGGGCGAGGGTGAGCTCGGAAAAAGGGACTGGTCTTCTTCTTCCTTGGAGGAACAAAGCGGAGGGACGGCAAACGGAGAGTGGGAGGTCCGAGCGACTAAGAAGACCAAGAGAGGGCATCTCAGTCGCGTGCGGACCCATCCAACGACCTTCCCAACGCAAGTGGAACAGGTAAGCTCGGGTCCCCTTGCGTTTTGCTTTGCACGTGCTGGGTCAGAGCTGGTGGCCAAGCAGGCCTCGCTTGATCGGGTGAGGCTCGGCTGAGCTCGCGACCTCGCGGTAGAATAAAAACTTTGCTGTCATTTGACTTGCAGCAGTAAAAACAAAACAGCCTGGGTCGCTGCGGCCAAATAAGTTACATATTGATGAATGCTGTTGTCTAATGCGGCACTAAAAACATTTTTTTATTTTTTTAAACAATTATTTCATTTCTGTTTGCATGGTGGCGCAAATGAGCGAGAAATTGCCAACGACCGAATTAGGAATATAAACGCAAGTGACATGTTTAAAGATTAATATATCAACGTATTCAGTGTCTACATTGAAGTGCGTAGTAAGCTTAGACAACGAAAATAACGGCTGATTATTGTTTTTATTGTTACGTTCTAAAAATCATCAATTAATAAGAGATTTCAAGTATGAAAAGAAACCCAGATAATCATTAATTAATAAGAGAGTCGTGTCAAGAACAAAGACCACCATCATTTTTCTGAACGAGGAGTAATGACATTGAAAGGGAGATGAACGAAGTGTTAAGGAAGGTTCTCGACGGGGAGGGTAAGTGCCAGGAATGTGCTCGAGGCGATTGACGAGGTTGGGGCATCGGGAGTCGGCAGAGAGAGGTGGTAGGGAGGCTTAGGAAGGCAGCGATTGGACTGGAGAAGGCGGCTGAGGCAATGTCGAGGGAAGACGATCGGCTGAAGGAGGGGATGACCGTAGGGAGTAGAAAGTGCTCCATGAGCAGAGGTTGAGTTTCATTCAAGAAACAATCGTAGGCAATAGAGATGATGGCGATGATGACGATGATGAACTCATATGCATATGAATTAAGTTCACAAGAATTATTAGATAAGATGAGATTTGTTAGGCTTAGGCATTTAAGCAAAACGAAATATAGAGTAAAAGTGAGAAAGGGAAATTTACACATGATGTTTATCCTAATTTACCCTTAAACTAGAGCTATATCCAATAAAAATTCCACTATTATTAGTGCCTCTCACATTTATGTTTCAACCCTCAATTACAAAAGAAATAGAATATATACACTTAGTGCCTATTCATAACCAAAGTCTGAATTGCCGATAAAATATGGATTCAAACGGCAGAAGTACACTCAAAGTGCCAAAACTTTGAAAAATGTACACTTAAGTGTTAAAATCGGAGTAAAATGGATCACTTAAGTGTCACTCCAGTCAAAATCCGGTCAAATTGCTGACGTGGCAATTTTCCGGGGAGTTGAGTGTAGAACGACATTATGTTACACGTTGATGTGGCGAGAAAATGTAAAAACGACGCTGTTTTTGTCTTTGATGTGTAAATAATTAATATAAAAATTAATTAAATTAAATTTAAAACTAAATTTATTTAAAATATTCTAAAAAATAAAAAACTTAAAATTTAAATACTTAAAATTAAAAAAGGGGGGGGGTGCCGAAGGGAGGCGGCCGAGGGCCGAGCCCTCGCCACCGCGGCCTCCCCGCCACCGCCAAGAAGGGTCGGCGACGAAGGGGGGAGGGTCGACCGGGATCGCCGGCCCCTAGCCAACTAGCGGTAAGGGCCGCGAGCCCTCGCCGGACCTAGGCGAGGGTCGCGACCCTTGCCCCAGATTTGGGCGAGGGCTCACGGGCCCTTGCCGCCTCCCCGCCATCGCCGGGAAGGGCCGGCAACGGCGGGGAGGCAGCGGTGGCGAAGGCTCAACCCTTAGCCGCCTCCCTTCGCCCCCCCCTTTAATTAAGTTTTTAAATTTTAAGTTTTTTATTTTGTAGAATATTTTAAATAAATTTAGTTTTAAATTAAATTTTATATTAATTATTTACACATCAAAGACAAAACGACGTCGTTTTTGCATTTTCTAGCCACGTCAGCGTGCAAAACGACGCTGTTTTGCACTCAACTCGCTGGAAAATTGTCACGTCAACAATTTGGTTGGAGTGACACTTAAGTGATCTATTTTATTTCGATTTTGACACTTAAGTGTTCATTTTCAAAGTTTTAGCACTTAAGTGTCCCCCCGTGCCAAGTTTTGGCACTCCAGATGTCCGTATCTCGGATTCAAACTATAAAAGCTCTCTAACAACTCAGGGGTATTGCCTCGCAACCCTATTGGGGTGTTCCTCCAACTCAATAATATTATTGGCAACAATATCCATGGTGCTGCGCTGTTGTTGCTTTTGCAACTTTAAGTCAAATAAAAGGAAAGTTTAGTCAGGAAATAAATGGCAAGTATATCTTGAACCATGTGTTGAATATGACGAGATTAAGAGGCATGACGAGGCACTTTATTTGTCGTGTCATTTATTTGCTTTCAAGAAAAATCTTATTAACTAATACGCTTTGGATTTTTTCCGTATCACATTCTTCTTATTCCTAGGAGAGAACACACACCGTATATAAATAATATATGTACTCATTACACGTTTGTCATGGAATCACATCAATGGCCCTGTGTGCTTCCCCAGGGGCAGTTGTCCGCATCCGCATCCCAAGGATATCCCCTGGCGCAATCACCATGCGATCAATCTTCCTATCTCTTTTCTCATTGTGTCCCCCGGGGCGACTATGTTCGCATGATAGAGTCGGCGGCTATCATAGAGTCAAGATGTGGCAAGGAAAGAGACATGAAGACGCTAGTAAAAAAGGAGCTTGACAACATGGAAGTATGCGCGAGGGACGTGCTTGAAGTGATGAATAGATGGGGCATTAGGAGGCAGCTGAGAGATGGTGGGGAGGTTGAAGGAGGTGGTGATTGGGCTGGAGAAGGCGACTGATGCTTAGGTTGCTAATGGATTATGAACAATACGAAAATTTCTCTAGCCCAATCGCTGCCTCCTGCAACCTTCTCACCCTCTCTCCGCCGCTCCTTGATGCTGCCATCCCGTCAATTGTCTCAAGCATATGCCTCCTGCATGCCTCCACGTCGTCGAGCTCCTTCAAGACTTACATTTTACTGTCTCTTTCCTTGCCGCATCCCAGCTTCGCAATAAACATTTAATTTATCGTGCGGACATTGTCGCCCTGGGGGACATATGAAGGAAAGAGGTAGAAAGACATAACAGCTGACTTGATCACATGGAGATAGTCGAGCTAGGGGATGGGATGTGGATGCAGACGACCGCCAATGGCAAGAGTGAAAGGCCGAAGATATGATTCCGATGATGAACACGTTTTGAGTAAGGGTAGTATCTATATAGGGTGTCTCCTAGGAATGCAAGAAAAAAGAAAATCCAAAGCAATATTAGCGAATTAGACACTTCTTGGAAAGTTAAATAGACACGATCAAATAAAGTATTGTTGAACGAGGTTCAAGACATAGTTGCCATCTATTTCTTAAGTAAATTTTCCTTTTATTTGACTTGCAATAGAAAAAACAAAACAGCAACAACACATTGCCAAATTAGTTGCATATTGATGAATGTTGTTAAATTTGAATGCGACACTACAAACACATACCTTATATTTTTTAAACAATTATTTCCTTTCGTTTGGTGCTGTGGCACGGTGACACAAATGAGAAGAAATTTGTCGATAATTGAAATAGGAAAATAGATATTATCAATATGTTCAAAGATTAATATATCGATGTATTTTGTATTTACATTTAGGTGCCTAGTAAGTTTAGGTAATGAAAGTAGAGGCTTTTTATTGTTTGGATTGCCTCGCTTGCTTGATATCTTGGTTCGCTAGTTACTAAGTTGCGGAGTCAATCACATGGGAAGATTTTTATCTGCAGACTATTTGCCGGGCTAAGATTAATTACGGAGTTCTTGTTAGATATTTAACTAGAATCTCGTAATTAGAGGTCACTAATTAACCTTGGCCAAAATTAATATATTATTTTACCGATAAAATCTTCATATGCAAATGAATCAACAACTTCATAAGTAAACAACTAAGCATATCAAGTGGGACATAACAATTCAAATAAATATTTGCCGCTATTTGCATTGCCTAAACTTACTAAGCACATCGATATAAATACTAATCACATTGATACAGTAATCGTTGAATATGTTGCCAGCATCTATCATCCTAATTCTATCGTCGATAAATTCTCTCATTTGCCCTGTTGCTCTGCCACACAAAATGGAAGGAAATAAATGTTTCAAAAATATAAGGAAAGAGTTTGTAGTGCTGCATTCAACAACCACATTCATCAGTATGTAATTATCTGGACAGTTTAAGTTATATAAATATATGTAACTCGCTTGGATCATTTGGATTATCAAACCTCATCAATAGCATTAGGCATGGGCTCCTTCAAGAAAGCGTCTTCCTGTCTCTTTCCTTACCGCGTCCTGACACCGCAATAATCGCCAACTCGATCTCGTGGACAGAGTCGGCCCTTGGAATTTCTCCAGGATGCGGATGTGGACGCGGACGAACGCCCCCGAGGAAGCGCGCAAGGGCCGAAGATATGACTCGGATGACAAACGCCATCACGAAGTGTGGATTGCGTGGCGGACAACTAGAGCAGACGAGATGCCATTGTGCCCGTCTAATTTCACGCTGCAGATCAAGCATTTCACCACAGAGTAAGCAAAGGTAAGAAGGTCCACGGCGGCAGAGAGCCGGGGCAAGCCCACGGAGGCAGGGATCGGGCCCTAGTAGAAGGAAAATGGAGATAGATTCCAGCTCCTTGCTGGTGACCCTTCTTGTTGCCGGGAAAGAGGGAGCAAACTGAGAAAAGAAAGGGGTGGAAAGTTTTGACGCGTATGGGCTATGAGCATTGGCAGTATGTATATAGGGCGTGTATTTCTGCTAGGAATGCAAGAAAGATATGACTATGGAAAGAAAATCCAGAGAATGACTAATTTATAAATATTTCTTGGAAAGCAATTAAAGGAATGGCCAAATAAGGTGTCTCTCTTCATGCTTTTATGAACTCCTCATATTGTAGGATGCAGTTCAAGATATACTTGCCATTTATCTTCTTCTTTTTTAACTAAACTTCCCTTTTATTTGACTTGCCACAGAAAAAGCAACATAGCATGCAGCAGTAAAAAGTATCAGCTATTGAAATGATCCAAAAATGTTATATATTGAGGCTTAAACACAGACAAAAAAGTAATAAATAATATGGGGTCTATTTTTCAAGAATTTATGACTGACAACATATTATTATTTTCACAATAGCTCAAAGATTATTATGTTAGCAAAGTTTAACATGTGAATTTTAGCCCATAATTGAAATTTTCGTTCTTGTTAAAATAACAAACAAAGATAATAATAAAAAGACAGCCCCATTCAGCCATCTGTCCATTTGCATTGGCCCATGAAGAAACCCAAACCCGTGCCCATAACATTTGGCCTTTAAAGCTTTCATCAACACCCGAGCTTAATAGACCCATGGTTCCTCAGCTCATGAGTTACAATTAGACCGGTCAATTGGGTGGATCGGATTGAATCGAAAATGGGTCGATTCAAATAGACTAATTTAACCCGTTTTGACCTATTTTTATATAATATAAATTTAATGACTCATACTTAACCTGACTCGGCCCATATTATTAAAATACTTCTATATTTAACTCAATGTACAAAAAATCATATTCAAACTGAGATAAAAGTGCAGAGTGAAACACTTCTATATTTAACCCAATGTATGAAAAATGGTCGTTCCTACTCAAAAAAAAAAAAAAAAACTAATATAAGAATGCGGAGTCAATGAGAACAAAACAAATGAGAGCCATAAAGAATGAAGAAAGACATAGAGATGAGTTGGGTCTGATAAATTGTAAATTCATTTACGATCCATTTAACACTTACATCATGTTTAAAGCCATTTATGACCCATTTAATATTTATATGAGTTAAGAAATGCACTCCATATATGCGTTGTTGGGCTTTTTAAAGGGGGCGCCATTCTCACACCTGAGAGTTGGGTTCACAAAGAGCTCAAAAGGAGTGTGGACGTCATTGATGCCTCAGAAATAAACAGGAGAACACACAAGGTGACGGACCTGAGATATCCCTCTCGGCAGTTGATTCCCCGGATCTATGCCTCTCACTTTCAGCTCCGTCACCGTCAACCGATTGTCTACCATCTCTCATCAGGAACAGCCACCGTCTGTCCATCAAACCCCCCTTGCTCTCCATCACAGCCTCGGCAGTGGCGGAGCAAAGCATCAACGCTCGTCACCACCAATTGAGCTTCTCTCATGCTCTTTCTTTCTAGTCTGCAGCACTGGAGATACCTTTTAAGCTCAAGATTTCATACTGTGCAGGAGAATTCACAACAACAACCACAACAAACTCTCTAAAGCTTAGAGCACGCGTGAGAGCTGAGGAACCGAGCTGTTAGGAATGTCGGATTCCCAAAAACCGGATTCGACACTAAATCGAACCCCTAAAACGAATGCAGAAGACAAGCCCGGGAACCAACATGTATCACCGATCCTAAAGCACACCACGGAATCGAGCGTACCTTGTTAGCCACAGATTAAACACCAACGCCGATAAGAGGAAGAGAAAACCGATCCCGTTCGATCCGATGACGTCGATTGGCCTTGAAGGGAAGACGGCGTCGCCTTAAGCGCTTGTTCTTCTTTTGGAGGGAGAGAGGGAGAGGAAACGTACGTAATAAATGCCAAAAGGTGTGTTCGTCCCTCTCTTTTCTCCCTTATATACGTTCCCTCCAAAATAGAAATCGTGCCTCTTCATCATATCCCTCCATCCATGGGCCATGATCTTGTGGGCCGGGCTTTTAGGCCCAACATGGGCGGACGGGCCTTAAGCCCATCACATAAAACCATCATCTCCCACTCGCACATGGTGGGCCGAACAGGATTCTCTTTACCTCTCGTCAACATTCATACCGGTGAATAATCCGTGCGACTAGCATACTTTGAGAGCTCGTTGCTATATATCTGTTAGGAATATATAGCAGCTCATAATGGGCATCACACTCTGAGTAGATTTAGTATGCAGTACCCTAGATCGAACGATCACATTTATATCTCTCTTGATCTCTTTTAAACAATGATATATATATATATATATATATATATATATATATATATATATTGTATTCACAATTATGATTATCCCAAAGACAGTCATAATTGGTTAACCAGTGAATACAAAACTACAATGTGATTCTCCAAATTCGATCTTCCTCTTTCCTTCAAACTCTCAATTTCAGTTCAACATGCTTTTCTAGAAATGTCCTATTAGATCGAATCAACTCATGACCATTGGCAACATCCTAAGATAGCAAACACTAAATAGAAATCTTGAGAATAAGTAAGAGTCATGAGGGCACTCAAACTGAGGAACTCTTTTCCTCAAGAGTCTCACACGACATAAAAGTTGAGATCAAACTTTTGCCACTCTTATTGGTCGTCTCATGCATACGTAGTATGAAATACGTATTACGGTATTAACTCCTTTCCCATGGAGCGTATGTCTACACCTTCAATACCGTACAGATGATAGTTCAGACATACCCAATGTCTAACTTGAGTTCACGTATCTACTCATTCACAAAATTCATCAGAACTCACATCTGGCATCATAGACAGATAAAGTAAAACATGTGGGTTATTTTACTTTCGGACACAGTAAGTATTATGTCCTAATCTTAACACTTAGTTAAGGCGACATACGTATTTTAAGCTTGAGCTCTCGATTATCACCTAGATAATAAGCTTAAAAACAGTCTCATCTCTATTTATCACACAGTAAATAGAGGCGATTACCCGTGTGAGTGGGCTAATCTTATATCTGTCCGACATACTTTCTCAACTTAAAGCAATGCACTGAGCATTAAGATGCATAAAGATCAAATAAAGATTCATAGGCATTAATGATGAAAACACAAATTCATCAAATGTGAACACTTAGGGAAATTACAATATTCAAGTACATCGCCTCTACGCAATCCTAGAGATTTCATATGGCCACAAAACACATCTCTAGGTATTGGCTTTGTCATAGGATCTGCTACCATTCTATGCGTAATATGTACCGTAAGTTCACATCTTTTCGTGCAATCATATCTTTGACAAAAATTATACTGGTATCTATAGGTTTGGTCTTGCCATGATATTTTGGATCTTTGGTGTACACTTTTGCTACTTGGCTATCACGTTAACCAACAATGAATTTGCAGCACTTCCCATAACACCTAAACGACCCAAAAATCTCTTAAGCCAAACACCTTCTTATATCTTGCTTTGATAATGCCACGAACTCAACTTCTATCGTGGACAAGGCTATACACGTTTGTTTCTTACTGCTCCAACATATGGTGCCATTATTCGGTAAGAAAACAAAGCCAGAGATAGATTTCCTTTCATTTAAATCTCCTCCATAATCAACATCAGAATAGCCTTAGAGTCGCAGATCCTTTCCATAATAACTTAGCGTATAATCAGCAGTCCCCTTTAGATACCTTAGTATTTTCTTAACGGCCTTCCAATGTGCTTGACCTGGATCGGATTGGTATCTACTCACCATTCCAACTGCAAAACATATGTCAGGTCTTGTACACATCATAGTGTACATCAAGCTTCCAACAGCACTAGCATAAGGAATATGTTTCATTTGTTCCTTCTCTTGTGGAGTCCTTGGACACAGTCTATGGCTCAATCCTTCACCTTTTGCAATAGGAGTGTCTATGGGTTTACAATCTTACATACGAAATCATTCAAGAACCTTACTTATATATATTTCTTGCGAAAGAGATAACGATCTCTTCAAACGATCTCTTGAAATCTTAACTCCAAGAATGTATGCAGCCTTACCCATATTCTTCATCTCAAAGTTGGAAGATAACCAACTCTTGACAGTGTTAACAAACTCCATATTACTTCCGGCAATTAGTATATCATCAACATATAATGATATGATCACAAATTGATCCTTGGATCTTTTGATATATACACAATGATCCTCATCTATCATTGTAAAGTCATATGCCATTATGGCATTATGAAAAACGTATATACCATTGTCTCGATGATCGTTAAGGCCGTATATCGATCTCAAAAGTCGACATACCTTTCCTTTTTGACCTTTCACTATGAAACCAGCAGGTTGTTCCATATATATTTCTTCCTCTAATTCTCTATTGAGGAAAGCAGTCTTTACATCCATTTGATGTAACTCAAGATCCATACTAGCCACTATTGCCAAAATGATGCGAATCGAGGTAAATCTCACTACAGGAGAAAATGTATCTTCATAATCAATTCCTTCCTGTTGATTATACCCATTCGCCACAAGGCGAGCCTTATGCCTTTCTATCGAGCTATCAGCCTTTCGATTTATTTTGAGAACCCACTTGTTCCCAATAGCTTTGCGTTCTTTTGGAAGATCAACTAGTTCCCAAACTTGGTTTGATTTCATTGACTCCATTTCCTCTTCCATTGCATGAATCCATTTCTCCTTACTAGGGCAATTTAGAGCCTCATTAATATTTATTGGTTCATCCTCATCTTGTGGAGCAACCATAAAATTTTCCCTTTCAATGTCAAAACGTCGACGGGGAATACTTTGGCGACTTGTTCGCCGTATGGGAGATTGTACACTTAGCACATCATTACCCATTATGCTCCCACTAGGATTAAATAATGATGACGTCGTCTCATCATGTGGTTGCAATTGAGAATGAGTTGAATTCAATTCATCACTTCTCGTATTACTCCCACTTGGACGAACTCCACTAATATCATTATCTTGATCCAAGATTACAAATAGGGAGTAATCTTCCCCTATTTCGCCCTTCTTAGGAAATTCATCCACTAAGAATGTGACATCCCGTGATTCAAATTCAGTTATACTCCCACTTTCCTGCTCACCTATGAACACATACCTTTTCGAGTGTTCGGAGTATCTCATTAAAATACTCTTCTTTCCTTTGGGACCCAATTTCCCAAACTTGTGAGAGGACTTATTAATATAGGCAGCATAACCCCATGGCTTAAGAAAACTTAACTCCGGTTTTCTACCTGTTCATAACTCATATGGAGTGGAAGTAACTGATTTGGAAGGCACCCGGTTAAGTATATAGGCAGCAATTAACAACGCATCACCCCCAAAAGTGATAGGTAAGTTAGCATGCGCCATCATGGACCTAACCATTTCCAGTAGGGTTCTGTTTCTTCTCTCCGTAACACCATTTTGTTGAGGAGTATATGGAATAGACAACTGTCTTTCTATTCCTTTTTCATCACATAATTTTCAGAACTCATCAGATAAATATTCTCTACCTCGATCGGATCTCAATGCTTTTATTTTCTTGTCTAATTGATTTTCTACCAGGTCCATAAACCTTTTGAAACAACTTAATGCTTCAGATTTATGGGAAATCAAATAAACATATCCGAATCGAGTATAATCATCTATAAAAGTGATGAAAATAAACAACCCCATGCCTTCCTTTCACATTCATTGGACCACAGACATCAGAATGGATTAAATGCAGAGGAAATTTAGCTCTTTTACCTTTTCCAAATGGTTTCCTTGTCGTTTTCCCTACTAGGCAATGCTCACATATGGGCAAATCGACTTTTTCAATATTGCCCAACAAGCCCTCTTTGGCTAGTCTATTCATACGTTGTTGGCCAATATGACCAAGTCTAGTATGCCACACCTTCACATCATTATCATATGGATTAGGAGACGTGAGAAGGGAATAACAAACATTTGCATTAACTTAGTCAATATCTAATACAATGAAACCATTTAGAAAATAACCACAACCATAGTAGTTTGTATCCAAATACAAATCTACACCTCTATTACGGAAGTTCACACTAAAACTAAGCTTAACCAACACCAAAAAGGACATTAAATTTTGACGAATTTCCGGAGCATATAGAACATCATGTAGGAACAAGGTGCGTCCACCACGCATGTTCAATTGGCAGGTGCCAATCCCTTTAACTTCAGCTCTGGAGTTATTTCCTACATAGATCCACTTAGTTCCAGTTGGTATTCCCCGGAATTCCACGAAGGATCCTCTATCCTTCGCTACATGGTCTGTTGCTCCTGAATCTACAGTCCACAAAGGATTGGATTAAGCTAATAATGCAGAACTTGACACATAAGCAAAGTTCTCAAATGTACAAGAGGTGTTTACCTTCTTTGGCTCACAACAATTGCGAGCATAGTGACCTTTCTTGTCACAATTGTAACACCTCACCCTTGACATTTTCTTCACTTGAGGACGTTTTCCTCTCTTGTGTTGGTTAACTCTTGATTTCTTGCAATAAGGACTTGATCCTTTGCATTCCCACATATTGAACGAATCAATATGCTTGTGCTTAGAGCTCAAAGCCCTTTCTAAGCTAGAACCAGCATTGCAAACGTCTATTTTCGGCTCAAATGCCGTTAGGCGGTCCTCTACTAGCTCAAGGTGGCGCACATCATCCTCAAGATCTTCCATAATATGGTCAAGAGCTTCTAGTGCTTCTTGATTTTCCAGCACATATTGAATCTTCATATTCAATATTTCACAATTATTGTCGTTCATATCAGCAATTACGTTCTTAGTTGTTGAAACCATCGATCTGAACACATCAGACATATATGCACGAATAATTAATGCCTATCATTTAAGCATCCACTTTTTACAGACCCATCATATCAATGAATAATTTCAAGTAAGGTTTCAGAATCAAAACGTCACTATGTTTCCAATTATCCTCCAAAAATCCTAACTTAAAACTATTATTAATATAATTGTCTTATGCAAAATAAATTCTATAAAGTTACAAAAACTTCTATGAACTACCCACAGCAGTCAACAATTTAACGTAAAGCAAATAATATTTGATATCCAATAGAATAATAATGCTTTCACACAATACAACTATCCATTACACTAAGTAATATATACAAAGAAGAAATATCAACATAGAAAGAGATATTCACACCCAAAAACATCTCAAACTAATCTAAGAAATAAATAGGGAATGTCCCTTCTAATCTATCAGTCAAAATATCTGAGAAATTTGAAGGCACATTTGCTAACCATGGAAAAACTTTTGGAGAGCTTTCATGTCGCCTCCAAGGCGCATTCACTCTGCGCCATGTGGTGCTCAATCTAAGGGTTGAAGTTTTGGTTAACTCAATCCTATAGTACTCTCTAGATGTAATTTTTTATCGACATTTTATTCAGGATTTGGGATGAAAAAAAAAGTTTGAAAGCTACCACTAGCCTCCTATAACTCGGGACCACGTTGACCTCCCATAGCCGATCTAACACTGCTTGCCATTCAGGTGGAAGAGTGTTCATCAAAGCCGGCACTTTCTCAAAATCCGGCATAAGATAACCATTCCAGATAATTTCCTGTATCATCTGATTGACCCTGACCACATGTGATACTAAATCACTGTCATGCCACCGATAATTAACTAACTCTGTCATCAGCCTTTTAAGTCTTGCACTTCTCTCGTCCGTTCTCGGGATTGCAGATATCCGTGCATAACGCATGATAGTTCCTGCAACAAATGCAGAACTAAAAATGGATTACTTATAATCCATAATGTACATAAGGGAAAATACATAATTTTCCATGATTCATGCAACAAATGCACAATAAAAAATGGATTACCTATAACCCACACAGACATAATTGAAAAAGAAACAAATTCTTTTTTTTTCTTTTTTTTTTGGTCAACGGTCAACGGGTCGGGCCGGTTGGACCGGTCGGGGCGGTCGGACCGGTTGGGCCGAGTCGAACGAACCGACCGGCACGTGCCGCATGCGTGCGCGGGATGACGTCACGCAGACGTCAGCCGGCGCGTGCGCGGCACGCGCCAGGCTTTCGCGCATGTCGGGTCGGGTCGGGTCGCCGGCCGGCCAACGGTCGTCGGCGATGACATCATCGATGACGTCATCCCAGCGGTTACCGACCGTTGGGTGACGTCACGGTGACGTCAGCATGCGTCGGTTCGCCGACCAGCGCGTGCCGGTTCGCCGGCCGGTGGCACGCAGTGCCGGTTCGTCACCGGCGCGTGTGGCGCACGCGCTGGCCGAGCCAGCGCTTCAGGCGCGTGGCGCCCACGCGCAGCGGCTTCTGGCCGCGCGTGTGTGTGCGTCCGGCGTCACCTGGCGGCGCACGACATATCGACGGACTCGTCTTGACGAGCTCTTTCACCCTATGCTTTCAGAAATCAATTTCAACTTACAGAAACTCGAAAAAATGGATGAACAGTGCTCAGGTGTCGGGATTTTCGCCCCGATCTGTGTCGGCCGATTATTTTCGTGAAAATTCAATAAAAAAAAAATGAAAGGGGTCGGGAAAAACATGAACTAGGGCTCTGATACCAATGTTAGGAATGTCGGATTCCCAAAAACCGGATTCGACACTAAATCGAACCCCTAAAACGAATGCGGAAGACAAGCCCGGGAACCAACATGTATCACCGATCCTAAAGCACACCACGGAATCGAGCGTACCTTGTTAGCCACAGATTAAACACCAACGCCGATAAGAGGAAGAGAAAACCGATCCCGTTCGATCCGATGATGTCGATTGGCCTTGAAGGGAAGACGGCGTCGCCTTAAGCGCTTGTTCTTCTTTTGGAGGGAGAGAGGGAGAGGAAACGTACGTAATAAATGCCAAAAGGTGTGTTCGTCCCTCTCTTTTCTCCCTTATATACGTTCCCTCCAAAATAGAAATCGTGCCTCTTCATCATATCCCTCAATCCATGGGCCCTGATCTTGTGGGCCGGGCTGTTAGGCCCAACATGGGCGGACGGGCCTTAAGCCCATCACATAAAACCATCACAAAGCAAGAACACACACAGACCAAGTAAAACTCTCTCTCTCTCTCTCTCTCTCTCTCTCTCAGCGCTCTGGATCATGTTCAGCGTCCTTGCCCATTGTTGAAGCCAGTCACAGTTGCACATCTTTCTCGAGCAATTTCATGGTTGAATCGCTTTATTGCCTAACTTTGTCACTTCTTTGCTGCGCAGAGGAGGAATCAAGTTCGAAAGGAGGTGATTGATGAGCACGGAGTACTTCGAGTTAGTTCGAGACTTTCTCAGCAGCACCGATCATCAATGGTGATGCATTGAGGACGTCTCACTAGTTTTAACAGTCAACCGTGACCATAATCACATCTTGTTCAGGTAAGAGCTCATGCTCTGCTTTCGGATGTTCTTCATACATAGCAGAGGCAAAGGAGTCCAGCTGAGATTTCTGTGAAAATTGTGCTGGATCAGGATCTATTAGTGATATAAACACACTCCATTGTTGTTGTTGTGATAGTCTGAGTTTAGATTCATGCTTAGATGTTGCATTCTTGCTTCTCGGTTTAATTGATTGCTATATGTTTGTTAAAATGCCTGAACGAACAGTGTTCAAATATGAAAAGCGCTATTACGTCTTAGTGGCCGATTGATCACTGTATGTTTCAACTGAGGACGTATGTGTTCGAACTTCTCATTACATCCTCAAACCGTAACACTACAATCCATGCTCGACACCTCCATATACCATGTTTACTTGATTCTCGTCAAAATAATGTTGCCTAGTCTTTCACTGTTACAAGGATGTAAGTTAATTGATATACAAAACATATAGATCTTTTGTCCATATAATGCCTTGTCTGTCTCATATTGAAAAGACATGAGTGGTGGTTACAAACTAAGAGGTGTCTTTTTCTACATCGAAAAAATATAATGGCAATTATTTTTTAACTTGTTATTGTTTCAAACTTATAATTTTTGCCTTTGAAAGGTTGTATCTTTTCATAAATAAAATTCGGAATGAAAAAAATTGAAAAAAGAAATAAAAAATAGTTATTTTTTAAGGATTAATACTACAAAAAATCTCTAATTGGACTTTAAACTAATTTTCTTTTTACCATCGAAAACCTTAAACTAATACACATGTGATGTATTTACCCTCCGTTAACTTTTGTTAAATAATGACACTAGATTGCTGACTTGAATGCACATGGCAAGTCTACGTGGATTAATTAATGGGTTAATGCCATGAAAAATCTCAAATTGAGACGCTTGTGAAATAAATTTATGGCAAATTAACTTTTCACAAAAAATCTTAAACTAGTACACGCATGACACAGTTCTATCAAAATTTACTGTAAACCAGCGAGAACTCTATATCGTCTTCCTCTTTATCAAGTCTTTCGTCATTGTCTTTGTCTACGGTTGTGAAAATTATAAACTCCATTTAGCAAGAACACTTTCGTGACACTTTTAGTAACTCTAATAGTGCTCTTGACAAGATGACTCGACCAAGTAGCACTATATGGCCGAATCACTGCCGAATGTGACATCTCGTGTTAGAATATATTGTCTTGGTAGAGCAATTACGTACTAATTGGCACTATTTTAGTTACTCTAGTAGTACTAATGAGATACAAAGCAATTACATGTTGTCTTTATGGAGAAAAGATTTCAAGCATCCATACCTTTCAAACTCCATATCTAAGAGTGTCAATTTTGACTATCCAAACAACTAGTACTATAACTTATTTTATCGTGCCATTTAGATTGTAGAAGAAGGTCAAAAATCCATAGAGGATTTCAAATTTGTTATGCAAGTATTGAAGGAAGTAAATAAAAAGATTCAGATTGCGAACCTCAATCAAGCTAAAGAGCACCCAATCAATTTCTATCCAAATGATACTCAAAGCATCCAAATAAAAGATCCAATCCAAGGAAAGAGACCTAATCAATCCAGAGAAAATGAATTCAAGAATCCAATTGATACCAAGGAAGATTTGTTGATTTTACATTAAAAATAAGTTGCCGTGTATGGTTTGGATTAAAATTAGATTCAACGCAATTTAGTTCAAAACTTACAAATGTTTTTTCACTAATAACACAATGTAGTTTTCTCATATATTTATTTTCAACTTGAACTCTAGCATTAATTTGTTGCTACATTAATGCATTTGAACTTCTTGTAGAAGAAAACAATATGCTAGGATGAGCGCACAAGGAATTCATTGATTTTCACTCACTTGGGCATTTAAATCAAATGGGTCTTTGTAGCTACTCTCAAAATCTAATTTGCAATCAAGGAAGAATAGAAGGATTTCAATCATCATTGTTACATACTATTATTTTGTTTTGAAATGAACTGCTTCACTCTACATTGACTTTCGTATTTGTATGAAATAATATAGGATCATATGTCATGGTCATGTGAATCTTCTTAATCAACCAAACATTTGAGCTATATCAAGTAAAATCTGTATGGAATTAGATCAAAAGACTTTTCTTTTTTTTATTCCAAACATTCATATTGACTCATGTGATCCTTAGACTAATCTTGTAATGTTTTAGGACCTTGCACATCTTTATCTATCTATGAGATTCAAATCAACAAGATAACTTTTTGTCTACTAATTCATTATTCATATTATGATCTTGTCTTTAATTCATCTATTTTTATGTAGAATTAATATCAATTGTCTTGATTTAGGTCATTAGAGAATCCTTCTAGAGCAATTTGATTTGATTGAAAAGAATGAAGAGCCATTCAATACACAATGATTTCATTATAAGTTGCAAAGTCAAGATCTCAAGCATTTTTCATTCTTGAATTTTAATAGATCTTTCTAATGACATTGATGATTTCCTTCTAGTTAGCTTAATATTTTGCTACATGCGATTAGCTATATTTATATATATATTATTATTTATTTATTTTTACATTTCAAAAATTTCACTAATTGGGCTTTGTGAGAGTATCCCTTTTTTGGTACATAAAAACAACGGGGAAAAATTGGATAGTAAATCCAAAATCTCATGTATGAAATATAATTGAATGTTAAAATTTTTCAATAAATAATACCAAAAATTACCTACATGTCACATAAAAAGTGCTTATGTGACATCTTTAAATTGCACTTTTCAACAAAATTTATGGAATTGATTGCATTTTTCAAAGATGTTATGGGACATGATTGAACCAATCAAGATGTTTAGAACTCAATTATACTTCCAGTATATGTTTAAAACTTGATTGAACCAATTGTAAGGTTTATGACTCAATTGTGTTTGTACATAAGGTTTAGGACTTGTAGTGTGATTTTCTCAAACAACTCGTACATAGTTTTGTTTGTGCTCAAATCACAGCATCACCCTCATATTGTTGTGTTCCTTCGCTTTTTTGTTCTTGCCTTGTTTTTTTATTTTTATTTTTTGAAAAAAATTATATTCATTAGTCAAAAGGATACACAATAAGTACATAGACTTCATGACAAAGTAAATTGAAATTGAGCAAAACCCAAAATACTGCAAAACAAAGCCAAATAAAAAAAATAAGGAGGACCAATGAAATACCATCAAGGTTAAACACACATGTGTTCCACAAGAGCGGATTTGTCAAGCAAAATAATTTATGGTTGATCATTGAATCTCGTATCTTTGCTAGTGATGAGCACGCCCCGAGAATTCTTTCTCTTATAATTACGGCGTTACTTGTTGGCTATGCATGCCTAGGTGCAGCTTCCTTTACACTATCCCAGTATGGAAAGAACCAAACCAGGTTGAACAAACACGGGTCTATTATTTGGAAGAGCAAATTGTCAAGATTTAGCGAGACGCCAGAACTTCAACGATCACCATTGAAGTTGAAGGCAGAGGACTTATACACGGACAGAACAGAGGTGTATTGAATTCCCAAAAGTATATTTGTCAAACTCATAAATCTAGAATTAGATCGGAAGAGTTCAAACTCTTTGATCTAGAACTAGACGAGAAAAGAGAACATCCAAATCTAAATAAAGAGAGAAGAAATAACAAGTAAAGAACATTTTTCCTTATCCCAATTGCTTTTACAAACAACCCGTTCACCCCCTCCCCCAATCGGTCCACCCTTCAATATCAACCCAGTCGCCTTCTCCAGCCAATCACCA
Organism: Eucalyptus guilfoylei; assembly: GCA_016097605.1. Classification (NCBI taxonomy): domain Eukaryota; kingdom Viridiplantae; phylum Streptophyta; class Magnoliopsida; order Myrtales; family Myrtaceae; genus Eucalyptus; species Eucalyptus guilfoylei. The sequence goes on along the minus strand of CM027869.1, from coordinate 20,306,475 downwards.
CCTCCCTCAACCTGCCAATCCTCTCTATGCCGCCTCCTGATGTCGTCATCTCATCGATTGCTTCAAGCACGTGCCTCAGGCACACCTACGCATCATCGGGCTCCTCCAAAACTTGCACCTTCCGGTCTTTTTCCTCGCCGGATCCACTAGAGTGACATTATCCAAAGTGAGTCAGTAGTTATCGCAGAGACAGGACACAACAAGGAAAGAAATAGGAAGACCCAAGTCTTGAAGGGGCTCGATGACATGGAGGCATGTGCGAGGCACGAGCTTGCGGCAATTAACAAGATGGCGGCATGGGAGGCGGCGGAGAGAGGGTGGGGAGGCTGAGGGAGGCAGCGATTGGGCTGGGGAAGGCGACTGAGGCAATGTCAGAGGGGTCGGACCGATTGAGGGAGAGGGTGAAGGGGTATACAGATGGTACTTAGGACATAGTCGCACGAGGGGTACTCCCCAGATGCGGATGAGGGCGACTGTCCCTAAGGGCGAAGATATGATTCCGGTGATGAGCGGATAGTCTTTATATAGGGTGTGTGTTTCCCCCTAGGAGTGAAAATTGGGTAATTGTGGAGTAAATCGGGATTTATCAGGTATCTCAAGATGCTTTACCGCACTGATTAGTAAAAAATTGTAGGTACGTTCTTTCTTTTCGCATCATGCATTTGCATTAGCATTTCCATGCACCATAAAAATTGCATCTTAAACATGGAATTTATTTTCCAAAAAAAAAAAAATCAAATAAAAAAATCAAAAAGTCAAAAAAAAAAATCAAAAAAACTCATTCAAATTGCATTGTAAAGTGGAATCCATCTTCCGACAAAAATCATTCAATGCATGTGCATGCTGAAAATTTAGGTCTCAATTTGTCTTTGAGGGCAACCTCTACGAGCTCACCTTCAAAGAGGGGCCGCTGTTGACACATAAATTTTAGGCAACCCATTTAATCATTGATCACATTAAAAAAATTAGGGATCAACTGCGACCCCTAAGCAAAAATATAAGTTAATTGCATGGACGTTAGGAGCATTATCATAACAATGAGTCCACGTAAAGTTGCATTGCATGGATCTTGTGCGAAATTCGGAAGTGGACATTCAATATTGCGGACAAGGAACCCACTCACGTATGAACTTTAAAAATTGGCTTAGGCACAAAAAAAAAAAAAATCCAAAAGGCTGACCAATGTTTCTGCTGTGGAAGATAACGAAGAAAAATGAAATTTGGACATACTAAATGTATATTCTCTTCACACATATCTATAGCAGTATATTTGGTTTGTCTTGAATAGATTTGAAGCAAAGAGGGCAATTGAATAATTCGGCAAAGTGCAGAGGTGTGGGAATCGTGAAATAAGATAATAACAAATTATGCTTCCCACAATTCAAGATAAATTCGTGCTGATAGAATGTGAAGGAGAAGCAAGGTGACGACAAAATATCGCCCACTCTTATTGGTATTTCCAATTCGGTAACGCAAGGAAAATATTGAGGGAAGCACAGGATATGCATGCAAGAGGTAACGGAGGAAATGTGAATTTCAACGATTCTTTTTCTTATACAAATTTCCTCTTTTGCAATACAAGGTGGGCAGTATAAAAGGGGAGGCCACAGAATTGAACAAAGAAGAAAAAATTTTCGGAGCAATACACAGAGAATACACGAGAGAGAGAGAGTTGAGGATTTCTTCCTTGAGAGTGAGTCTTCGTAGCCAAGATTGGGGTCTACCAGCTTCACGATTCAGCGCTGCTAAGGACGCTGCTGACTTTTGCTGGTGTCGCCCTCCACTGATCCGAATGGTGCCAAGACTCATCCTTTTGGGCCGTTATCTCCAGCTGCATCCGTGACGCCGAAGCTTCTATCCCGACGTTGTTGCTGACTTCGTTGCGACGTCTAGGCCATGCACATCACACCTTCTCCTTACCTCAGTGATCAATGAAGTCTGGCGAGTCAATCCTTGCGAAGCCACATCTTGCGCTTTCATGATGCAAGTCGGACTAACGTACAAATAGCAAGCAACGGCCGCTATTCGCATCTTGCAGTCCACGACGCCCCCAGCTACTGTCCAAAACAGTTCCTTAGTCGAAGCAACCACCACAGCAAGCCGTCCTTGTGCCATCACGTTGAGCCTCTATCGTGATTCACGAGCTGCTGTTCGAAGACCAAATTTGGAAGCAAATATTTTTTATAGGTAAAAATTTTGTCTATTTTAATTTCCAAAACTTTTGTTTCCTTATTTGATATAGTCATTGGTGCACATGATGGAAATTCCCGATATGCCATGATATTCGCAACTTGAGTAGCCTTTTAAATTGGGAAATCTTCCTAATTTCGTAACGTACATATGATTGACGATCCGATTTCATGCTCGAAATACGACTTGCAATCGTATGGAAAAATCACCAATCCGATCTCACGCTCGAGATATGATTCGTGATTTTATTTAAAAATTGGCCAATCCGATCTCATGCACGAGATATGATTCGCCAATTTATTTCCCCAAATTAAATGGACATGGATGATATCTTGCTTGATTTGTTGCTGTGCTGTTCTTGATGCCTTTATTTGTTTGTTCTCATAAAAGAAAAGAAAATATTCGAGTTAGATTAGATGCATGTTAGGATATTGCTTGTTTTAGGTTATTTTGCATGTCTAGAATAGGAAATTTATTTATTTCGAATTTCTTAAATAAAAAATACCAAAAACATAAATTTAGGATGTTAGATTTCTGTTTCACTAGTTTAAATTGCATGTTTAATTATTTGGCAATTATTAATTTCAAAAAATTAAAAAAAAAAGTAAAAAAATAAAAAATCATCATGCATATAGAATTAGGGTATCCTTTGCATGTTATTGCATATTATGGTAAGGTTCCATGTTTAATTTTACTTTCTAACTAATTTTAAGTTCAGATAGATTTTTTAGATAGATTGCATTTTAGGATTATTTGGGTTAAGATAATATTTTAGTTTAAATTAGGATTTGGCTCAACCTAATTCCTAATATGAATTGCATAGGATCTTAATCTAGCTAGGTAATTTTCACATTTTACCTAATTTCGAATTTCATAAAAAAATACAAAAAATGTCTTAGAATAAATTAGTTTTATTCTCTAGGATAGATTGCATTCTTTTAGGAAAAAGAAAAGAAAAAAAGAAGAAGAAAAATGTCATATGCAGGTCATTAGGATTAGATTCATTGAAATGCATGTCATAGAGTAGTTGTTGCTAGGTCCATTCAATTAGAAATTACATGTCATTAGAATTAGGTCATTTAGTTAATATTGCATCGTATATTGCATAATTTTCATTAAATAAGTGAAAACAAAACAAAAAAAGAAATTGCGTGTTAATTAGAAATCATATCTAGGATTGTTGATGTGAATTCTGATCTAACAACACAGATGCTTTCGTTGCTATGAGGTAAGTCCTGCAATTTATTTATTGCTTTACTTGGGTGTTAAATTGGTGGTTTGCGCACCCGCATGATCACCTCACATATTAGGAAAATAGATTAAAATCAATTTAAGCTGCCTGTCAAAGCATTTTTGAAAATAAAAGAATGGTACCAAAAGGGCATTAGAAAAATCTAGCGTAACCAAGTCCCCGTACCGATAGTCTCTGGTTCGTAGGAGTAAAGTAAAACTCCCGTTACTTTACTTGGGTTTCTAATCGACCCACCAAAAAATAGATTAGTGGCAACTCCTAGATAAAATCTATCTGCATGTTAAGAATTTAAACCTAAGTCGCGAATTGGTATGGGCTTGGGAGAGCCCGAGTTAAGTCTAGGCTTAACAATCCATTAGCCAAACCCTAGGTAGTTCTCACCCGAAAATTAGGTCGCGACAGCGGGATTTTTCTTCGATGAAATGAGACATCAAATTTGGGGAATTTGCAAAGAAATCAAAGCTCAAAATCAAGGAAATTCGTAAGCTATTTGGAGGCTACATTTCTTGGCTTTAATTTGAGTTATTTAGTGGAAATTAAGTTGTAAAGTAATTGGGGGACAATGAGATAATTATACAAGCTCAAGGGAGACCAAGCATTCAATTAAAGAGATAGGGTTGATGGACTTTGGAGCCTTTTTGCCAAACTTCTTCAGCACGCCTCTATCGCCGCCTTCTCCCTCTTCATGTCCCTGTACCACGCCCGGGATTGGTTACCCGGGGAAGGCATCGCGGGGATCCAAGGTGGCCCCCTTAACCCCCTTAAAAGGGGTGTGGACGGAGTGACCAATGGGGAGGGGATCTTTTTCGAGGCCCCTGCCTTCCTCTACCAGGACTTTCCCTGTGGTTAAAACCTTTTAAGGACCTGCTTAGGTCCATTTGCCAAACTTCTTCAACACGCCTCTATTGCCACCCTCTCCCTCTTGCTTCGAACTCTCTCTCTCTCACAAAGGAACGAACCACTCTCTCTTCTTTGCTTCCGGTTTTGTTTCCTTTCATTCCCCTTTTCATTTGTTTTTCGATCAAGCTGCCTCTCGTCTAGCATCTTCGTTTGTAGCCGTGCCCCTCCACGCGTCCAAGTCCCCAGCGAAGCCCAACCGATTCTTCTCCACCGGTTCACAAGCCGCTGCCACCTGCCCTCCTTCGGTCAACACTTCTCTTCGTTGAAGCCTTGGTTGACCGCCCGTTAGTCCTCTGCCACAAATCAAGCTCCACCGAAGACTCTCATCTCACACCAGCAGGTTATCCGAAGCAGCTCCAGTTTACGTGGCCGTCTTTAGCTTCTTCAGTCCACGGTTCCACCGGTTTGTTGACCTTGCACCGCCTTCTTCATCCAGCTGCACGAAGACAAGTTGCCGAAACAACTCCATCGCCCCGCCCCATCTTGGACCGCCAGCGGAACCCACCAAACTCCCCCTCGCTACCTCGTCGTTACCTCCATTTTGCCGTGTGAAGACCACCGAATTCCAGCCTGTCTTCGGTCCAGAAATTCCAGGCCATGCATCTTCTTCAAGCCGCAGCCCATCTTCAATTTCCAGCAGCATTCGGCCTAGCAGTTGGGCCATTTGAAGCCCAAGAAAAATTCCAGCAGCCCAAGTCTTTGGCCCATTAATTCCAATAGCCCACTTTGCAATCCCAGTTCAGTTTTGTTTCAGCCCATCGGATTTCGGCCCAATCTAGCGAAGCCCAACAAGATCAGAAACCCGCAATTTTGAGACCCAAGTTCGCGAAGTTAGCCCACTTTAGGCTCGGCCCGAGTGTCCGCCGACGTCACCGAAAATTCGGATTTCGGCCGCCGTCGCGGTGTTCTGGTCTTTGTAAATTAAGTGAGTTTTGCTCACTAATACTTTCTTAGTTTTCTGATTATGCTTAAGGGTTGATTAGATTTAATTAAGTGTAATTAGGTGATTAGATTAAAGTAGATTAGTGATTATTAGATAATTATGATGCATGTTAGGCAATTGGATTGAGTAATTAGCAAGTAGAGACATGCTAGTATTTATTGAATGCATCTCGGGATTTTTCCCGATCTGTTCGCATCCAATCAGGCATTACGGGCCTAAATTGAATTTTTAGTATTTATTTATTAATTTTCGAAATTAATTAATTATTTATTTATTTTCTGAAAATTAGGCAGGGATAAATACGACCGGAATTTTATGCTGATTGTCGTGGCACAGTCCGTTTATTTAATTGAGCTTTATTTCATGCTGAATTGAATTATTTGTGAAAGTGAGAATTATTCTTTAATTGAATAATCTTTGGTTATTAATTGAAAAATAACCAGGCATCGGTTGATAATGCCAAAAATGTTTTAGTGGACTACAGAAAATGGTGAGATTTATAAAAAGGAAATTATTATATTTTAGCTAAGGCCAACCGTGTACCCACACATGGCTATTTTATCGAGAATGATAAAAAGATGGAATTGATTGTATGATTGAGATGGTATACTATATCGACCTACGGACAATATGTCAGCTTAGCAGAGAGCAGTATACCGGTATATTATATCAGCCTATGGGCGATATGTCAGCTTAGCAGAAAGCAGTATACCTTATTAGTTTTGATGGAATATGTTGATATACTATATCAACCTACGGGCTCTGATATGGCAGCTTAGCAGAGAGCAGTATACCTGTTGACACCTAATTTTTGTTTTCAAGTACATAAAAAAATTATTAGAGAAAAAGAGAAAAAGAAAAATAACAAAAAAAAAAGAACAAGAAAAAATGCCTTTTTTTCCTTTGCGCGGCCCAGGCCCATTTCCCCTAGGCCCAGCCCAGCATCCTCTTCTCCTTCGCGGCCCATCCTATCTATCTTCTTCCTCTTGGCGTATGAAACCCTAGAGGGAGGAAGGGAGGCAAAAAGAAGAAGGGAACAGAGAGAGAGGGGGAGAAGAAAACGAGAACACAGCTAGGAGAGAGTTCGGCAGAGGGAGAGGGAGAGAGAAAAAGAAGGAAGAGCAACAGCAGAGGGCAGCGACGGCGCTGCCCGGCGCCGTCCGAGCCGCTGCCCTCCAAATGCCGTCCCCTGCAGCCCGAAGCTGCGACGCTGTCCGACCCACCGCCTGCAACCCGCGAGCTCGCTTGCAGCGCCTCCGCTGTGCCTCCACCTGCAGAACCCAACGCCCGCACCTCCGTGCTGTTGCTGCCGAAGCGCCAAACATCTGCGAGCACCGCCAGCAACTCGCCGCCAGTCCGAGCGCTGCCTGCCTCCACCCGTGACGACCCGCCACGCTCTGCCTGCAGCCCGACGCTACTACCCCCTGACGCCAACAGATTCCGGGCTGGCCGCCGCGCCTTCGCCTCTGCTCTGCCGTCGCAGCACCAGTCCGGCCCCGTTGCAGCACCAGCATTGCATCGTCACCACCCGAGCCGCCGCCACCCGCCGCGTCGTCGTGCCTCGCCGCTGCCAAGAAACCTAGGGAGTGGAGGTACGAGTCAGGTCGCGGCCACCAAACCGAGTAGGGTTTTGATCCGTTCGGGTTGGGCCTGCGCGAATGGGTTGACACATCCCTAGGCCGGGCCCATCCTTTTTTAAGGAAATAGGGCTCCAGTCATAATGGGCCAAATCTGTGGGCTTAGTTTATTTATTTCTTTGTTTTAAAAAAAAAAGGAAAAGAATCTCGGGCCGAGCCTGCGTTGCAGGCCCATCCGGGTCTTCGGCTGATGACCGGCCGGCCCCACCGGGAACCCGACCCCGGTCATTTTTAAAATATATTATCTTAATATAATAAAAAACATTTTTAAAAATTTAAAAAATTTAAAAATTTAAAAATTTAAAAATTTAAAAAAAATTTTAAAAAAAAAAAAAATTTCGAAAATACAAAAAATATTAAAATATTAAAAATATTAAAAATATTAAAAATATTTCAAAAATTAAAAAATGTAGAATTTGGTTGGAAATTGCCATGTTTTGCCTTTTTAGTGTAATTAGGCCTTTAATTGCTTGTATTTTGATTATATTGCATATTTAATTATGTTTAATTGCACATGTTTAATTTTACTGCAATTAAGATCTTAGTAGTTATGATTGTTACTTTAATGATTGCGCATTTGCATGATCACCTCACATGTTAGCAAATATGAATGAAATTAATCCAAATTGCTTGACAAAAATCCTTTATTTTAAAGCAAACAAGATTAGGTACCGAAAGGGCACTAATTGGATAATTAGTGTAATCAAGTCCTCGACCCTAGATTCTCTGGTTGCGTAGGAAGTGAGGTATACTCTCATACCTCACTTGACTTCTAACCGACCCCAATAGGCTAGTGGCGACTCCTTTTGTGCAAAAATTCCTAAAAAATATCCCAATGTCACGCGGGGTATGGGCTTGGGAGAGCTCGCGCCTAATCATGGGCTTTAGGCCCGTCCTTTAGGAAATACCCTTAAACCTGCTCTCTCCCCCTGAGGGTAGGTCGCGACAATACCTTGTCAGCTTAGCAGAGAGCAATGTCGGCATACTATATCAGCCCATGGGCGATATGGCAGCTTAGCAGAGAGCAGTATACCTTATCAACTTAGATTGAGCACTATCGGTATACTATATCAGCCTAAGGGCGATATGGTAACTTAGTAGAGAGCAGTATACTCGATCACCTCAGAAGCGAGCTATACTATCTATTTATCAGCTTAGCAGTGAGCAATCCTAATATGAACGGACTTATAGATAGTATGAGATGAGCCGACCAAGAAAGGGCGAGATAACATGTGATCGACTAGGTCATTTGATCATTGCTTTGATCTGATGTCGTAAATTGATTGATTGAATTGTAATGACCGATGAATGGTCCAATTGACATGTAATCGACTAGGTCGATTGATCGAGATATTGATATGTGATGTGATTGCTTGGGTGCCTATTGAATTGTGTTAATATGCAGGCGGAATCTGAGGCTAAGGTAAGTCCTCTGACTCGTGTATGCATAGATAGCCCGGTTAGCGTATTGGTTTACTAATCGAGTCTTAGGGAGTAGAACTTGCTAAGACGTGGTCTCAATGGTTATTGAATAACCATTTCAGGACTCTGATGAGGAGCCTGAGGAGGAGGAATATGAAGAGGAGAACCCTGATGTGGAACCAGATGAGGAGAAAGATTTTGGAGAAGAAGATGACCACGAGGAGGATCTTGAGTACAACCCGGATGAGGACTGAGATCCCATCCTGTTTTGTCAAACCTTGATTATATGTGGATAAGTGTTAGACCAGACCCATGTGAATAGTATTGCATTATATACTATGAGATGCTTGTATAAAAGTGTGGTTGTGAATTTCAGTATGAAAATTATGGCCCTGTTTTTCTATCACATTGCTTTATTGTTTGGGGATTTATAACTACTTCCGCATGTGCTATTGGAAATGAAAGGGTCGGCGATACGTAGTCCTGGGATATCGCATTTTAAAATCGACCAAAGATGAAGGATGGGCACGTGACCGAGGATCGGGGCGTGACAATTAGGTTTCTTGTGTAGTCTCCTTGTTGTTTTATGACAATTAACAACATCAAAAGATGTTCTTTATGCCATTTATTGCCATTTATTGGAATCATATGATTTTTTAAGTGGATTGCTACTTAATGTGTTTGCAGATTACTCTTTTATCATTTTGTCCGATGCTTTCATTTTTCAACCCATGAACCCAACCTATGTTACGTCCCTTACAAAGTCTCTTCAGATTAGGGCACTTGAACTAACGTAGGGGTTCATATGTTTATAAGCATCGCTCGAAGGAGTGCGAGCAAGATTATTTCTTTCTCATTTTGCAGGGTTCTTGACTTGTAAACCTGGAGATGACTAAAGAATTGTTCTTTCAATAGCCTTGACTCAAAGACCCCCTTTGTTAAGCCATTGACCAAGCCTACATTATGGTCCCTATTAAAGACCTCTCAGATTGGTAAGGTCGTACTGCTTGCGAGAATTCTCAGACCCTTGTTGGTATGTTGATAGTGAGATAGAGTGATTCTCCGAAAAAGCCCTTCTAAATAAGAGTGAGTGAAAGTCCTTTCTAACCGAAAGTCTCTCATTTAGTATTCTTAATAAATCCATGTCATGAGTGAAAATTGTCTTGAATGATAATTCTCTCTAGTGGAAATTTGGGTGATGCAAAGGTCATTATGCATGAACCCCAATTGAATTGATAAAAACTTCAGTGGATTTTGAAATGTGCGTTCCAGAATAGCATTAATTGCTTATTTCTTTAGTGAATGCACTTTTTCTCTAATCATGTCTGACAGGTAATGTTTTCTCAAAGACCCAAGAGCTCCTGACATTCAAGTTCCTTTCAGAATGCCTCATGATATTAGGAGGTGAGGAGCTATCATGAACATTCAAGGTCCATCCTTGATGTTCCAAATTTTTACCAGGAGGTGAAAGACCTCCACAGGATATCTAAATTCCAGAAGACATATCCCCAAGAATCAGAGATATCACCAGGTAAGTATATCTCTACCCATACTCTAAATACTTGTCATTGTGCAGGTATTCTCTCCCAAGTGCATCAACACTTGACTCGGTCAAGCTGTCTTCTATATTGACCTGGCATGCTTTCGTAGCCCAGAGTCCCTTTCATCAACCCAGCGTGCTTTCGTAGCTCGGTGTCCTTTATATTGACTTGGCGTGCTTTTGTAGCCCAGAGTCCCTTTCATCGACCCGATGTGCTTTCGTAGCCCAATATCCTTTATATTGACTAGGTGTGCTTTTGTAGCCCAGAGCCCCTTTTATCGACCCGGTGTGCTTTCGTAGCCCGGTGTCATTTGTTATGACCTGGCGTGCTTCTATAGCCCAAAGTCCCCCTATTAAATCGCCGTGCTTTCGTAGCCCGATGTTCCTCTTCATCGACATGGAGACATATCCCCCAAGGAACAGAGATGTCACCAGGTGAGTATATCTCTATTCATACCTTAAATACTTGTCATTGTACAGGTATTCCTTTTTAAGCACTGGCACTCGATGGAGTTGCACCCCAAAGATCTTTCCCAGATTCATAGGCGACCGTAGAATGGTACGGGTCCTGGAAAATGAATTCCCGTTTAGGCGACCGTATAATGGTACGGGTCCTAAACAACCTCAGTTCAGGCGACCGTAGAATGGTACGGGTCCTAAAAAATAAATCCCCGTTTAGGCGACCGTAGAATGGTACGGGTCCTAGACAACCTCAGTTCAGGCGACCGTAGAATGGTACGGGTCCTGAAAAATGAATCCCATTTTAGGCGACCGTAGAATGGTACGGATCCTAGACAGCACCTATTCAGACGACTGTAGAATGGTACGGGTCTTGGAAAATAAATCCCCGTTTAGGCGACCGTAGAATGGTACGGGTCCTAGACAACCTCAGTTCAGGTGACCGTAGAATGGTACGGGTCCTAGACAACCTCAGTTCAGGCGACCGTAGAATGGTACGGGTCCTGGGAAAGCAGTCTCTTTGCAAAGCCATGTTACCACTCTGGGCGACCGTAGAATGGTACGAGCCTTGGACATGTAACATCAATCTATCTCGAACTACTCTACCCTCCTCGAAGATAAATAATTCCAGATAAGTTCCTTTATCATTTGCATTAGTATTTCCATGCATCACATAAATAGCATTTCAAAATGGGATTCATTTTCCTAAAAAAAAAAAGAATTCATTTTCCAACAAAAAAATCATTCATTGCATGCACATGATCAAAATTTAGGTCTTAATTTGTCTTTGAAGGCAACCTCTATGAGCTCACCTTCAAAGAGGGGCAGCTGTTGACACCTAAATTTTGACGACCTAATTACTTGTTTATAGAAAATTAGGGATTAATGTTAACCCCTAAAAATTGCATTAGAACAAATAAAAGGAAAAAATGAAAAAAAATGGGGGAAATCAATTTGCTTGATTATGCATTGAAATTTGAAATTCTGATAGATATTCAGATTTTGATAAATGCAGAAGCAATTAAAAAATCAGATGAATAAAGGGCAAGGATTTTGATAAAATAGAAGGAATTGGTGCGAAATCAAGCTGATTGCGAAATCATGCTCCGATTTGCATCCATGATTTAATGCAACAGAAGATGGAAGTTTGAAATTTTCCATAAAGAGCGGCCGCTCGGAACCACTATAAAAGGGACCAAATTTTGTGAAAAAAGGAAAGAGGCCACACATTGAATATACGGCCGCACAAAGGGGGGGCTTTTCTTTTCATCACTTCGTAGGGGTTTTATTTTCTCTGGGGGACTTCTTTTTTATCACTTCGTAAGAGGGAGACCACATGGTGGAGATACACGACCGTGTATTGGGTTGCATCTCACGTTGCTGGCTTGGGCACCTTCATCAGAACGTTCTTGATTGGCGCGCTTTCTCTTTGCAAGAGACAATCCAGAGAGAGCAGGAGGGGCATGAAGCATTGAGACGCCATTAGTGAGTGGAGGAATAAAAAATAAGGAATTAAAGATGAGTTGTGAGTGGTGATTTGTGAAGATTAATTCACGCAATTCTCACATCTCGGATGCCGCTTTTCTGAGACCAACATCAACGAAGCTAGTCCTCGCCCACTCTGCAACTTTCCGATGTTTCATCCAGCAATTCCAGGCCGATTTTCCAGGCGTCCTTGACGTGCCCGAGACCTCCACCGATCCAGTTATTTTGTTTTCGTTTGAATTTTTATTAGTGCAGGTCTTCCTTGACCGAATCCAGTCACCGCCCCGGCAATCCCTGCATCCAAGCGAAGCCTCGACGCTCCTGATCCTACTGCGTGCATGCCAATGGAGAGTTGACCTTGATCCCATGACGACCCGTTGTTGCTTTGATTCGTGCCACGCCCAACGACAAGTTGCTGTCCATTCGAGCCGCAAAGCCATTGTTCCCATTCGCATCCGAACCAAGTCGATCCCAAAGTTCCTACTTTTGCAGGTTCGTTGACCGTGAGCCCACGGTCATCCTTTACTAAGGAGCACCACCACGGCCACTGCCCTTGAGCCGTACCGCGCCGAGCCTCCATCGTTGGTCCATTCTAACGATTGGGTTTTTGGAAAAATTCAAATTTAGGTATAGATCTATTTTATTTTATTAGGTAGATTTAGTAGATTTAATTTCTTAGGTAGATTTGTTTTATCTTGTTTTAGTTTTTGAATATTTTGTCTCTTCGTTTGAAATATTTTCCAATGCATGATTGAAATTCCATGGTGTTGCATCCAAATCGCAACCGCACAAATTTTTATTCTATCTATAAAGCTTTAGATGGAATAATTATTCACTCGGGAGTAAAATTGATATTTTGATCTTTAAGACTTAAGATCAATTTATCGATTTTATTAGCGAAATAATTAAGTTCGAATTTCAATTCAAATGGTGGATAATATTTTTGATGACCATGGATGATTTGGTGTTTATCTTTTAATTGTTTTGCTTATCCTGAAAATACAAAAAAAATCGCATTTGCATTCCATGTAGATTAGAATTAATTGCATGATAGGTTCATTATTTTTTTTTAAATGCATGTTTAGAAGGCATTTAGAATAGATAGCATTTCACTTTAGTTTTCACTTTAGTTAGATTTTTAATGATTTTAATTACGAATTTTCATAAAAGAAAATACAAAAATCATGCATGTCATGTAGGATTAGATTTATGAAATGCCCGTCATCTAGTGATTGTTGCTAGGTTCATTTAGTTAGAAATTGCTCGTCATTAGAATTATGTCATCTGGTTAATTTAGATTGCATAGTTAATTGTTGCATTTCTTTAATTTCGAATCTCATGGAAAATACAAAAAATCATTTTTTAGAATAAATTCATCTCATTCTTCATGATAGACTACATGCTTATTTATGTCATATAGTTTAGGTCATGTTGCCACGACATATCATTTCATGTTAGATTAGTGACATGCATTGCATAAATCATGATTTTCATTAAGTAAGTGAAAGCAAAAATTGAGTAATTGCGTGTTAAAAATCATATCTAGGACTGTTGATATGAATTCTGATTTAACATTGTAGATGCTTTCGTTGCTATGAGGTAAGTTTTGCAATTTATTCATCGCTTTATCTGGGTGTTAAATTGATGGTTTGCGCACTCGCATGATTACCTCACATATTAGGAAAGTAAATTAAAATCAATTCAAGCTGTCTGCCAAACTTTTTTTTCTAAAATAAAATAGAAAGGTACCGAAAGGGCGTTAAAGAAATCTAGCGTAACCAAGTCCCCGTACCCTTAATCTCTGGTTCGTAGGAGTAAAATAATTCTCCCATTATTTTACTTAGGTGTCTAATCGACCTACCATAAACTGATTAGTGGCGACTCCTAGATAAAATCTATCTGCATGTTAAGAACTTGAACCTAAGTCGCGAATTGGTATGGGCTTGGGAGAGCCCGAGTTAAGTCTAGGCTTAACAATCCATTAGCCAAATCCTAGGTGGTTCACACTTAAAAAATAGATCGCGACAACCTTTATCCCACCTCCCCCATGGGATAATTTTATCCGGCTTATAGCCCCTTATATCCGATTTTATCCTGTCCTGAGCGAGTACTAAACGTAGGATGTGATAAATCATATCCTATCTCAAATTTTATCCCGACTGCCAAACGCAGCCTTAGGTGTTAAAATTAGCTATAAAATCTTGTTTTGTAGGAACACATGGCCATGCAAGACATAATACAAAGACAAGTGGCATATGGGTGGCTTAATGAGAGTGGAAAGTGGATTATTAGGGGAATAAACATAATTTATCTATCCTTGGCGCCATTAGTGTAATTTACTAACTATTAATACTAAATAGCTAGATTTTAAACAAATACTATTACCCATTAACAACTAAGTCGACAATAAATTAATTTAACCCATTCTACTATTAACGTACGTCTACCAATTTGACTCAATACGCTAGACTCGGGACAATTACGTTTACGGAAAAAATATCCGCTACGTCCCACAAAATTTATGATTCGATTAAAACTTCTACATATTCATCCGAATACTAAGGCAAATAATATTTAACTTTATAATCTAAGTATCATTATCATAGTAGAAAATCCTATATGTCATATAATTACATATACAAAATTTCTGGATGTCACAAGCTTGCTCTAAAGTCGTCTGCCATCTCCTTCCTTATCCTCCACACTGTCAAGAGCAGCTTCTTCATCTCATCCCTCAGTTGATACAACCCCTCCAACAGCGCCTCAGTGGCCTTCTCTAGCCCGACCGCTGCTTCCCTCAGCCTCCCAACGATCTCTCTGCGGCCTCCTGATGCCAACACCTGGTCAATCACCTCAAGCACATGCCTCCCATGTGCCTCCACATCATCAAGTTCCTTCGAGACCCGCATCTTCCTGTCCCTTTCCTGGCCACGTCTCGACTCCACGATAATTGTCGACTCGATTGCACGGACAAAGTCACCCCAAGGGAACTCCTCTGGGATGCGGAGGCAGATGACCGCCCCCGAGGAAGAGCGCAAGGCCAAAGATATGACTCCGACAACGAACGCTGTCAAGAAATTGACAGCTTGGACCGCATGGCAAACAACTCTGTCAACCGGCGAGACCCTCTCCCGTAGAGCCAACATTTCAATGCTCACGGCCAAGTCCCCACCCTCGCCCTCCGAATCTGAAAGCAAATCCCTCGCTTGGTGAATCTCCTCCTCCGATGGGTTGCCCTCCGAGCTGAGGAGCTTTATCGCGATCCTCCGGTCCAAGTGGCGGAGACACAGTCGCTCGATCTTGGAGGACATGCAGTTGCAAACATCCAGGACCTTCAGGCTGTTGTCCAAATAACACGACAAGAGGCTGTCGCTACCGTCCCGTTTCAGCTCATAGATTAAGGATTTCACTACGGGGTGAGCGATGGTGAGCACGTCGACAGCAGAGGAGAGCCAGGGCAAGCTGGCAGAGGCAGGGCTCAGACCACAGAGGGGAGAGAGGAGGGACTCATCGAAGGAACTGGCGATGGATTCCAGCTCCTCGGCAGTGAGCTTTGCTCCCTTTTTGTCGCCGGGATAAGAGAGGCGCGTATACATTTTCTCGAAGAATATGTAAAAGTCATCGGGATAAGAGAGGTGCGTATTCATTTTCTCGAAGAATATGTGAAGGACAGAATATATTCTCTATTTTTTCTCAGGAAAACTGAGACAGGAAAGTGGTGGAAAGTTTTGATGGATACGAGCTATGAGCTTATGCGGCATTTATATAGGGCGTGGTTTCTCTTAGGAAGGCAAGGAGAATGTAATATGGAAAGAAAATTTCATTAGAGAATTCCTAGAAAGTAATTCAAAGACATGTCCCCAATAAGGTGATTTTCTAGATGCTAGGAATGCAACAAAAATGTAATACGGAAAGAAAAATTCATAGAGAATTCTTGGAAAATAAATAAAAGACATGCCCCGATAAGGTGTTTTTCTAGAAAACTTTCATAAGAGAATTCATGGAAAGTAATTACAAGACAAGCCCAAATAAGATGTTTTTGGATGCTAAAAATGCAAGAAAAATAAAATATGGAAAGAAATAAGAGGATTTTTGGAAAGTAATTGAAAGACACGTCCCAAATAAGGTGCTTTTCTAGATGCTAGGAATGCAAGAAAAATATAGTATGGAAAAAAATATTTCATAAGAGAGTTCTTGTGAAGTAATTAAAAGGCATGCCCCAATAAGGTGTTTTTTCTAGATGCTTTTCTAGCATCCTCATAGACATACTTGCATTTTATTTCCTATTTAAACTTTCCTTTTATTTCGCTTGTGATACCAAAGCAGAGCGTCGCCGCAATAATAAAAATGTATCAATGGTTGAAATGATCCAAATAAGTTACATATGGACTAATGTGGTTGAATGTGGCGCTACAAACACTTTCCTTATAAGTTCAAAACAATTATTTCCTTTCACTTAGTGCAGCGCGTGGCAGCGCAAAGTAAATGAATTTGCCCATGACAGAACTGGTATTATAAATACCAGCAATATGTTTAAAAAGCTCATATGTCAACATGTTTATTATTTATATTAGCATTCCTAAGTTTAGGCAATAAAAATAGCGGGCAATTATCATTTGGAGTGTCATGTCATGAAATCATTAATCAATAAGAGATTTCTTGGAATGTAGGAAAAAAATCCATAGAATCATTAGGTGTTAAGAGATTTCTTAGAAAGTAATTAATAGACATGGCCAAATAAAGCGTCTCTGTTCATGTTTTTTACCTCCTCATATCATTTGTCGCGGTCCAAGACATACTTACCTTTTATTTTCTAACTAACCTTTCCTTTTATTTGATTTGCAGCAGTATAAACAAAACAGCAATAGCGGGTTGTCACATATAACAAAAAGTATTGATAATTCAAATGATCTAAATGAGTTATATGTGGATGAATATGGCTGAATGTGGTTGTTGAATATGGCGCTACCAACTTTCATTATATTTTTGGAACAATTATCTTCTTCCACTTTGTTTCATCATATTTCTGGAACAATTATCTCCTTCCGCTTTGCACAGCAGCCGGTGGCGCAAATGAGAGCAAATCTATTGAGGATGGAATTAGGTAAATAGATACTAGCAACATTTTTAACCTATCGATGTGTTTAGTATTTATTGCAACAAACATGAGTATTTGCTTATATACTATTTCATGGAAATTCTCACTTTACGCTGAGATTTCTCTGTCAAATTAAATAATAAATCACATTGGCTAATTAATATATGGGAGGTAATTAAAAGATGGATCAAGTAGGAAGATATCTCCTTGTGCACTTTCTGGCCATTTCATAATTATTGTACACGGTTTCACTGGCCTTTTGGTGGCAAAACGATAGAAATAAATCAGGAATCCATTGGCAGAGTTGGGAAGTTCTGAAAAAAAGCAAAGCAGATGGTGGTTTGGGTTTTAGAAATCTACTGAATTTCAATAAAGCAATGTTGGGCAAGCAGACTTGGCGTTTATTTAATCAGCCATTATCTCTCTAGAGTAAAGTCTTTAAAGGACTGTATTTTCATTCCAAGTCTCTTTTTAATGCCGACAGAGGCTCTCGCCCATCTTGGGGCTGGCAGAGTATTCTGCTCGGTCGGGATGCCATCCTACCCAACATACGTTGGTCAGTAGGTGACGGGAAATCAATCAGAATTCATGGTAATCATTGGCTCCCTCTTGGAATATTAGGTGGCCCTTCAGTCCGTGAAGAACCTGTTTTGGTGGCTGATCTTATTGATCAATCCACCAGTACCTGGAATGCCAACCTGCTACACAGATTCTTTGACAACTAGGTAATTGACCAGATCACCACTATCCCACTGCGACCAAATTATGCTAGAGATCAGCTTATTTGGACCGCTACCAAAGATGGTTATTTTACTGTTAAATCTGTTTATCGTTCATTCACAGCAACAGCAACAAATCAGACAATAAGTACGACTTCCTCTTCTTACCAAAACCCAAGTTGGTTATGGAAAAAAATCTGGAAAATGCATTCCCCCCCAAAAATTCGAGCTTTCTTATGGTCGCTTTGTCAGAATGCTTTAGCGACAAGGGCTAATCTTTATCAGCGACATATTATTAACAACCCGTGCTGTCTACTATGTGATCAGAACCTCCCTGAAACCCTAGAACATCTGTTTTTATTATGTCCGTGGACTAAAAGGGTTTGGTTGCACCCTAGCTTCAACATTCAGATTTCACCTATGCAGCTTTATAGAATAGATGAATGGATAGCCCAGCAAGTTCAGTCAAGAAATTCCTTACCTGGTTTGGAGACTTTGGCCTCTGTTCTCTGGCAAATTTGGCGTGCTTGGAATGGATATATTTTCCGGCGTGAAGGTCTTCGACCATCTCGGGTGGCTGAGGCTGCTCTGGCTGGATCTCACGTAGCTCGTCTGACGGCTTCTTCTCTGACGAGTAAGGGGCGCTCGCTCCAGAGCAGGGGAGCTCTTTGGAAGCCCCCAGATCCGGGTACCTTGAAGATCAATATCGATGGATCTCATCAATTAGGCTCAAGAGAAGGTACTATGGCGTGTGTATGCAGGGATCATCACGGAAGACTTACTAATGGATTTTCGAAACACTTTGCTGCATATTCTGCCCTACAGGCCGAGATCCAAGCTGTGTCTTTAACTCTTCAGCATCTGCAACGTCGTGGTTTCACAGATGCTCCGCTCCTTTTTGAATCAGACAACTTCCTGGTGGTCGAGATCTTGAATCGCCGCTGCAAGCCGCCATGGGAGGATCGGCCTCTCTTCATCGAAGCCGCCTCCTTGCTCTCATGTTTTCCTAATCTTTCGCTCGTGCACTACAGAAGGGAGGCCAACGTTGCTGCCGACTGGGCCACAAAGGCCCATGACCGTACTTCTTCCGTTCAAAGTTGGGCTGTTTTTCCCCCATTTTTCTTAATTGATCTTATTTGCGCGGATGCTTTAGCTACCGGTTGTAATGGTTTTATTTCTCCAATATAGTTTCCTATTTCTGACCAAAAAAAAAAACTTTCCCCCAGTGCACTTTCCTTTTATTATAATAAGATTTTTTGCTCTAATGAAACCTATCCACGGGTTACCGTAAATGGCAAAAAAAAACCATCTAATCCCAAGTCCTTTACATTTCCCCCCATTAGCCAAATCAAAAACAATCTTAAACGTGACATTGATATTCTTACTTTATATCGGGATATTTTGGTTGGTCATATTAGGTATTAAATTTCCCCATGGCTAGGGGTGTGCAACGGGAACCGCCCGAACCAGGAACCGGCCGGACTGGACTGAACCAACCGGTTTTGGGCGGTTCCCACGGTCGGCGGTCCAGTTCCTGGTTCCTAATCTTGGAACCGGTGGCCAATCGGTTCGGTTCCCGATTCCAAGGTGGGAACTGGACCGAACCGGACCGACCGGACCGAACCAAATTTTTTTAAATATAATTTATATACATAGAATTAATAAAATATATAAACATGATAACTTATTGCAACCAAAATTGCAATTTGAGGTAGCAACCTCTTATGTGGCCAAGAGACCATTAAAACCCTTTTTGTTACTCTTTTATTTATAGAAAGAATCTCCTTGTTAGTTTCATCTTCTACTCGATGTGAGACTAAGGCTCCAAGAGACCCACAAGGCACTTCAAGCCTCCAAGAGTCTCACATTAACTAAACATTCAAAGAGCATAAGAGAGATTGTCTATAAAATTTAAGCCAAGCACAACCTTTAGCCAATTGTTCATGGCCTTCATGGTTAAAGTTAAGTGTGAAACACACAAAATGTGACTGGCACAAGTAAAGTTTGAATATTTTGCATGTGGAAACATGTGTGATTAGTTTTGTTGAATCGCTCGAGAACTTAATTGGATTGATTGGTCCGGAGTGCAGTCACTCTTTAGTGCAAAAAAGTAGAGCCGATTTTGTTGGACTAGACTGGACCGGACCGAAACCAATGGCCCGGTCCGGTTCTCAGTCCTAGGGCCAAACGATTCCCGATTCCAAGGTGGAACCGGACCGAACCGGGAACCAATCACCCCTACCCATGGCTAATCACCCCCTGGGAGGTATTTAAAAGTGGAGCTAAGAAGGAAGGATTCTCCTTAATACTTTTCATGGCCCTTATGTACTTGTGGTATGTAGTCTCGCAAGCCTTTTAGAAGTTTTTTTTTTTTTTATAATCAAGGACTCCACCACGGGCCCCCCGTGCTCGGACGACACCGAAAGACCGGGCCCTTATACCTCAGGGGAGACTAGTACAGGACCCCACCACCATGACCCTCACTTAAGACGTGTTAGCAGTTGCGAAGTTTCGACCTTGAGACCTCTGCGATGAAGTGCCCAAACCCGAACCAACTTAGCTGCCCATCGATGGATAAAGTAATCTAACTTTCTACAATACACTTTCCTTTAATTTTTAAAATAATATTTTTGCCTTCAGAAGAAATATTCATGCGTTGCCACGAATGAGAGATAATTTATTGCCAATAGAATGATGAAAAAAAATGCTAGTATTATTATTAAAGAAAACTTATATATTTAGATTACAGATGAACGTAATTAATAAACTTAGGAATAAAAGATATTACCTAATGAGTAATTACCACTTGGGTTCATACATGGTGCCTTGGTTGTCACTTAAATTTTGTCAAGTTGTCAATTGTAAAAGAGTATTTATCAAACTAATATATAAACTTTTATGAGGTTAGTTAATGATGTCTAAATTACAAAAATTCTCTATTGGCATTTCGATCTGCGCAATCGATGCGACCAATTCATTTGCACAGATTTATTAGGCAACCAAATGCAAGCGAGAGATTCTCGGACCCCCGAAGCCTTAATGTTTAATTTGTTTGCAGCTATTTGTTTGAATGGATAACTTGAAAACCAATGAAATCTGTTACACATATTTTCTAGTTATTATTTATGTTATCCACATTTTCTCTAGAGCAACCCCATGCGAACTTTAAATTCTTCCCTAGCAGGTGTATCTTTCATATTCTTCTTTTTAATGTTCTGATTGGATAGATAATTGGCCCATCTGAATGATCCATGTAGTTTTAATTCCAATAAACTCTTCAAAGATACGCTCTTTGCCATTGAGAAAAATATGCTTCCATTCACTTAACTATCTTTCATATAGTTCAGGTTTGAGATTTAAGATTCGATTATACAAATTTAATAACTTCTAGAACTTGAATGTACTTTTCCTATAAGTTTTAAGACTTCTAATCTAACTATTCCATGAATTAATGAAACAAGAGAAAAGGATTAGTAGCAAAAGAAAGAAGAAGAAAAAGAAGGAGGAGAAAAGAAGCCAGTAATGAACAAACCTTTATCAATGATCAAAGTTGGTTTTGGATTTTACTTGGATTCAATTAGCCCTCGAACTTTTGTGAAATTGAAAGATCGATTATCCAAGGTGTGCAAACACCATTCTTAATGATAATTCTGCTCTTCGAAGTACAAAACTCAGTGTGATAGGTTCTAGCAGCTATTCTCCCAAGATATAATATAACAAATCTTCTTCTTTATTGCACACAGAATAATAGAAAGAACAAGAACAATGTTTGGTGTATAACCAAATAAAGAAAGGAAAGATATGTAAAGAGAAAAAGGAATATTCTTGTTTTGATATATTTATATTATTTTCTAATTATATTCGAAGTAACAATTTGTAGGTAAAAGAAAGAGATAGCCATTTTCCATCTTGAATTCTTACATTTAGTTGAGAAATGTTACAAATCCGTTGCAAATTGATAGAAGTCAAAACCATTACAAAACCGTTGTTGAATTGCTGTAAAACATTATAGATTAATGGTTGAACAAAACTGTTACAAAGTACGACAGAAAAAAAAAAGCTTTCAATATTGCAAAACTTACTAAAATATACAAAAATTGCCCCACATAATTCATAAAGTTTTGAAAAGAAATGAAAGACTAATGTTGGGTTATTGGAGCATGATGCAATGGAAGTTCTGAACTGGTGCTTGTTAGGCTATGAATCTGACCTAAAAAAAATGAAATATAATTCACAAAATCATTGTGAAGTATGAAACTTCAATAAATCAAGAATTCCTTTTTGTGAATTATAATTATCACCAATCGCATTCCACCCCATATATTTTGTTGTTCAGCGCAATTCTATGCTTAGAGGTTATGCGCGTGCTTAGTTTATTTATAAATGCTCTAGAGAATACTTCCAGTAATTCTCATAAGAGTGAACCCCCACTTTACACTTATATAGGTGATTCCATCAAATGTATTCTACAATTCAATATAACACCAATAATGGCTATGAAATTCATTGAGCCTCTTTTTTAGTACAGTCTTTCACTATTCTCATCTTAGGAAGGATAGAAAAAAATTTTAGCGCATCATTAGATCAACAAGTAACTTGCTATTACCTAATGAACTTAGTTCATGGGATTGTGAATCACATAAGTTGGGTCATCATTACTATTGACTTTCTTTAACTGACTTAAGTCCCATTTCCCTTTATGTATAGTCAGAGGATCAACCAAATCCACTTTTTGACTTTACATAATCAATGGACATAGTTCCATCCATAAGCAATTGATTTACTACATCATGCCTAAACCAAATTTGTCTACATTTACCATTGAAAGTTTCATTCATTGCAATGGAGCCTCTTAGCAATCACAATGTTTAAACATAAAAGGTGTCGTTAATTCCCAAAGGAACATTTGCTAAGAAGTTCCTCAACCACTTAGCCTTATTTTCAAATATGAGTTAGAGAAGAATTTTCTCGTTTTCAAGAACTTGAGCAGTCCTCAAATCACCAAGATAAATAATTTATCCTCCTCCCCTGCTAGTACTGAGTACTGGAGGATAAAGCATTCTATTTTTACGTATATACCTAGTAACACCAAAGCCTACCACCCATTCTTTCTCATTGGCCTATGGCCTTGAGAAATATATCATCAGAATCATCTATTTCAATCAAGTTGTTTAGTAGGATTATCATTTCCTCCATAATTCTTGTCTAACTAACTTACAAGTTACATCACCTTCACCAAGAATGAGCACATATATGCTATCTGAAATGTTCTTTTGAAGTGACATCTCCATATAATGCTCTTGAGTAAGTATTATCCCCCTATCACTCCTAATTAAGCACGTCGGTAATGTAAAAGAGCTTAAAATCTTGTTTATACAGCAAAAACTTGCTTGGCTCAATAGCAAGCATTTCATAGTAAACAATCTATCAACATAATATCACGTCCACACAATTTCCCCAAGAAGAATACTTGAACTTCCTAAACAAGCACTTCTCAATCATCAACTAATCAAATTTACAACGAATCTCCCAATACATCAATTTTCTTGCAATCTATTTCCTAAAGAAGACAACATAATTTCTTGCAAATCGGAACACTTTACAGCCATAGAAAATATTTCAAGCTTGCCATGCGAAAGAGGAGGAGTGCATACCCGTCAACAATCCCTACAAGGTAGTAGTGCTCTTTGCCGTTGTTGATGACAACGACCCTATTCTGTTTCCAGCTCGAACAGATTCGAACAATGGGAGAAAGCCTTTGTGCTCGATGTAAGAACTAATCATGGGTCAGGATGAAATGTCGACCGCGATGGCACTACTTAGTCTACCCACGAAAGACCATAAGCAAGGACCAAATACTAGAATGGTGTATGGTGCTTCCTACTGGTTTTCAACAACCAACACTTCTACGAATAAAAATGTACGACATTGATAAACTAGAAATACAAACACGTAAGGTTTCCAAAAATAAAAAGAATGAAATGTTCGACTTAGCCTGTTCGTTGGAATTGGAATCCTCCAATTCAAATAAGCACATTCCTACAATCCCCGATAGGAGAATCATAGTAGCTGCCTCAAACTTCAGTCAACAAGCCCTCAAAATCTACTGCTCACTTACTATTGCTCCGCCTCGACTTCACCTCACAAATATTGATGTTTAAGCTTATCCCATTGCTTTCCCAATTGTGATGTGACCAAATAACGTCAGAGCTCCCGTCGTAATGCTTAACAACAAAAAATATCCTTAAGATTGTTGGAAAAACATTAGATAATATGAAAATAAGAATTGTTAGAAATTTGATGAAAAAGATGGGTAAATAAGATTAATTGTATGAGACGTTCAAGCACTATCCTTAAGAGAAATTTCGCCCCTCGGAATACAAAACTCTGTACAATAGGTTCTAGTGGCTCTCCTTTCAAGATACAATAGACATTCTTCTTTATTCCATTATGTTTTTCTCCATATCACTATATCTCTAGAGTCAACAATTTTATGTTAAAAGCTGTTGATCCTAGGTCAAAACAAGTTGATGAGATCCCCCGCAAGGACTCTTAACAGGGTTGATAGCAGACTTCGAATCAACTTATTTGTCTTACGGTATATCTCAGTTTGTAGGTAAAAGAAAGAGAGCCGTTTTCTGTCATCATTTCTTGCAATCAAATGAAAGACTTTACAAATCCGTTGCAAACTGATTACGGTCAAGACCGTCGACAAACAATTACTAAATCGCTATAAAACTTACAAAACACGAGGACAAAAACCATGAAACCATGAAACCAGATTGCTCAACAACACCATCATCATCTCTATTCCCTACTCTGCAATTAAAGGTGACTTTGTCGTCCTCCATTTCATCGTCACCTTCTCCCTCAGTCGCTCTTGGCTGACGGGGACGGTCGTTTCCTCCATTTCACAAACTGCTTTTCAAATGAGTCCATTGTCTGTGACGTCTTTTGCAAATTACCTGCACAAAGAAAGCATACCAATTGTACAGGGCACATTCAAGCAAGTAAATACAGCAGTTACCCAAGGAAATTTCTACAACTCACATAGTGTTAGGATTTATAAAGGAAATTTAGCCATGAACAGAGATGTGAAATGTAAATGGCTAATTTTTCAGTCAGATTGATGAGAAAATGCGAAATCCAATCTAACGGGCAAAGAATCTCAAAATGGATTTCTCAACAATTGAGAATCCCTCACATCTTAAGACCCCTAGTCATCTTGTCTGTTTCACTGTCCGCGAAAAATCTCCAGGTTTTATCTCTCATTCTAACAAAATAACCACCCAATGCATGAATCTACCCAAAAAAAAGGGCAGATTTGGAAGGGCAACCACCAGCGCTCTTGTCCATGCCACATGAGTTGGAGACAAACTGAGGCTGGTCATAAAACGCTCATCCTGAGGATAAAATTTCATTACATATGCATCAGAGACGTTATTCTTAGCCTCACTTGCAAAACACCAATAGAATCCAGAACTTTCGTCTTTTTTTTGGACTTCGAAACCGTGTGTCGCACTCGCTAACAAAAATCTCTCTTTAGAAATGCCCTAAAAACATGACACTTGTCTAAGGGTAAAAAAAACATCCCTTCCCTGTTAAACCATAATGACATCCCCAAGCTTTTTTCCTCAAATCTTCATTGCATTTAGGGATGATGCAAGGGACACCAGCTGCAACACAGTTAACATGCCAAGCTAGAAACAGGAATCAAACAAGGAAAAACGAAAAACCTCCTCTTTGCCTAACCATTCCTGACTTCTCTATGATTCTATCCCAAGGTCAACGGACAACATATAGGTACTTGTCATCATTCTAAAGGTTCTCTGTGGACTTGATGATCATGGTCATCTTGGCCTGAGTGCCCAGCTGCACCGCGATGGCGTCAAGGCGGAGGTGCTCATCCGCTCGGTCCGCTTCTGGATCGATCGATGGATTGATCTAGGGTCTGCAGAGAGAGATTGAAGAGAGAACTCGATTGGAAACGACTCAAGGAATTCTCGAAAGTGAAGAGGCTTCAGAGGAAAAGCGAGGTTCCCATACGTTTGCATGCATACGCTCCTCGCGGATGAATCCCCGTGTAAAGACCATTATGCCCCTGTTATTTGAAACGTGTGCAACACTCTTTTCTGAATAAAATGCACATTTAAATTGTAATATATGAAATCGAGGTATGTGACTTTTTTTTTAATTTCTTTTATTTTGCTGAAAAATTAAATATGCATATAGATCGCTTGATAATGACACCATTAAAAGGCACGCGCAAATGATAACCACAACCAAATGCAGTCTACAGCATGTTAGGAATTTCCAAGTCATTAACACGCAAGGCCAAAATCATGGAAAGTTCAATTGAGGACTTCAAGGGGTGAAAAGTGCCTCGAATAAGGATGACATCGGACTAGGTTGGAGAGCATAATGTCCCTATACTCCAAGCACGTTCTCTTTCGTGATCAATCCAACATGCGATGTCACAAATGGAAATGGTGAAACATTCGACTCTTATTATTCCGACTTGATTTTTCTTTGGAAGAAAATATTAAAAATCATCCTCGCGTTTTTACTATATATCAATACGCACCTTGAATTTTAGAAACCTACAATTAACATCCAAAGTTGCATTTAACATATGATCAGACTTATGAACTCGCCATTTTCCCAATTTTGCCTCTCTCATAGTTTCAAATCCACCCTCGATGAAAGCCCACTTGCCCAAAACCGCAACCCGCCCACCCTTGAGCCGCGACCTGGCGAGCTCGACTCATGTTCATCGAGGTCAACTAAAATCTGTCGATTTTGACTCAGATCTTAGTCGAACTCGATTCGATGCCGACAAAGTTCAAGGTGTCTAAATTCCAAATGTTTCGGATTTTACACGCGTTAACTTTTGTGCTTTGTGAAAATTCCAAATGTTTTCAATATGTAAGCTGTGACATTTTGATTAAGTAAAAAGTGAAAAGGTGAATGATGAAAATCAATCCGAACAAACCCAAAGTGAACAAAAATAAACATCGATAGACTTTCATCGGGATAGGATCTGTCATGGCCAATTTTACAATTATGGCCCCACCCAGTTCTTCCTAGATTTAGATCGACCAGATCCGTTCTTGGACTAAACAAGCGTCACCGCTCACATATTCGACGACTTCATAAGTTAAATGAAAAAGATATGATGGAAAATCTCTTTGTACGAATTCTTCATAAACTTTGTGATCAGGATGTGTTACCGAGAGATTGACTTTATTACGAGCGTTTAAATGAAGCCCTTGAAGAACAATGTTGAAGGGGATAGGATTCGGATCTCACATTGATGTCTTTGCTCTTATTGTGCTTTGAAGGTTCAAGGATGGTCAGAAAGGCATTGAACCCTTGGAACAAAAATCACAACAAATTTTTTAGCCTTCCTGCATAAGAAATTACCGTGTTCTTCTACGAATCACTAGAAACCAAACAACATGAATGAGCATCGATTTGGACGCAAGTTATCTCCATCGACTTGACTTTTCAAAATTGCACAACATTGGGTTAATGTTTCAGACGGAATTCTTGATCTAATCTATGCCCATGTGAAAATATATAATATAGTTTGATCTGGAGATTACCCAGAAGACAGGTGTCTGAGTTTTACAGCTTAAAGAACTCGAGATCTTAAGGTTCTATTGTCATCGATTCATTATGACCAAGTCTATCAACAAGCTTCTACTTTTAATATTTGTGCATCTTCTCCCCTCTAAAATTCACTAATTTTTGCTGGAACAGCTGGTGAGGAGATTAATGTGGATGTCGATTTTTGACTTTTGCAAAATCGCGAGTTGTTGGGTTGATTCCACATTTTATATGTCTGGTACCAGAAAAAGTAAAACCTCCCCACTTGCACTTCACGGGGCCTAGGCAATCAATACATTTTCCCAAAAACGTATTCTGGAATCTCTCTACCTAGAATACAAAACTTTCGAGAATATATTTTTGAAAAAGTCGATTGCATAGCTGGTGACAGACAGCACCTCGTAGAATATGATAGCATCCACTCACCATTTCTTCTTAACCACCAATTTCTAGTAAATTACTCATGTCCCGGACGAATTCCAACATCCTCAGCCTGACGTCACATAGAATGTCCGGTCAGTCATGACTTCATTTCATATGCTTTAGAAGAGACGTGGTGGAAGGTCATCTAGCTAACACAAAGGAAAAGAGAGAGGAGGACATGTCTACTAGTGAAGCTCATAATTAGTCCTTAACGCTAAGTTTTGCTTAAGAAAGATTCCCTTGCATACAGAGAAATTAAAGAATAGATCTATTATTTAATTAATCGAATAAATAGATAATGAGATGGCCCGGTTAATATAGGAGTTGCGTGACCCGCTTCTCATCCCCAGCCGCAGCAATGAAATAAATTCAACTTTCTCCAAATTCGACTATCCAATAGTTTAGTGCAAGTGGAAAGCCATATTGAAAAAAGGTACCGCAGGATTACCTGTCGTAAATGTAATATTTAATCAATTTTACATCTAATAGTTATTTAACTATAGTAAATGTAATATTTAAGTAGAAACCACATCTTTTCCATAGTGAACAACACTTGTCTTAAGGCGAAAGGAGGAAATGCAATCGAAAAGTATGACTATAGCCAAATGCTCTCTTTTCAATATGATTACCACTTCATAAGCAGACTTCTAACAACATTCAGTACATCGGCATCCTTACTGCTAGCGCTAAGCAAAGAGCCAATTTTATTTGGTTACGAAAAGAAAAGGGAAAGCATTTCATGATAGGATCACTATATGGGACACTGAGCTGAAAATCCAGGGCCCCCATAATAGAAATTGACACCACATGTCCCGGGCGGGTCCAGGTTGAGCAGTAAGTCATAGCAATTAGGTTTTGTCACAAACGTCTGAAGATTCACCGGGTCTCTCTCAATGAATCTGTCGTCGAGGAATTTAAGATGGCGGAAATAGGACGCCCTTCTAAAGCCTTCGGAAGGGAAATGGCCACTCCCCATTTGCGTTGACGTATGAAGACCCCTCTGCTTTGTGTTGACTATCTCTCCACCCCAATGAATTCTTTCTGCAGGGCCCTTTAGATGAGTGAAGAACCTTTCAGGCCAGTACCCTACAATTTCATTCTCAATGCTGAGCCACCAATCTCCAGTATCTTGATCCTGAAATATTTTTATTAAGAGACAGAAGACTCAGAAGATATCCCATGTGTATTTACTAAAAAGATTGTTCAATTACCTTCCATATGGCTATAGTTATATCCCATTGCAGGTCACCATAGATGGAAACTGGGTAAATCAGATTGTTTGGAGCAAATATGCTGCCCTCTTTTAGTCGGAATCCATCTTTGCAGTTGAGATTGTAGCAGGGAGTACGATAGCCATCTGCCTAAAGTCCAAGGAAAGCATGTCAAAATTTGACATACTTATGAAAGTTTGGTGAATTATAAGCACTGAAAAGAGTTAAGAACTCACAGTATAAAATATGAAAATCTTTGCCCGATTACGAGGATAAGAAACTGTATCGACCTACAATAGAAACACGAACTACTTATCTTCTATATCTACAAACATTTAGAAGCAAATCATGCTAAAATTTTCGGAGTCGATCAACGTAAGTTCTTACCATCCATCCCGCTTCCACTGTGTTCATACTCTCTCTGGGGCCTGCTTCGAGCCAAATTTGGGAGAAACTGACTTCTGGCTGAACGACGGAAGGATTCCACACATTTATTGTTGCACGAGCTCCCATGAACCTGCCGGGGGTCAAGCTTACTCCAGCATACTGACAAGTACATAGCAGTGTCATAAAAAGGTGAAACTTCAGGATCAATGAATAAACCGGGAAAAAAAAAACTCAAAATCAAAGACACAGTAAGTCTTAAAGCGATGTATTTTCACATACCTCGTGATCTGCATCCGGTAATGCGTCATTCCTGCTCAGATTGAGCCACTTCTCGTCTGGAGTCAACCGTATAACAGATGGAGAACGCCCATCGCTTACCGTAGCAATGGCACTTAAGATCAAAACAAACAATTTGAAGAGATGCATTGGTGAACTCACTATCGCCATTGAAGAACAGAGTCCAGTACTTATTAAAATGAGCCGAGGCAATGCTCTTATTTATGTTATGCATAACGCGTATCCCCTTGGATGACCTAATCGTCATTAATACAGTGCGCGTGGATTACCATTACCACGATGAAGAATATTTCTTCTTTGAGCAAATCTGGATGTAAATCGCAAAACTGACTCTGCAAGCGAAAAGAAAGGGAGCTGGAAGCCTTGATTAGCTTCTTTAGCCTTCATTCCCCACCGTCAACTCATTAAAGGTTTTGTTCTTTTTGGCCTGCTTTCCTTTGCAGTCGGTTGGATAATCTAATAATAGAAGCCCTTACAAATTTGAAGGATCCAAGTGGTTCTGATAGAGCTGCAATTGCCGCTTACATAGAGGTACATTTATTTGTCATGATGGGCTTGGAGCAAAAAAGTTAACATGCATGTCTATGTTTATGTAGATAAAGATTATCATTTTCCTAATTATGAATTTGTCGCTTGCTTATCTAAAGAGAGGAGCAAAGAGAGCATTTGCTTGTATGCTTACGTTTTGATTGTCTCCACTCTCTCTTTGAACATGCTTTATCAAACTATTCCTCACTTTAGTTCTCCTAATGAAGTTGCCTTTTGCTATCTATATATTTTGGGTGCTTCATCTTGTCAACATGCCTATTAATGTATGACTTGCACGTAGTGTACCATACATATTCTTTGTACGTGGGTGAGTTGGTCAGGGTGGGGGTGGCCTCCAATTTCTTTTTGCACTTGAGCCCCTCATTCATCTGATAACAATTTAAACCTCCTTATATTGTCTAGATCCACTACATTAATGCAGATGTAGATGAGAAAAATTAGTGCTTCATTACCTAAGACTCGGTAAATTTCTAATGCTTATTACTATCGAAACAATATCACTTCAAATAACGTTTACCTCCAAATTATGTCTTTACTAATGTTAATAATTATATAAGTGGGTAAAATTTATACGAGGCTTTTTCTGAAACGTTTTAAATGTCATCAGTTGTCCTTGAATCTTCTCTAATACAAAGAACATTTGTTAACTGCAGATTTTTCATAATTGTGTGTTTTGAAACTCTGTAAATGTCATCAATTGTCCTCGAATCTTCTCTAATACAAAGAGCATTTGTCAACTGTAGATTTTTCATAATTGTATGTTCTCTGGAAAAGCATCCATATAAATCATTATCGAAATACATATAATTGCTGATTCTTTTCAGATGCAAAATTCAAAGGCTCACAATTGCCATTTAGGTTCTCTACAACATCATAGACATATTTATTGATAGGTAGAAAAGTAAAACCCATAGCTTTTAAATGTTGAATTAATATGCTTTGGAACGTTCCAAATTCTATTCTGCACATGAAAAGAAAAATTTAAATGCAGTATAAGTCTCTTTCGCATCCACAATGACAGGAGGACCACACTAGTCAACATGGTAAAGGCTTAAATAAATATACTTCCATTAGCAAAGCTAGATAATAGTATTCTAGGGTATATCTCCATTCTTAACCTATGCCTAGACATACAAATGATGTTCTGGCCCATATTGCAGTTCCATGATGGTCTGGTGTTGAAGAGTGTGTAGGACTTAGCCACTAGGAGGCTGGACTTCCAGAAGCCTTTGAAAACTCCCCAAAGAGCACCTATGCAGTCATTTACAATGTTTCTTGTTAGCAAGGTCAAATATATGGTATTGAAAACAATCTAAGAGCGGGCAAACACATATGCAATGTTTTTCTTTTCGAATGATAAACCCATATGCATTGTAGAGGCACTTGGAGGGAGACTTTCTGTTTCCTCTTGGGATGTTGCTCATAATTCCAATTTTTGTGCATTTAATCTAGATTCATGGCAAAATGGCGAATTAAGTATCTATCTTTCCATGAAATACTATATGTATACCTGTTACTAAGGTTTGAGGGTTATTGTATGTAGTCATCATACTTCTAAAGTAGTTTCATGGTCAAAAAGAAAATGAAACCGTAGTTAGAAAAGTAGTCAATTTTGAACCAAAATCAAGTACTGGGTACTCTTGGAGAGATTTTTAAGTACTGCAGGAGTAATCACAATCATCAATTTCAAAATAAGAAGATATTAGGACACACAAAAGATTGAGATTAATACAAAAGTTTGCTCCAAGAAGCACCAAAAATTTTTCCATTACCACAAGTTACCGACTAACATATATGTAGGAGATATAGTCAAAACCATATCTTGAGAATCTTTTAAAAGTCCTATGTGGCATGATCGCAACTGTGTGAAGCTTAGCTTATTTATGTTGTAATATCTTAGGAATATCGTGTTGAAGTGGTTTGCATATGATTTATTTTTTATTCCCGCCTCCATTCTTGAACCTTGGCTACTTCTAAATCTAGCGCTCTAGTAGCTAATTTAGGTGCGTCTTGGCAAAAGGTTCATAGTATTAGCTGGTACCAGCAGGATGACTTAACTAACATGCATGAGCAAATGATTTGCGACTTTCCAGTTTTCAACAACAAAATTTTTGAAATTGTTTAATGAACCATGGTGTCTCTTTAAGATGTGTATCCTTGTATTGGAGTTTTTCAGTAGAAGCTCGTCATGATTGTTTGGATGTTGAAGGATTTTCACATGCAGGACCAATACTTGGCACCACCAAACCTCAAAAAGTTATTGTCAGCAAAGTTGAAGCTTATGATTGCAAATGGTGAATTGATTAAGGTATGTTGTCCTTGAATTTTGTTGCAGTAGGAGGGTGTGGAAGTTCTTGATGGCATGTGCAAATACAAATTAAAAGAGGAGAGAGCTGATATCTTGCAATAAAACATCTTTATTAAGTTCCTTACTTGATATAATGGGTTTCATATTTTACTTCTTACATTGATAGTACACAGATTATCATACACATAATAGTCTTTTGTGGCCCTAAGCTTCATTAATTAGTATGAATTTTCTGGTTCAAAGGTTGTTGCATGGCGATATATTGTTTAAAGTGGATGAAGGGGTAACTGCATGGGGAGATTGATAACTTGGTGATGCCTCCTTTAAATGACAGGTAAAACACCGGTATAGAATTGCACAAAATCCAAAAACCATGGAAGCACGAAGAGGCTCTTCTAGGTCAATTGTAGAGGGAAGGCCGAAGGATTCTTTTAAAGGAGATAAGAGAGAGGTCAAGATTTATATTAAATCGCAGATTGATGCAGAGCTATTGAAGATGAAGAGTATGACTGCTCAAGAGGCTGCTGCGGCTGCTGCAAAAGCAGTTGCTGAAGCAGAAGCTGCCATGGCAGAAGCTGAAGAGGCAGCAAGGGAAGCAGAGGCTGCGGAGGCTGAAGCTGAAGCAGCGCAAATTTTTGCCCAAGCAGCAATAAATGCTTTGAAATGTGGAACTCTTCATGCATGGTAAAAGTTCTTTCTCTTTTCTAGAAGTACATAGCATGCACTATCTGGTTCAGATTGTCTATATGATCTCCACTCATTCTAGAGTAGGCGATACAGGAGAATTGTGGCAACATTTTGTTTGAGTATGGGTATATTTTCTTATAGATATGAACGGCCCTTTGTGGCACTTTTTACCCCCATCTTAGCTAATTATTGCAAAGGAGCCAATATCTGGAAATGAGATGCCTTTGTATTGGTACATATATTTCGGTTAATATGTTGTTTGCCTAGCACATTGTTGATCGATGGAAAATGTTCTGCAGATCACTCAGAAAATGTTCACAGATACTTATTTTCATAGCCGCTTGTACTCAGTTATATATCTTCAATGTTTCTCCAATTTATTTATGGAGGTCTTATTCCTTTTTAATAGAGAGACCTATGTGTGTGTGTTGGCATGGATGGGTATCTACTGCTAATGTGAACCGCGCCATCAACACCTCCTAGCTAATATATAAAATAATTATCTTAAAGGAGAATCATCAAAAAATTGTGTACTGTAATAGTTTGGGGCATGTCTCACATTCTATTATATATTATTTTCTAATTTACAAGTTTAAGTGTCATAAAGGTGGCATTTTTATATCATGACTTAATGGGAAAAATGTGTTAAAAATATTAAACCTTATGTACAAAGTGAAATTAACTCACTAAATCTTTTGATTGATGTAATTAAGTCTTGAACCTTTTCAAAAAGTGCAATCAAGTCTCCAGCGGGAATTGCTAACATGGTAACAGAAATTGCCTACATGACAGACTTAAAGTATGCCATCTATGAGAAATCAGGTTGCACTCTTACTAGGACTTAAATGAACCTTTTTGAAAAAAGTTTAGAAGTTCATTGCACCAATTGAAATGCTTAGAACTGGATATTATCTCATCCACAATGTTAAGGACTTCTAGTGCAATTTTTCCCATGACTCTGTCCATCTTTCCTGGATAGCAGTCCTAGCGAGCTTTATGTCTGCTATGAAAATGCTCCAGTCAGATTCTCTCTCTTTTTAATATTTACCGGTTATGTCTTCCTCTTGTTGCTTCCCCAATTTCTGGTAGTAGTTGAAAATTTTCAGCATTAGCCCCAGCTGACCTTGTACATGCCTGGCTGCTACTTGCTTGGGTCTGAGTGGGATCACAATGTTTGTGTTTGTTTTTCTAAATGAAGTATGAGATACTTTTCATTGACCTAGCGGCTCATGCTTTTCCTGTTTCTTATCAAGTTACTTATGTTATGTGTTTATGCAGACAACTCCTGTGACCTGCAGGTGATCTCAAATGCTGGACATAAACCATCTCTCAGGATGGATTGGAACCGACCCAGCTACTTTTTGTAACTCTTTTTTCACTGTAAATATGTTTTGGGCTGTAAATCTTGGGAATATTTGGGTAATTTTGCGTCTCCGGGGAAAAGGAAAAAAAAAAAAAAACTGTGTAGAGCTTTTTAGGTCTTTTGATCTGAAAGACCAGAATCAAATAGAGGCAAAAGTAGGGGAGAATATGGGGAATTGAGGTGCCAATTATATGCTAAGATAACGTTGTCTTTGTTTCTGAACAATGGAGAGAATGAAAGTATAGATTTTGTATAAATCATGTACATCACTGTTGCTGAACGCAATGGCAAGGACTTTTGTGGCTAAATATGCAACAGTTTCCAGCCACACATTTTCTACACGGAACGCTCTCCCTGGATCTTGTTAGGAAGTGTTTCGAGGGCACATCACGAGATGCTTCAGAACAGAGGACTCTTTTCCATATACATGGAGATACTTTGTGTGTGTGTGTTTGTGTGTGTGTGTGTATAAAGAAAAAAAAAACACAACGAAAGGTTATTACTGCTTCTTACAGGGTACCATAAAGACATTTTTCATAAGAACGTCTTTTGGCAATGGGGATAATATTTGGCAATGCGTATCAAAAGAAGGAAGACGTGAAAGGGTGCCTTTTGGACATTTGTTAAGTCTTATCAAATGTGCTTTGAATGTTTAAATTTTACTATTTGAAGTTTACTATGTGAAGTGAATGACTTTTTTAAAATTTGTATAATTCCTTCATTTTAAAGGTTATTTTCACTTTTAGTACACTTAATTAGTGTCTTGAGGGTACTTATTAATGAGAGCTTTAGAGGAACTACTGGAGTTGCGAAGATGGTCAGGAAAAAGTTTAGGATTTTAAGTACAGAGTAACTGTTTGATCTAAATTAAAAAAAAAAAAATTCTATAGATGAATTTAATCTCAAGGTAGGTTAGGAATTTCTCCGAATTCTATAACTCTAGTATATATTCCTTAAATCCTCATGTGCTAGTATTGATGATATACTTTTCAAGCAGTATTTGATTGTTTAGATTTCAAATTAGAATGGGACTAGATATGATATAAAATTTAGGAGTATTGCTCAACAACTCAATTCGTGAAACATTCTTACCAACAATCAACATATCATCAATATAAAGTAAGAGAATAATAAATTTATCATCAAGATTTTGGACAATCACACAATTATCCAAGGAAGTCTTCTTATAGACTTGCTCCATCATGTCTAACATAAATTTTTTATATCATTGTCTCGGTGCTTGCTTAAGGCCATAGGGACTCTTTTTTAACTTGCACACATAGTTCTCTTTTTCTTTCACTTTGAAACCCTCCAATTGCTCTATGTATATCTCTTCTTCCAAGTTTTCACGTAGGAAGGCTATTTTTAACATTTGTTTGCTCGATTTCTAGATCTAGTCCAGTTGTTAAGCCTAACATCACATGAATAGAAGACATTTTGACAACTAGAGAATATATATCATCAAAGTTAATACATTTTCTCTAATTGAATCCATTAACAACCAATTTAGATTTGTATCGTGATTGTAAATTAAGCCCTTTTGCTTTAATCTATATACTCATTTGTTCATTAAAACTCTTTTACCTTTAAGCAACTTAACTAACTCAAAAGTATGATTATCATGAAATGTTTGCATTTCATCTTGCGTGGCATTAAACCATTTGCTTTTGCACTCATATTCTATTACTTCTGCACAGCACTCTAGTTTACCTATATCAATTAATAATACATATGTTGGAAATTTTCTATAATATGGGCTTACATTAATTAATTAGTTTTCTATTTCAAATAATCGGGTTAGTGGATATTCCAATATTTGTTGAACCTTAAAGTGATCTGATTGAATTGAGTATTGGCATCTATTGATAACGAGCCTGGTTGAGCAGCAAAGTGTAGATAATTGTGTTTGACTGAAGCCCGTAATGGGAATGGCCCATATGACACGCTGTTGATTAGGGTTTGCTAGGTCCCCTCTCTAGCCTATAAAATGGTAGATTATACCTATCAGTTGCTTTAATCACATTAAAAGTTGCTATATCGAAATAGGTCATAGAGAGGAAGATCTGGCATTCCAATAGATCCCTGATTATCAGAGTGATCTATTTTTTTTCAAGTGAAGTAATGGCTCAAATAGGTACGCTTTAATTCCATTGTATTTGTTGATCTCGGTGTTTTACAATCATATATGGATCCGTTTTTTATGATTGATTAGTTGTTTATGTGAATAAATTTTCTACATGTGGTATCAAAGCCAATTATATATGATTGTAGAACCCAAATTTTATTTTTTTATGAACAAAATTCGAAATATTCCTCTTTGAGCCGAATATGAGTATTAGTTTTTCATGTGGATTTTTGCTCAATTGATCCTGAAACCATGGGGTGTTTGTTCTATATGTGGAGATCTTTTTGACCATATATAATTTGTATAATTTTGTTAAGAATTGAATGTGAATTTTAAATTTGAAATTCTAGGGTTTATACATAGAAAAAGTACTAGAATTTCAAGTTACATTCTAGTTTTACCTTCGTTTTTCTCTTCAATTCGGCGATAGCAACAGTTGGTTTGGAGATTATTGTAGCCGATTGTTTGTTCCTTTTGTACGAGCGATCATGGTTTTGGCCGATTTTGCTCACTTGATCTCTGGGTTTTTCAATGGGATTCATGTTAGTAGATTAGTCCATACGCATTGCGTGTAGTTTCTTTTTTTCGTTTCGTGGTTGTTGCGTGATTCTCCCCGTCGTGAGGCAGTCGTCCGTCTTGTTTCAATGCATACATGGAGGAGGGTCCGTAGTATGAATTGCGGACTCATGAAGTTCGTGTTGAGGCAGGAGTAATTCTGGGGAAGATAGATCCCGAGGAGGCGCGAGGATTAGGGAGCAAGCGAGGGAGAGATGAGCTCGGGTTCGCTCTCCTCCTTCCACTCGCACGACGGCATTGACGGCCACGTCTCTCAGCTCCTGCAGTGCAAGCCCTTGTCCGAACAGCAGGTGGCGCTTTCTCTAACTCGCTTCCAATCGATTCCTCTTTGGTAATTTGCGGCCACCAGACTTGCGTCCTCCAGGTGCACACATTCTACCAAGCTGTAAGTTGCTGTCGATGGTATGTGATCTGTCCTCTTGTCATCGGGAACGGTGTAAGGGCCCACAAACCCCTTTTAATCTGTGGAATTGGATCGGGGGTCCGCGGTCGAATCAAAGCTCTCGCGTCGTTGCGATGAGAAGTTGCTTCTTTTAATCAGTTTTCCTGTTTTTTGTGTGTGGATTTGTGGAGTTGGTCGCTTGGATTTTCTGCAATGCAGCTCCTTGGCGGATCTACAATTAGGTCATGTTAGCGAAAAAAAAAAAGAGTTTCTCTAATGTCAATGCAACACAACTTGAAGAATATTGGGAATTTATTGCCCTCATCCTGGTAGTTAAAAAAATATGATTATAATAAATGCAACTCTTGACAAGGTTTTCAGAGAATATAGATCAAGTTAGCTATACCCCATATCAAGAGTTGAACTCGGTGAAGTACAGCTGGGGTATCTGAAAGTTCAAAGATGATTGGTTCCTGCTGAATCTACCCAAAGATTTTTGTTTTGCCCGCCTATTTCTTATGTAAACTTTAAAAAAAAAAAAAATAACGACAATAAGCAAT
The DNA here is from genome assembly GCA_016097605.1 of Eucalyptus guilfoylei. Taxonomy (NCBI): domain Eukaryota; kingdom Viridiplantae; phylum Streptophyta; class Magnoliopsida; order Myrtales; family Myrtaceae; genus Eucalyptus; species Eucalyptus guilfoylei. Next base: position 20,268,353 of record CM027869.1, on the reverse strand, counting down.
GCCTGGTCAGTGATGATATTGCGACAAAGTTGTCTTCCATCATAAGAGTGAGGACTTTTTCTGCTGTTGTAGCCTCTTAAGAGTCTCCTATTGCCTATCTTTGTTGTCACGGGATGTTATCATGGTGAGTAACACCTCGCCGCTAGTGATTTTAGTGGTTCTTTGGTGGACTAAATGTTTGATGTAGAGAGGCGGTCGTAAAGAGGTGAGGGTTGAATGTTGTAGAGATTAGAGATTGCAAACAGCCATGGGTATTAGATCCGAAATTTTGAAGCTTGGTTAAAAAAAAAAAATTTGTGGCAAAAATTGTTGCTTGATAAATGCAATATGATTTTGGGAAGCACATATTGTAAAGTGCTGTATATTGTTAGATGAATTTTGGGCATAAATTTTTGGAGTTCCTTATTGATAAAAATTAGTATATATAATAACTCCCCAAAGGAGGTTATTGTGTATATTAATTTGGAAAATAGCATGAAGATTAATTTACAAATTTAAAAGATGGGGATGTATAATTGAAAAATATTTATCTGTCCAAAGGGGATAAATGTTTTGAAAATTATATGTAATTCCCCTCTATATTGATATTATGGAGATTTATGATTTAAATGATTTGTCTGCCCAAAGGGGATGGATCCTTGACAATCATATGTAATTCTCCTTGTTGTTACTTTATAAACTTCATGTTGTGGAAAATAATGGTGCATTATACACTCTGCCCAAAGGAGAGTTTATAGTGTACTAATTATTTTGAATTGCTTATTGCCCATAATTGATCTTATTGCATTATGTGTGACAAACAGTTACATTTGCTATAAATAAAAACAATGCCATGATTGAAATGTTAACTGGAACAAATATTATACTATTAAAAACTTGGTCATAAAATGAGACAGTGTGATCAAGAATATCATAACTAAGTCAATGTTAGCCGATCCTCTAACAAAAGGCTTACGATACATTTTTTTTAAAGAACATGTAAAGAATATGGGTGTCTTAGATTCTTTTGATTTCTTTTGTTAGTGGGAGTTATATAAATTGTATTTCTGGATATTATAGTTATATGCAGACTGATAATGCTTTTATGATGTTTATTAAAGCATTTATTTTAATAACTGTTGTTATTAATTATATTGTTATTCTTTCTCCTGTTGATTGAGAAATGGAAGTATAAAACAGTATCTTTAAACAAATTTTAGTTTAAAGATGACTGGATGTCATTGATTATGAGATCTCATGTTGGATTGTGACATAGTTGTGCAATTTTATGTTGTTTAGAAATTGCGTTAATGCAGTTTCATATCGTTGAGAAATTGCATTAAGGACTGATAAGAAATAGTGTATATTTTGATCACATGTTGGCACTATTTCTTACTACACTACTAGGCTCATGATCCATGAAAATATAATACTTATTATATGTAATTATGGAATGTCATGTATTGTGGTATTTTCTTAACACTAATCTCCATGGTCCTATACTGAGGTTATATAGGATTGGATTGGTTTGAGATGCCGTTATTGAAATATTATTTTTTAAAGTTGTGGCCACATAAAACAAAATTTTCAGTTATTAACCCGATAGTGTCGTTTTCAATATAAAATCTTTTACAAAATAAAATAAGTTAATTAATGTAGGCCAAGTGGGAGAATGTTGAAAATTTTCTATAATATAGGCTTACATTAATTAATTAGTTTCTATTCAAATAATCAGGTTAATGGATATTCCAATATTTGTTGAACCTAAAGTAATCTGATTGAATTGGGTATTAGTATCTATTGATAACGGGCATGGTTGAGCAGCAAAGTGTAGGCAATTGTGTTTGACTGAAGCCTGTAATGGGAAGGGCCCAATTGACACACTGTTGATTAGGGTTTGCTAGGTCCCCTCTCTAGCCTATAAAATGGTAGGTTCTACCTATCAGTTGCTTTAATCCCATTAAAAATTGCTATATCGAAATAGGTCAAAGAGAGAAAGATCTAGCATTCCAATAGATCCCTGATTATCAGAGTGATCTATTTTTCTTCAAGTGAAGTAATGGCTCAAATAAGTACGCTTTAATTCCGCTGTATTTGTTGATCTCGATGTTTTACAATCATATATGGATTCGCTTTTCATGATTGATTAGTTTGTTATGTGAATAAATTTTCTACATGAATACATATTCATTTGCAAAATATCTAGTGGAATGAGACCTTCCAAATCATGGGTCTCGACGGGTTCGGTACCACAAGATGGACCAAGACCTGATGAGCAACGAGGACTCAGTTTCGTGCAAATTATGCCTAAACGAGACTCGGAACCACTTCAAACAATAAACTCCTGTCAAAAGAAGAAGATCGAGCTTACGATCGAGAGGCGAGATCAGGAGGGCTTAGCTAGTAATCGAATAGGATCGAACCCAAATTAAGCTACAGTCGAGGTTATGTAGTTTAGAAAAGGACGCATTAAACTCTACCATTGACTCAACGAAAAAGCGACTGACGAAGGCAAAGAAAGCTACAATCGAGCCTTTGTCGTTCATACGAAAGGCAAGAGACTACGAAGGTTCGTGTGCTTTTTGCATGAGAACCACGTTTCTAGTTCCTACATCACCCTTTCGGCTCCCCAAAGGGATATGCAAGTGGGGCAGCTGGCCTAATATTGAGGCGCTTTATACTTTAATGGGAAAATGGCCAGGTCCCCCAGTTTCCTCGTTCCTTCGTCACCAGACTTGAATAATTAACATTAAATTGGAGAGACGGGGACGACAGAGGACGAGAAAGTGACCACCCGCTTGCGTCAGTTTGTCGCCAAGAGGAGCATTCCAAGATCGTTTCTAGAATGCCCAGCAACCTTAAAAATAAAATAAAATTAATATTATAAAAATTTCAAATTGATATACCCGTAATAAATTTATCTTAAATCAATTTTTTAACAATCACAAACTCAAAACCAATACATTTATGATAAATTTACCATTCGTTAACTTCCGTCAAATTTTATCATTAAATTTGCCGATCTAGATGACAAATGGTGATACGGTATGATGACATAACAAGTCCACATGAAAATCTATGAAATAAATATTACGAAAAAAATTCCAAACCGATGCATTTGCGACAAATTTAACGGTACTACTGTGATACTTTACATAGTACACTTGTGATAAATTTAAGATTTTTCGTTGCATTAACTCTATAAATTTTCTTGTGAATACGTTATATTGTGTCATCTATGTTAGTAAATTTAATAGTAAATTTTATCGAAAGTGCGCACTTAAATTCGAGTTTCCCATGACAAAAATAACTTTTTGGGCCGAAAGTGTAGGGGGGACCCCTGCGAGAGGGCAAATCTCAGGATGGGTTTTCTTTTCTATTTCAATTTCTATATTCCCTTTTCCCATTTTGCCCATAACTAGCGCATTCTCTTCCTCTGGTCTCTAAACACTTTCTCCCTCTCTCCTCTCTTGGCAAGCACGAATCAACTTACGAACAGACATGATTGGCTCTACCACAAGCTAGCCACCGTCACCATACCTCCCCGCGCGGTGCCACCGCCACATCGTCGCCTTGAGCCATCGTTGGAAGCCCAAGCCACCTTGAGCTATCGCAAGCCCAATCATCGCTTTAACAGCTCTTCCCCATCTCTCTACTAGTCATAAATCATGCAAGGGCCCGATGTTGCCGAGCTTAGGTTTGGAATTGCCGGCAGCTAGTGATGCCTTCTATTATGGCTATATGTGCAAGCTAAAGAGTGTGACTATGTTGTTTAATTAAACTTGATGACTTTTTGCAAAATAAACTAAATCAAGTTGAATACAAGAACAGTTTAATACATGCAAGAATAAGCCGCTAATATCAAGTGCGGTGCTTCTATCAAATAGCTAAGATAATAAGTAGAGAGATAAAGATATACAGACGCAGATTTATAGTGGCCTTAGATTAAGTTAATATCTTTTATCTCATACTAACAACCATCAATAGGCTAGATTCAATTAGTAATTCTGAGTAGAAACAAGCATAGCTTGCTTCTACTTCTAATAACTATCGATTGATCACGAGTGAGATTGAATAAGGTTCTTGTCTTATCTGTTTACGTGCGTCTCGCTTGGATTTCCCACGCGTGTTTCTTATCTTGGGCTCCAACTCTACGCCTTTTACTAGATTTTGCTGTTCGTTCTGTCCTATAGTGGCAGTTGCTGTCAACCCAGATGACCTTCATGACAACGATAACTTCTCCCCACCTAAATAGCTTAATCTTAAATTCTCGATCACATAGTCCTATTATCGGCCTGCCATCAAATATATAAATTAGTCATTGCTTGATTGACTTTTGTCATTGCATAATATCTGTCCCGCTAAATACCATATGCTTACTTAGTCAATGTTCTTGGTTAATATTGACAGGGTCCTGAACCCGATAATTTTTCATGTTGACACCATTCATCTTTCGCTTGCTTTATCCTAATATTTCATTGCGGTACTACTCTTGCCAACATTGGCTTAAGGGACAGCGCAATAATATGTGGCCTTAGCAGCCCTTTTTCTCATTGTTAGTTCTCTCGCAATTGAGTTGACATGTTTATGATTCCAACAATACATTGCTTGACGATGGATTAGGGTTTCTAGCTGGTGGAGCTTTCCTTGAAAGGGGTTAAGAAGGCTAGATAATCGCTAAGGGTAGACGGAAATGTAGCTACCTGTCAGGCAAGAGAAGGCCTAGCAAATCGAGGCACAAAAAGCAGAGAGAAAATAGGGCAAAAGAGTGCAACAGCATCACTCGTGTGATCCAATCACTGCCCTACACGTGTCCACGGAAGAGAGAGGACCCAGAACTAACATTTAGTTAAAGTTTGTTTATTTTGCAAAAAATCATCACTTATATCGTTTGAAATAATTAGTTAATAAAAAATATTTCTATAATTAAAAAAATGTATAGCTAAATATTTTTGTGAATAATAAAATATTTTTTGTTTATTCATTTTTCTATAAGACATATAAATGATTATTTATAAGGAAATATTTTGTAAATCAACCATTTTTCGCGAAACAAATGGAGCCTTAAGCTTAAGTTTGAAAATAGTATTAAGAAAGATTTAAAATTAGATTTACTTATCTAGAAAGCCTTTTGTGATCGACATGAGAGGAGAGTGGATCGGCTATTGAGCATTCTATAGGCATACATTCAATTGGAATTTTAGGACGAAAGTTTTGACATTGCAAAATCCGTCACGCCTTTTTGTTGGATTATCTTATCAAAAGTTTTTGAGATTGAAAAATCTAGGTCATTATACTAAAATGTAAGAACATAGTAATTGGGCCAACAAATGAGAAAACCTGGAAAGATTTGAATTTAGAGCCTCTTGCTTTATTATTTTGTGAAATTTAGTGAGATATTGCCAATTGTTCTAAAAATTTATACTATTAGATGAAGTCTTAAAGATTGGAAGTCCTAAAATTTATCACGATGAGTCCTATAATATTTAAAAAATGAAATTAAGTCTTAAAACTTGTCATGAAAGTACAATTGAACCCTCAAATTTTCAATGCTAGGTTGGACAAAGTTAATAGGACTTGATTGTACAAAATGGATATGTTCTAAAACGTAGTTGCACTTTTTGAAAGTTTTCGGACTCATTTGTAGGACTTGATTTTACTTTTTTAAAATTTTAGAATTCAATTACACTTTCCTAATAAGTTTGATGATTTCTAGTATATTAATCCCATAAGCAAATATGAAGTTATAGAGGGGAGGTGAAAAAAAGTTTTGATCACTTCTTTCTTTTATGGAGGTAAGAAAGTAAATCTATGTGATTTTAGAAGAGATTATTTGGAGAGAGTGTGTAATTATATTTGCTACATGATTTTAATGACCCCCAAAATTAGTTTAGTGGTCCCAAAAGCATCTTTAATTACGACCAACAAAATCATTGCTATTATTGTTTCCAGGCTTTTGAAAAAGGCATTGGTTTGTGCGTTCTCTAATGCAATTTGTGGTTGATGTTATTGATGTAGTTGACATTCTGCTGTGTTTGGGGAGTTGATGTTAGATCAGCAGAACTTCATTAAGAAGATTCCAAGCTAACTATCTAAAAACAGAGGTACCAAGCGTTAATAGGTAGATAGTAGAAACAGGACATGCGGATGGTTTCATGGATAAGAGAGATAAAGGGAAAAAGACATGTTGGGATAGCCTGTCAAAATGTTGGTGCGAATATGCCCATCGCTTCTCAGCGGGTTTAGTGGAAAACGGGGATGGAATAGCTGTTGGGGGAGGGTTGATTGTCACAATGTATATCACTTTTAGCCAAACAGGAAATGTAACAGGAGAAGGTATTTTTGCATGTACTCCAGTTTGATTTAAGTTAGTGCAACTTTTGAAAAGGTCATCGGTTTCCAGCTTTTTTTTTTCCTCGTTCATTGTTCTCATTTTTCAGTGACATGTGTCACGGGCCGATCGATTCACTCTCGATCACACGTAGGCTAACCCGTGCGGCCTTAAGGTTTTACCCCTAAGCAGCCTTTCAACACTCGACTCACAAGGAACTTTTAGAGAGAGAAACTCTTTGATGAGAGAGAAGCTCTGGTTTTCATATATCTTGTGAATGAATTACAATGAGGGAGGAGACCCCTTTATATACAAGTATAAGGCAAACCGTATCCGTAGATCTCCCTTAGATCTAACGGTGGAGATTGCACCTCCCCATCTACCAACTACCAGCATTTATAACCAACTACCAGCTACTCGCATTTATAACGTATGCGTACAAATACGGTATCGCTCGCCCCTAGGAGAATACTCCAAGTCTCGAGGACATAGGCCGAGGGTCATCATCGTGTCACGCCTGTGCTATGGAAACCTCTTGGACATGTTTTCCTTCAGGCCGTGACATTCTCCCCCACCTAATCTGGCGATGCCCTCGTTGCGTCTTCGGTGTGAAAGGCTTCGATTTCTTTCTTGAACTGCCAAAGACTCTCCTCGGGCTCCCAACTGGCTTCACTCTCCGGAAGACCCTTCCATCGGATCAAATATTCACGCTTGGCCGCGCAATACCTCTTTCGTATGACTCGGTCCGCCAAGATGCTCTCGACTTCCCGATCATATGAGGTCTTTGCTCCGAGCGGCGCCCGTTGCGACGCTCCTCGATCCGGGTCTTCCTCATCAACTTGGAAAGGTTTAAGCATACTTACATGGAAAACCGGATGCACCTTTAGCTTTGATGGTAGCTCCAGCTTGTATGCGACCTTCCCAACCCGTTGTAGCACGCGAAATGGCCCTTCGTACCGACGGATTAACCCCTTGTGCACGTCCTTGTACCAAAGGACCACATGTAGTTTGGCCAACACTTGGTCTCCAACTTGGAACTCCACGTGCCGTCACTTCTTATCCGCCCATTTCTTCATGCGCTTGGAGGCTTTGTGTAGACACGCCCGTGCCAAGTCCGCCTCTTCTTGCATATTTTTGGCGAACTTGTACGCGGGCGGACTACTCCCCCGGTAACCCGAAGCAATTGTGCTCGGGGTGTTCGGTTGCTGCCCAGTTGCAACCTTGAACGGACTCTGGCCGGTCGACTCACTTCGTTGCAAGTTGTAGGAGAATTGGGCTACGTTGATCAACTTTGCCCAATTCGCTTGCGTCGTGCTCACGTAGTGTCGGAGGTAGATCTCCAAGAGAGCATTGACCCGCTCCGTCTGACCGTCAGTTTGGGGATGCAAACTCGTTGACATGTTTAGCTCCGACCCCAGCAGCTTGAACAACTCGGACCAGAAACGTCCCGTGAAGCGGGGATCTCGATCGCTCACGATCGTTATTGGCACTCCCCAATACTTCACCACATGTTTCATGAACAGCTTGGCCGCTTCCTCGGCCGGGCAATCCTTTGTTGCAGGCACAAAGGTTGCGTACTTTGAGAATCTGTCAACCACCACCATTAGGGTCCGACACCCTTCGGACTTCGGGAGGTTGACGATGAAGTCCATGGAAATGCTTTCCCATGGACGAGTTGGGATGGGAAGTGGCTCCAACAAGCCCGGCGACGACTGTTGCTCCAGCTTGTCTTGTTGGCATACCAGATAAGTCTTCACATACGCTTCAACGTCGTCCCGCATTTGGGGCCAGTAATACCGATCTTCAACGAGGGCCAACATGCGATGGATCCCAGGATGACCCGCCCACTTCGAGTCGTGGCACTCGCGCAAGATCTCCTTCCTCAACTTCCCATAGAAAGGCACGTACAACCGCCTTCCCTTGGTGTAAAGGAGCTCGTCCTCACACCAAAATTGTCGAGTCTTACCTTCCTTGGCATACCCGATGAGGGCTTGAGCTCTTGGATCATGCGTCAATCCCTCCTTGATGCGGTCGACCCAAGGACAGCTCGGTCGACTCATCGTGTGGCTCATCAGCTCCGTCTTTCGACTCAACGCGTCTACCACGGAGTTGGCCTTCCCCGGCTTGTACTCCAACGCGTAGTTGAACTCTGCTAGAAAATCCTGCCATCGAGCTTGCTTCGGACTCAGCTTCTTTTGGGTCTAAAAATAGCTCGTGGCCACGTTGTCCGTCTTCACGACGAACTTGGATCCCAGGAGATAGTGTCTCCATGTTTGGAGGCAATGAACCACCGCGGTCATCTCCTTTTCTTGAACGGTATACCGTCGCTTGGTATCGTTCAGCTTCCGTGACTCGAACGCCACCGGATGTCCATCCTGCATAAGCACACCACCGATGGCATAATCCAATGCGTCAGTCTCTACCTCGTAGGGCTTGGTGTGGTCGGGCAACGCCAACACCAACTCCTCGGTCATGGCTCGCTTCAATCGGTCGAAGGCTCTTTGGCACCGATCCGTCCACTCCCACGCCTTCTCTTTCTTCAGTAGGTCCGTGAGTGGCACGGTGATGCTCGAGTAACTCCGCACAAACCGTCGGTAGTAGTTGGTGAGGCCCAAGAATGACCTTAGTGCAGGTACCTTCGTCGGAGGTTCCCATTCGACGATCGATTGAATCTTCGTCTTGTCCATCCGCACATGTCCGCCCCCGACGATGTGCCCCAAGAACGGAACTTCCTCTTGGGCGAAAGCACACTTCTCACGCTTAACATAAAGCTTGTTCTCACGCAAGACTTGGAAGACCTATCTTAGATGCTCGGTATGCTCTTCGAGCGTCCGACTATACACCACAATATCGTCTAGGTAAACCACTACAAACCTATCTAGGAAAGGGTGGAGTACCTTGTTCATCATTGTGCAAAAGGTAGCCGGAGCGTTGGTCAAGTCGAACGGCATAACCAAGAACTTGTAGGATCCATACCGCGTCACACAGGCTGTCTTCAGCTCGTCCCCTTCGGCAATCCGAACTTGATAGTACCCCGATTGGAGATCCAGCTTGGTAAACCACTGAGCTCCACCAAGTTGATCGAACAGATCCGCGATGAGCGGGATCGGGTACTTGTTCTTCACAGTTAGTTTGTTCAGCGCTCGGTAGTCGATGCACATCCGGAGTGACCCATCGTGCTTCTTTTGGAATAACACCGGCGCACCGAACGGGGCTTTAGACGGCCGGATGTAACCCACGTCGAGCAGCTCCTTGAGTTGCCTCCTCAACTCTTCCAATTCGGGCAGTGCCATACGGTAAGGTGCCATGGCAAGCGGTCAAGCGTCAAGCACTAGCTCGATCCAGTGATCCACCTCCCTCTTGGGTGGCAGCTCCTTCGGCAGCTCCGAAGGCATAACATCCTTGAACGAGTCGAGGACTTGGGTTGCTTCCGTCGGGACTTCCTTCCCTTCACCCTTGTCATCCTCGATCTTCAAGGCCGCCAGGTAGGTCACTTCACCCTTCCTCGCTCCTTTGGTGAGTCGTATAGCCGAGATCATCTTTCGATCACGGTCCGACTCACGATGGACCGGAATCACGCATTGACTACTCTTGTCCAACACGCATATGCATTTGGCAAAAGGAACTACAACTGCATGGATTCTATCTAGGAATTTGATTCCAATGACTATATCGTAGTCGTCAAGTGGAATTACCTCTAGAGTTTCTTTGCCTCTCCATGACCCGAGTTGTAGCTCCACGTCCCTCGCAACACCGATCGCAGGGACTTCCTTCGAGTTCACCGTTTTGAGCCAACCGGCTCCCTTCTCAACCCGTAGGTTAAGTTTCTTCGCGGCTTCTTCCGAGATGAAGATGTCGGATGCTCCCGTGTCCACGAGCGCACTCATCGTGGTCACTCCGATCTTCACGTCCGCGAACATCAAGCCTTTAGGCTCCTTCGCCTTCTTCGACTTGATCGTGCTAAGGAGTCGCAACGATCCACTCCCTTGGTTCGTCTTCTTTGCAAAGAGCGGCCAACTTGGCCTTGTTCGGGCAATCCCGCGCCATGTGTGGACCATCGCAAAAGAAGCAGCTATATGTGCGTACCTTCCTTTGTCCACCTCCGTTCGGCCCCGCATTAGCCCGGTGAGGATGAGGGCCGCCCGGTGGTCTAGCTCCAGCTGGGCGATTGTTGAATCTACCCCGATCTCCCCCACCAGTGGCTCTATCTCTCGGGCAAGCGTCCGGACGAGATGTGGAAGGCAACGCCTTATACTCCACGAGTGACTCAGCTATGGTCATGGCCATCGTGAGATCTCCCACGTTGAACCGCTTCAACTCTTGCTTGGTCCATGGCTTGAGACCACTCATGAACTGGTGGTACCCTTCAACTTCATTCATCGAGGGGATTTGGAGTAGCAACTCCGAGAACCGCTTGATGTAGTCGCGCACACCACCCTTCTGCTCGAGACGCTTCAGCTCGTCACGAGCTTCCTCCTCTGCATAGGCGGGAAAATAGTTCCGTTGGAACTCTTCGACAAAACCACCCCAGGTCGTGATAGGGTTCCCACACCTATCATCCGACCGACGACGCCACCACAACAATGCACTATCAGCTAAATACATCGATGCAGTGTTTACCCGTGTTTGGTCGTCGTTGATTCCCATGGCCTGGAAGTATCGCTCCATGTACCATAGAAAGTTGTCCACGTCCTTGGCCACCCGCGAGCCCCGGAATTCCTTTGGCTTCGGCGTGTCCACCCGTGGACCTTGCACCGTGATCACACCGTTCACGCGTGCAACTTGTGCTTCAACGAGCTTACCCGTAAGCTCCACTATCTCCGCGCGCATGGCCGCCATCATGGCCTCCAAGGGTTCGTACCGTTGTGTGAGTTCTTCCTGTAAGGTCCCCAGCAACTCGTGGCGGAGTTCTCCCATGCCGGTCTTGAGCTCTTGCACCTCGGCAACCAGCTCCTCTCTTCCGGCGTCGACTCCGTCCACGGTCTGGGTCAGGTCATCGACCGATCCTTGGACATCACTAACGAACAGCTCCAACTTTGTCATGCGTTGCACAAGATCCCCCATTGGATCCTTTGACACACCACGATTCTTCTTCCCCTTGGCAGCAGCCCTCTCGGCGTTCCGCCCACGATCAACGCAGTCATCACCCATAGCCTGTGCCTCATCAGATTGTGGATCAGCCATTGCACTTGCGCTTGGATCACAATCAGCTCTGATACCACTTGTAACGGGCCGATCGATTCACTCTTGATCTTACGTAGGTTCACCCGTGTGGCCTTAAGGTTTTACCCCTAAGCAACCTTTCAACACTCGACTCACAAGGAACTTTTAGAGAGAGAAACTCTTTGATAAGAGAGAAGCTCTGGTTTTCATATATCTTGTGAATGAATTACAATGAGGGAGGAGACCCCTTTATATACAAGTATAAGGCAAACCGTATCCGTAGATCTCCCTTAGATCTAACGGTGGAGATTGCACCTCCCCATCTACCAACTACCAGCATTTATAACCAACTACCAGCTACTTGCATTTATAACGTATGCGTACAAATACGGTATCGTTCGCCCCTAGGAGAATACTCCAAGTCTCGAGGACATAGGCCGAGGGTCATC